>QPKB01000011.1:14129277-14151567 GCA_003546025.1 Camphora micrantha | reverse complement strand
CCCCCTAACTCGCCTCATACAGCCTGTTAGGTCACAAGGTCAAAAACCAAAAAACCTTCTTAACCGCCTAATGTGCCACATAAAGCCTTTAGGTTCACAAGGTTAAAAGGGAAAACCCAAAGCCAAAAACCCATATCCAAATGTCATTTCAAAATCTTTGCCTTGAGACGGTACATGACCCCTCTCATTACCGCGAAATCCCTTGGAAGCCCAAAAAAGTAACTCTATCAAGAGAAAAACGCTCAAGACGCTTGGTCAAGCAAGAAGATCTCCTTCAAATTCTCTTCGAGGCACACCGACTGCTAGAGCTGAGCACCTTGTCGCTGTACCTCGAGGGGGCATTTGTTGACACCAAAAATGTCACTATGTCTCTTCAACACCAAAAGCTACATAGAGCCACAGCCTGCCATAAATAGGAAGGCGCCACTTCAGGCACCAGATCTTGTCAGAATCAAACAAAAACTGCAAGATCCTTCAAAGTAGCCAAACGAGGGGTACACATGAAGTTTCGGGCCATTTCGACGTCATTTGGCCTAACTTCACTCCTCCGACAACCAGACAGGAGCTCCCGGCAGCGACAGTGTCGAAGACTTCAAAACTTCGATCAGAGCCTACGGATGGTCTCAGAATACCTCCAAAAGGCCCCATGCCAAATTTCAAGTCAAACGGACAACGTTTGACCCTTCATCAACTCTCGGGAAGCAAAAACAGACCTACCGGCGGCGGAGCACCCCGGAGTCATAGCATCCAAATTGGAGCTAATGGATCATCTCAAAATGACTCCAATAGGTCCACTGTCAAGTTTTAGGTCAAACGGACATCGTTTGGCCTAGTTTCAAAGCTCGGCATTTCTCTCATGGCGAAATCAAGGCGAGCATTTGCGGGACCCCAAAAGGCTTCAAAACTCAAACCAAAGCCCATGGTTGGTCTTACTTACTACTCAGGAGGCTCCCTGTCAAATTTCAGGTCAATCGGACATCGGTTGACCACAAGTCAAAGCTCGGCATTTCTCTCATGGCGAAATTAAGGCAAGCATTTGCGGGACCCCAAAAGGCTTCAAAACTCAAACCCAAGCCTATGGCTGGTCCTATCTACTGCTCAAGAAGCTCCATGTCAAATTTCAGGTCATTCCGACATCGTTTGATCCAGTTTCAATGCTTGACAAAAAAATCGGCAATACCGCACAACAAAGTCTTCGGCTTTCCAGAAAAATAGAAATCTTTGTGCTTCGATTTGCGTGGCTTCTCGTCGGGTTTTCTTCAAGAGAATCAGACCAATAAATGAGGGGAAATGTCAGAAAAAATACAGAAGAAAAAAGAATGAAAAAAGATCGAAAAACGGCGAAGAAAAGGCGACCGAACGGCGACCGAGAAATGGGCCTAAGGCCCATGGTCGCCGGCGACCATGGGTGCATGGTCGCCGGCGACCATGGAATTCCGGCGACCCAAAAGTCGCCGGAGACCCCTTTTTTCGGGTCCTTTTCCCGTTTCGAGTTGATTGGCCCCTGTGACTTTTCAAAAATCTGATTTTTCGTGCATGAAATCCGGCGATCTTCGTCAACATTACGGATTCACCGCCGAAATCATTAGATGATCATTAGATGCCCGAAATCGCCAACCGGCCGACAAAGAAAGCACACTTTCTGCCCGCCCGATCGTGAAATCGACAGGACAGATGTTGCCGGCACATTGACATTAATCAATGTCTGAAATTGCATCGCCATCCGACATCAAACAACATGTGGATCCACCGGCGATCATCGCAAGAAGAATTTCAAAAGACGCGGCACGGCCCGCGACTCTTCAAGCGACTTGGTGACCAATTAATGAGGTTAAATGACCCGTTTTATGACAAGTTAATGCGGTCATTAACTCATTATTTTGGACAGCCCAATCAAAAGCAAGCAAATGGGAGTTACAAGTCAGAGGATTTATGGCATTAAAGCCATGAAACTCCTCCCATGATGGGGATTAAAGGCAATTAAAAGGTCATTATTCTCCATCGGCCAATCAAATTCAAGGAAAAAGGAGTTACAAAACAAATAATTTAAAACTTGTAACTCCTCCCATTATGAGCATTAATGCATTCAATGCTCATAAACCCTCCTAAATGGCTACCAAAGGCCTATAAATAGGAGGGCATTCCAAAGGAAAAAAGAACCGGACGAAGAACGGAAAAAGAATCCAGAGAAATCGCCAGAGAATTGCCCGGAAAATCCAGAGGCCCTGCAACTCTGCTGCAAAGACCACCAAAAGGTGATTGAAGCACCCTTGGGGGGCCACCCCCCCAAGGACCTCCCTTCTTCTACCAACATGGCTAAAACGTGGCTTTTTCAGCCCGTTTACTTAACTTTTTATCGGATATAAGACCTTCTCTTGGTCTTTGTCCTTTAAAAATCTGAGGTTAAAAAGTCAAGCCAAGAATCCAAGCATCGTGTTCTCATCTGCATGGACGACGGAGGAGCCCATACATGACTCGCGACCGTCGATCTGAACGTGTCCCCACAATCGAATGAGAAGTCAGATTCCTTTTCTTGATTTCTATTGTACTTTATTTTTCTTTTAGAGACAAAAATCACAACTCTTGTCTTCCATGATGGATAAGATTTGTAAATCGCCTTTTACGGCAAAATCACCTTTCACGGCAACAAATGAAATCGCCTTTCACGGCATATAAAAAAAAACCCTTTTGTCTCTTTTCTTAAAATATGTGTGCAATGGGAAACTAGAAAAAGTTCCATTTCCCCTTTCTACTTGTGAAGGTGGATCTTCGGATCACCGTTTCTAAATTCCAAGTAGAAACGTGAAATTGGCATACCCGTACAAAAAAAAAAAAAAAGATGTTGATACCCTTATCTTTTCTTCTCCTCTCCTCCGCCGTACCCCGAAAGACCCGGGCCGGAGGCAGCGAGAGAGAGGGAAGAATCGGGTCCATCACACATACCCGCCTTCCTACCAGTGCAGTCACAATCAGCATACCGAAATAGAAAGGGGACGTTGACACAAAACGTCCTGACAGCTTGTGGGTTTGACTTAAAATTTCAGTATGTCCTTCCCGGCTGGGAGGGATCTGCAACAGACGCACGAGTCCTACAGAATGTGCTGACAAGGGATGATCCACTGGTCGTTCCACCAGGTATATACATCCTACCCTCTACGGTTTTCATCCCACTTGAACAATAAAACGTCCCAATCAAATGGAAAGTAACCGCTCGTTCTCCGATCTCTATTACTATAGGCCGCTACTACCTCGTGGACGCCGGATTTGCAAATGCTCCGGGATTCCTCGCACCCTACCGTGGAGTTCGATATCATTTGAAGGACCACCGAGGAAGAACACCTCAAGATCCAAAAGAACTTTTTAATAAAAGGCATTCGCAGGCTCGTAATATAATCGAAAGGGCATTCGGTCTATTAAAGGGGCGCTTTGCTATCTTAAGGACAACCCCTCAGTATGACTTCATCCACCAGGTGTCGATAGTACATGCCTGCTGCAACTTGCACAATTTTATCCTAGAGCAAAATTATGAGTTTCATGACACTAAAGAAACTAGTTCTGAGGATACTGTTCAAAATGACGAGGGAGGTAGCGAGGTCGATCTGGCTAGGGTTTTCAGGCCATACAGCCAAAGAGAAAGGGACGAGTGGCATGCCTTCCGTGATAACTTTGCAAACAATTTGTGGGAAGAGTACCAGATGAATATGACACATGGATGAATATATCGCATTCCATATTAGAGTTCTCAACATATGAAAATGCGTTGATGTTGTTTAGTTGCATGGACTTGTAGGTTGTTCTGTATCACTCTAAAAATATTTAGTTAGTGTCCATTTATGAAAATATTCACTCTGCTGTAATTTGAAAATATGCTTCTGCTGTGTGAATCTCTATAATGCATGTTTTTACAGTTTCTGTCTCTTCACTTGTATTTAAAAATTTCAGTATTATAATAATAACATCTATTATTGTAGCTCCACCGAAGCCTTCGCGCAAAAACAATGTCTTCAACGCGGAGTTCGACGAACAATTACTAGAACTGATGCTGGAGCAAGTAACAATGGGGAGGAAGGGAGACAGGGGATTCAAGGATGAGGCTTATGTGTCTGTTGCAAACGCAATGACGGCCCACGGCACAACAGGCAAAAAGTTTACGGAAGGGACAATCCGGAATAGATGCAAGTACCTGAAAAAACAATACACCATTTGTACAGAGCTACTTAATGCATCTCGGTTCGGGTTTGACAATGCAACGAAGCGCGTCATCGCCAGTGACGAGGTCTGGCGGGATTGGATAGTGGTATGATGTTCGGATCTAACTATTTAATATTTATTTGCAATGTCATTATTTTACTGTCGGGTGCATTTTAGAAAAATTATAATATGACTTTGCAGGGACGCCCTGACGCATGGTCATGGCGGTCTAAGACAATTGATTACGACAGGCTCTCCCTTATTTTTGGGCGCGACGTCGCTAATGGCCAGTTTGCTCGATCCTCCCAAAATGCAGGCCAGACCAACGACTCTGCTTCACGTACGAACACTCAAGCACTTTCTGGTAATGCGGAAATAGGGGCAGACGACTGTGTGGAGGAGATGATGATGGGCAGCAAAGGGTGAGAGGGTTCATCCTATTCGAGGAAGCGGGTAAAGAGGGGTACCTCTTTAGCGGAGTTCATGACGGGATTCCAAGAGGCATCTGGAAAAATTAGTGCAGCGATCGAAGACGTTGCAAACAAGATGCTGGACCCTTCGGAGCGACTGTCCCAAATAGTTGGAGCCGAATTGGATAAGATCCCAGAACTCTCCCCAGCCGATCTAGACAATGCACATGAGTGGCTGAACAATAGTGCCGACAATTCAACTGCCTTCCTCCATTCTAAGGATAAATCAGCATGAATTTTTCGTCGTTTGGACCGGATGCACAAGGAGACCGGTCTCTGATCTGGCTTCCGGAGATGGGCCTCGTGGCTGTTGTTCTGTTTGTTGATGATTGCTGGTTGCGTTGGTTTTTAACATGATCTGTTTGTTATTAATGTTGACGTGTGGTTAATTTTATTGAATTATCTAACTATTCCTCTGTCCCATGAGGGGAAACTGTAAGAACATCTTTCTCATATTTATCTAAGTTTGTCATTTACATTGAAAATCCTTTGGTTTGATAGGGCAGTTAAGGCAGATGACTCAATTTATGTGTGTCCAGCAGAACGTTATTTGTTTGTCTTTTGCAGTATAATATGTCTACATAGTCTGTATTATAATTGTGGATTTGCAGGAGCTATGGAGAAACCGATGCCATCATCTCGGTAGTCCTCCCTACCATAAGGTTTGCTGCAAATAGGCAGGGTTATTTGCAACAGTCCCTCCTCCCAGTATGCCTTCTAGCTTATCAGGTTCAACCAAAAATGGAAAAACTAACATCTGGACTTTTAATGCTTATTTGTCCTTTTTGTCTTACGGCATTCACAGAATCAACTGCTTCTGTCTCAGCTGGTTTCGATTTGCTGTTAAGACATTCGAATTGATTCCTCCTGGATAACTGTAGCATGTCACGTTCAATCTCCTCCACTGCTGAAATTGCACCCAAGTGCAGATGCGGGAATGGCGATATGAGGCTCTTCACCTCCCATACAAAGACTAACCCAAATAGAAAGTTTTGGGGTTGTCCAGGATGGATTGTAAGTTCTAAGATTTTCATACCTAGACAAATTCGCAACATCAATTGCATTAATCACCAAGATATCCCATGTGTTGTCCACCCTACAATTTGTTTGCAGGAAGGAAATGGTTGCAACGCCTTCATGTGGAAAGACAAGGCAGCGGACCAAAGTTTTGATGCAAATTCGATGTCTTGTGACCGATGAGACATTCGTCGTGAGCTACATAATATATGAAATCATATCGATGAGCTGAAGCGAGAAACTAATAAGAATGGACGTGCTTGGGAATCGTACTTACAAAAATTGTATTTTGTGTGCCTGTTCATTTCCGTCGTTTTATGTGTTGGATTGGCTAGGTTATGTTATTTGTAGTCAGATGTAGCAAACGATGAAAGTAAGATGTTTATGACCTTTTCTTATCACTCTGTTTTTTTTGTGGGGGTTTTGGTACACTCTTTCTACCGTCAATGCTGTAATAAAAAATTATAGTACGTTGTCGTAGATATCCTCTTTTTTGTTGTCTAATGTAGCATTTCCAATTGAAGAATGTTTGTTTCACTTAAACAGACCTACGTTGCTGGTGACCAGATAAATCAGTGAGGTCAGGGACAATTTTACGACATCCGATTGCATGTTGTATGTTACTATGGAATATAATATTCGGATAGTGGATTCCTGCTTAGAGCAGGAAAATCAATATGCAACGATTATGCTGATAGCTTAACATATATGGTGGAATGACATGAATCAGGATTTGACAAACAATATAAAATTCAAATTAGTCCAAACTGTTTTCTGAGGTACTGCGGGTTAATAGGATACTAATTCATCACTTCTCATAAGAAACCTAACATTCTCCAACCTATGCGATTGCTTCCCAGATGTTGGTCCCTATTTCACTAATATTCAAGTACTGCACGTACCAGGTACGCTTTCAGATCTTACAAAAAAATGACGGATGTCGGCGAAATTCACATAACAAACCATCTGAATATGAGTTTCAACTCTGATCTATGAGCAACCTAATTCGCAACAACATCTTAAATATAGTAATGGCACCTGAGTTCAAATAGACATGGCCCAACATTCTGATCATGTGCGGACGAAAATGACTAGATAAAATTACTGTTAATTGCCCTAACATCGGCTTTTGGTTAAAGTCAGATTATACAACAAAAACTTCGGGCAGAGGGTACATATAGAACAAGATCCAATTGTGCAAAAAACCCATGGCAATAAATCGTCGAAAGACCGCCCTTTGAACTCCTCAGAATGATGTCTCACTCGGTGTGACTGCAACATGCAGTTTGACTAAATAATTGTCCTGGTCAGAGTCAGTTGTGACGTTATAGTGGGTTTAACAGCTCAGACGGTCAAACCTACTCGGGCATTCCTCGTGGCCTGCGGCCCTATCCAACTGGCGATGATATATGTCGACGACTATTTTCTGACGAAAATACCACATGTCTGCTTGTGTAAATCTGAGCTCACGACGCCATACCAGGTAATCAGCAATGGCCATGATAAATACCCCACAGTCATCACTATTTATACGAAACCATTAAACACGAATGCAGTAAGTGTATGTACGTATATATATTAAGTAACGGAGCGGGATCTATAACAAATGACTACCTGTTGCCTTGTTGTGGGCAGCTGGCAACATCATGCAATTCCCAACTTGTACCTGCCCAACCTCTTGAAGCAAATTCAGTGCAGACATATTCTTTTTGCAGAAGAGATGCGAATTGTAAGAGCTAAAAAATGAATGAAATATTACAAACATAGGTAGGGTATGTCGGTCAACTTACAAACGCCTATGCATATACCCAGTGGCGCTTCCTCCATCCCATTGTTTTGTAATAGTCCCATCTCTTCAATCTTGGGTATGCCACTAGTAGGTAGAAATGGGATTGATGCCAAACGGGAAAGATCAACGCATCAAACTCTAGCAGTGAATGAGAGTGACAGAAGTTGAATGCAACAGAGCATGCATTACTCCATCCACGATCCCGCATGGTCTGCCATTACAAATTCCGCACCGTACGACATGTCACAAGTTTACATGCTTCTAAAGTATTTACTAAGATGGAAAAGTAAGAAAAATTTACCGCTAGGGTGCTTGGGAATATATGAACTCCGTGCAGACAACCACTATTAATTGAAATCCAGTAGTCCATAATCTGTGAATGTTTTAGACAAACGTCAAAATGGAAACAATAGGCTAAGTCACATATTGCATGTCTATATAAGTAGCGCTAAATGCGCATCGTACCGCTGTACTGATCCAATGCCTGCGTAGGACCAGATACAGATCCTGTGCGCTGATGTAGCTGCACGTCTCAAGGATCCCGTCGGGGCTGCACAGAGGAGACACATTACAGATCGATAGTTAGTATAAATGGAATCCAGTGAAATATGAGAAATTATTATAAGTGAAGGTTGAATGATCTTACGCGGCGTGGTATTCCGTCCAAAACTTCTCCAACAATGAGCGCTCATTCTTAGACAGTTGGTCATCCTGATTTGGCTGTGATGCCCCCTTCATCGACGAAGGTTGGTATGGGCTTAATAACTGTACAACAGACGCGTCCCGATACGACTGCAATCTATGTACTTCTGTATCACTTTCCTCTCCTGCTTTGCATTTGCCTTTACTGACCAAGGGAGAGGACGAAGCCGTAGTCCTGATGGTCGGAGCATGCTACCTGACCGTGCGCTTTGAAGGTTCTTGTCGCGACCCCGGACCGGGTCCCCAAGACAAGGCGGGCCTTGATCCGGGATCGGGACTAATGTGTATGATTGTGCATGAATTAATTTAAATCTAAAACAAAACGTATACGAGTCTACCAAAGAGTACCACTCGTACACGCGATTTCCCACAGGTGTCCGCGGTGAGGATATCACATCAACATGAATATTTCTTTTATGTGCGGAAGCGTGTAGCAAATCTATTTCATACATTCATGTCCAAGATATAAGATTAACGCATATTTCATACTAGTATCAAAATGAGCAATGATCATTAAAGCTATAACCCCAAAAGAAAGTTAAGGTTTACAACAATATACTTTAATTACATTGTTCCCAAAAATAGAGGCCAACAAGGCCAATATGAATAAAGTATCAAGTTTCCCAAAAGAATGGTTAGTTCTATTCCCCAAAATGTTACGCAACTCAAGCACCCGAATGTCTAGACGACATCATCGGCATGCCACTCAACTAGACGTTGCGGTTCTCCGACCGCCTCCTTGTACTCCTCCTCGAGGAGACCAACAACGGGACTTTAGTACTAAAGCAAAGGGTCAAACACGACGGTTTGGTAAACGGGTGAAAAGACATAACAATAAAGAAATTACCTTGGAAAACATTTAAACCTGTCAAAGCAATAGTTTCATAAAACAAGAGAAACATTTGTTCAAATACATATGCAATATAAAACATGTAAGGTATCCAAGGAACGGGAAACAGACAAGATGGCAACCACACATAGCTAAGTCCTCTATCACCGAAGTGACATGAGCATATCGAGATGTTGTCTCAGTCACCGAAGTGAGGAGATGCAACATAAGTAACATATACATAATATAATACAATACGAGACGGGACCACGGTAGCGAACCGGGTGTCAGGACAAGACCACGGTAATAACCGGGTAGCTGGATCCAAACTGCAGCTGGCGGGACGGGAAAGGGTCTCCAAGTCGGTGGATCAAACCGGCAAGGAAAGCCAAGCTTAGTGGTGCCGACTCATAGGTCAAATCATGTAAAACAAGACACGTACAAATCATATGTAATGCACTTAAATAAACGAGCGGGACGGGGTGCTTAAAAGCACTAATTTCATTTTCAAACGGGAAGTGCATATCGGGCTAGCAAAAGCTCTAGTTACAAATTCAATGTTTTCGGGAATGATAAATCACATTTCTTGAAATTCGAGACAAGTATCGGGATTCGATTTAAATCAAGTGAATTAGGACCCCGTATGTCGATTGTAATGATCACTTGGTACTCCTTGAGTTTGGAGACATTCCGGGCTCTTTATGCACCTTAGGTATTCAAACTTTAATCGAATTTTAAATAAACAAAACATAATAGAGAGGGGATCCTAAGCACAACGTTAATCTAGTAGTACCTTACAACCTACTCAGTCATCGAAAGGAAAACGGATTCGCGATACCCAAACAAACCAATTTCGCGTTTAGATAAAAGAACGGGTATCCCGTCGTTCCGTACCGTTCAAGATTGAATTAGGTTAAGTACCGATACAACCGGATTAACCATAAGGAAATGTCGGTTCAACCATCCTCAAAAGAAGTCAAACGGTTCCACAAAAGGGTCACTAAGTTCCACTTAAAGTCCATCTAGCATAGGGTGAAAAGTCCGCTTTTCAGCAGGTTTCCGGTTAGGCCGGTCGACCTGGAGTTGTAACTTAAAATGGGTGAATAGTATTTTGGTCAGGCTCCAGAGAGCCTGACCTCTGTGTGGCCGGTCGACCGTGCCCCTTGGCCGGTCGACCGCGTGAACTGCGGAACAGGGATTCCCGCAGTGCAGCAGGCCTTCCAACAAGGGACCTGTTCCAGTGTCCCCGGTCGACCGCGCCCTTGGCCGGTCGACCGCGTGAACTGCGTAACAGAACCCAGGTTCTGTTACAGCAGTTCAGTGGTTCCTTCCATTTTTCCCAAATCTTTTCTACATTCTTTCAAACCTGATTAGCAATCTCATACATGAATAAAACAAGCTATCAAGAACTACAATGAGCATTTATTTCAAATCTAAACAAGTCATTAATATCCCCAAAATATTAGGTGAAAACATAAATGCATTTCATCAAGACTCATTCAAAGGTAAAAGTATCAAATCATCCACTTGCCTTAAGTCTTTAATCAAGGGAAATCAAGCTCCTAAGCAACTTGCAAGTCAAGAACACAAGCTCTACAAAAACCCCCAAAACAAACCCTAAAATGGGTCAAAACAATGAAGGAGAAGAGAAAGCTTTCAATAATGAAAATGTAGCTTCTCTAAGGCTAGAAGAACACTAATCTAGAAGATTAGGGAGAGAGCTTACCAATAGGTGTTCCAAATGACCAAGGCAAGCTAGAAGAGGATCTTAAAGAGATGAGATTCCTCCACAAATGGTACCAATGGAGAGCCCTTGAAGTGGTGAAGAAGATGATGAAATCCTTTTAGATGTTGGTGCAAGTTTGGTGATGCTCAATGATGGAAAAGCAAGAAGAAGAAAGGGAAACCCTAGGCTCAAGGAAGATTGCTGGAAAAAGGAGAAAAGAGGGGGATGAGCTCTCTTTTATAAGCAACACAAGTGGGCTCCACCATCTAGTAACCTTGTTAGGTTGAAATAGTGGTTTTCGGGACTTCGGATGAAATCGACGAAGAAGGAAGAAATGATCGTCGAAATATCTAGTTTCCAAAAAGTATATGTTTTGCGGGTTTCGGGAATAACAATAATTTGGTACAGATTTGGTGTAAAAGTACTGTTTTGCCCTTGAAGCTAGAAAAGTCAAGTTTCGGGTTTCGAACGGGAACGGGATCAATATGAAAGTTGAAGGTATTAACGAGATAAACAAAATGGGATAAAATACAAATCAAGAAAACCAAGATAAAATCCCAAGTACACGTAAAGTCATAAACAAGGAACCCCCAAAGGGTCCCACTAATTCCGAAGGCACTCAAAATCCCCAAAGCTATTACAAAGCTACTCTAAACCAACTAAACCAAAATCCACAAAACAAAACAAGACTAACACGCAACTAACTAAGCACTAATTGAGGTCGCTCGGGTCGGGGTCTTACAGTTCTTTCTTCCCAAGTTTAGTGGGGAATGCACTCTTTAACACCTCCTCGACGGACCACTCACTGCCGCTGCTGCACTGTGACGTTTGACAAATATGACAAGGGTATAGCCGCAACAAAATTTGAAAAGGGATGATTAGTTATGTCATAGAGACGACACTTACAGTAGCAGTGCCGCTGCTGTCCTCGTCATTAATGAAAGAGGCTAGGTTGAAGTCCTCTAGGGCCTTCAACGACTTGATTGCCTCTTTGAACTCTTGCATTTTACGCCCGACCCTCATAGACTGTTCGTACAATTCCATGGTGGATTGTTCTCGAGTCATGAGAGCGATGGATCCTATTCCAAATTGCAGAAAGAGATCGACCTAAAGTTTGCAAGGCTATCGCTTCAGTCAGTATGTCAAAATTTATTAAATGAAATTGCTCTCAGTCACCTGAATTATTTACCTTGGCAAGTGCTTTTTCAACTCTTGCTCGTGGTATAGCTTCATCTGTCACGCAAGACCTGTTGGTTGCTTGATGATACCAACTGAGGTACTATTCTCTGTGACATTGGCCTCCATCGCGTGCTTCTGTGATCATCGCCATGTCTCCTCTGGCCTCCCATGCATCCACAAATTTCTTGCACCTCTCTCCATAGTCGACATAGTCTTTAGATGCCCTTTCATTAATTCTCTCCCATCGATGGAATGGAGGTGGTATAGGTTATATCATTCCGAACTGCTTGTATACCCTACCAATATTGTGTCGCTCAATTATCCAGTAGTAGACCAATGGGGTTGTACAGCGGAATAAATGCTGGTCCCGATACTCCACAAATTCATTGAGCTACAGGATCCAATGTCGGTAAGGTTGCCACTCAAACTGCATGAGCAGATAACATTCAACTGTTAGTGCAAATTTAATTTAAAGAATAGATATTTCAAAAATAATAGTATCTGTAATGAAAGTTAAGTACATCTTCCTCTCCATCAGCCCTGTCAAGTAGTTTCCGCATCTCCTGGATTGTGCTGGAACATGGGTGTGTGGACAAGGCGGTTTGCCACATCTTGAACAGAGGAAAACTGACGCGGACTGTAGCCAACTCTAACCTGATGGGGCGACCGAGTGTCGTACGAGAGTAAGCCCAGATCTGTATATGTAAGGGTGATGAATTCGAAGGTCATCAATGAGTTAAACCATTTAGATTCAAATTGCTGTTATATATGAAATCCATTACTTGTAACAAATGTAGGGGCCCAGTGATGGTACGTAGACGGTCCTTTATCATTGTGGCCCGAGTCATCCTACGGTAAACACAGGGTAGGCACGCAGGGCCCCATGCATGTTGTTCGAAGTCCTCGAAAATTTCCAACAAATAACCGTGCCCACGTGCCCCAGCGTTATTTGTCGATAGTTGCGACGCCACCAAACAGAACAGGTAAGCCCTTGCGTATCTGATCTCGTCAATCGCAGTAGGTCTCGACGGCATTTTGCTAATTTTTTTTGTATCCAAGGCAAACTCAATTGCCCACCCCTCAAATAAGCAGACGCATCCACTTTTACTCCTAACATTTTCATTACTGTTTCCTCAAGCTTGGATCGTGTCGACCAAACAGGGCCTGTCATCGCTTTTCCATCTATTGGTAGTCTATACAGATATGAAATGTCCTCTAGTGTAAAAGCTGCCTCACCTCCACCCAGATGAAAAGTGTTGGTTTCGGGCCTCCAACGTTCTATTAGCGCATTGATCAACACTATGTCTATCTTTCTCCTTTTCAGTTCGGTGAGATGTTGTAGTCCTGTTCGCCGGACATACTCTTTCACCTTTGGGGTAAGCGTCCACAAATCTGACTTTGGTTCCAATGTAATTAGACGTACCTGTTCTATTTCCTGCACAAGACAGAAATACGATTCGATATTTTTCAGCCATGCAAGGGTTATATATTGAATGTCCCAATCATATTTACAGATTAAGCATGCTACAATACCTCTCCTTGTAGTAACTTCGAGGAAATATGGTTTGCCTCGTCATATAACAGGTCGTCGTTTGATCCCAGTTCTGTCAATTCTGCCATCTCTAGTAGCAGTAGTACAAGTCCATTTTTGATTCGTCAATCTTTATGTTTTATATCATACACCTGGACCATCAATACCATGAATAATATTGAAAAATATCGCTGCTGTACATTGTGTGTCTCTGAAGTTGTTTTGAATTGATACAAAGTGAGATAGTTTGATAATATCAACCTTGGCCATGCGAGAAGCAAGATTAAAAATGAATTCTGAATCATATGGCATTAAGAAACAAATTTGATAGTTGTGAATCTCTCCATATAAAAGAGATGTTCATCAATCATCTATATTATAGTGATAGAGGCGTAGGGATTAACAGGAGCCTGTCATGTAACCGATGGCATTTGAATTTCGCACAAACATCCACGGCCATGGAAGAAAATCCTAGACTACATTTTCTTAAAAGTAACCCATACTTGAAACGATAGCCTAACAATTAGTATTGCATAGCTAAATTATACTGTGGTTCTCTTGTTGGTTAACATTCAAGTAGCTTTCTACAATGACATACCAAACAAAGTGGCTACAATTCCACGGTATTCCCAGTCTTCCATAACCTCCAAATCTAACAATGCTGGGAACTACATATAGCCGCAACTTAGTTGCAGAATGATCTGCAAGGAATCATCGTCTGTCTTCAATCTGTATACATTTTCGCGAAGGTGCTTATGAGGGATCAATAATAAATAAAGGTATGGCTGTCAAAACCATCTCTTATTTTGAAACTTATATATTACTTAGAAATGTTGGACCAAACTTGTACAAATCCAATGAGGTATGTCGGATGACACAATCGCGCTAAGCAAATGCAGGTAGCCAAGTTTAGTTTAAGCTGAGCTACTTTCTTTGCAGATTACGGTGCCTTTGGGTTTGTTTCAATTATAAGTGTAGGGATAGAGGGTACAGCGTGATAGTATAGACATCATGAGCACAACTTAGTTTTGACTGGCATATTTCTACATCACTATGTTAATTCAAGAACTGGCACATATATTAGAGTAATGAAATAAGCAGACTCACTTTTAAATAGTGTGGGTAGTAATATAGTCCTTGATTTCCCTGTGTACTATTGCAAGGAAATTATGTTCATGCCAACGATGTCGGTCAACTTAATTGGGGCTTCATCGACCAGACTTGGGGATTTATGTCTAAAAATCAAAAAATATGTTCTATGCGAATGTTTTTGTTATAGCTTATGGAGTTCTCAATGATTTGTCAGACCATTGAACTAGCTCAGTATCAGAGGCATATTTAAGCCATGGAAGACTGGTGGTTGAACTCTGCTATCCCAACATGCTCTGTCGCACTCATCCATTCAAACTTATGACAATATATAAGGTGATTTTAGACAGCAAGTATGCGTTGGCAAATCTCCTTCAAATGAATAACGTTGCTTTCAGTGGATTATGAGATGTTTGCTGACATAGCTGATCATACGATTGTATTCTATTAAGTAGTTAGAAATGAAGAAAAACAATTTTATATACATATAAGGATTCAAATATGACATTTAAATAACCTTCGATTAAATGAGAATTGGATCAAGGGAAGTATAGAAATGAATACTCACTCATCACCTGGTAACTGAATACGTAGGAAAGTCAAGATCATACATAGAAGAAATAAGCTGAAGGCAGCCTCAGCTATACATTCATTCATTCTTATCTGTTTGCAAAGATTGCTTATTTGAATGGAGTGACGCGTACGATTGTAATGTATCAAATACTCTGATTTTTCCATGTAGGTTGCTCCACCAAAGAGGTATGAACGGACGGCAATAATAATTTAGAGGATGTAAATGGCATCAAGTTGATCAAATTTCCCAATCAATTTATCCCTATTCGTATTTCGATAGTGGTGATTTCTCCATTGGGAGCTATATGTTACTGATTCACCCATATATACCATCGACTATGTTTGTTTTAATTGACATTTGGGAACTGTTATAGCAGGATTTCCTAGTTAATCGGTTGAGAAGTATCCATGCGTTTTCCCCGAATTCAGAACATTAATTCACTTTCGTCAGCTTAACTTTTCTAGTGTGGAGGAAATTTCAAATCATCTCCTCTCAAAAGCATGCAAGCCCATTATCTGTAATCTAAGAATGTGGGCTGATAGGGATTTCCCAAACCCCATCACTTAACCCAATCATTTTGATTACTGCGATCGGAGGTATTTTTTTAACCCTAAAATGGTTGCCAATTAAATCAGAAGCAGAAATAGAGAGAAATAGGGAGTTGTGATAGAACGTACCGTCGGAGAGGCTTTGGTTGCCGTCGATGACTGAAAATAAGTGGACTGCGTTGATTAACGAACAGCGTAGAGGGATCTTCATTGAACAGAAATTACTTCCACACTGAGCTCACTCGGAGAGATATGACAGCTGTTGGTCGATCGGCACTCTAGGCATTCGTCTCTTCGTCGGAGAAGAAAGCAATTCCGCTGAGTGGCACCACAGAGGGTTACAGTGTATCAAAGAAGGGGATGGCTAGCTCATTCCAAGTTATCAGCCTTGATCTTTTTATCCAAAATCTTTCTTGTTTCAATCGTTGGGTCGGGGTCCACAGATCGACGTTTCTCATTGTCCATTTATAATTCACTTATAACGAAACAAGGCCTGGCCCACTTAGATTTCCCTTTACAAGGATAGCAGTCCGTATATGGCATAGGTTGGGTTCTATTCTTTTTGCAGCGATGTCCTGCCAAAAAGTTTGGGGTCCAGATGGCACGACATCACTCCATTCCATGGAGTCCAAATAGTGTAAAGTAAAACATGTTAGTGCCTTACATTGACTTCCCAAACGCGGTGAAGTCATTTGTGGTACAGTACAAAGTGATTAAAAAAGTTACCTTCTTTCCGTATGGAACCTGGGTGTACTTAACTATACTCTACTAGTTAATTGCCAAACGGGCCTTAAAGAAAATGCAGAGCCCATACCCTGGGCCAGGCAAAATAAACTAGAGGGAGAAAGAGTTGCTAGATTTTGTCGTAAGTAAAGCTTTGTCCTAACTATACTGAATTCGGCTACACGAACTCTATCTAATTACAATTAGAAGAAGCGAGTGGGAGATGTGTCTTTTAAGGGGAATGGCTTAGGGGAACCCTTTTTAAAATTGATGATGGATGGGACTGTTAGGGATTTTGTAGATTGCAATTTGATGGATGCATTATCATTTTAATCATCATTTGAATTTTCACACATGCATTGATTTAGAAAATGTTGAAATCTTGATTTACACATGCATTGTTTTTTAGACTTGTAGGACTATTGTTTTATGCATGTTTTGTTTTTAATCTTGGATGCATTTAATTTGAAAAAGAAGTTTTATGAATCAAGCTAGCCTATGTTTTAAATCTTTCAAATTATTTTAGGATTTTATATTTCATGATTTTAAAAGTACTTAGATTGAATTAAAATCATGTTTCCAAGCTTGATTTAATGGCCCAAAAGTCCCCTCAAAGAAATACTTTGAAATATGCTAATATGGGGAATTTGGTCCTTGGACCCGGTCGACCTACAGTGTGCTCGATCGACCGAGCCCAAGGATCCGGTCGACCGCGCACACTGCGGGTCGACCGGGAAAAGAGCCGTTGGGCTACTTTTTAAACGATCAGATTTTTTACCGTTAAGACCGGGTCGACCGGGCAAGGTACCAGGTCGACCAGAGACACGCCAGAACCCACTTTTTGGGTATAAATAGAAGCTCATTCCTAAAGAAATTTTGAAGATCGAAGAGGCCCTCCTTGAGATGTTTTGAGGACAATCAAAGGGGAATGAGCTAAAGATGGCTAAGGGACATTTAGAAAACTAAAGCTTAGATTAATGAAGTTAAATCTCAAAGTAAACTTTACTTTTCTTAATCATATGTTTTCATGCTTTGTTTTAAATATTGGTAAATCTTTTCTAGTATCATAAACTATGATGTGTTGTGTCCTTAACATGTATATGTTTTGAATTGATTTATTGTTTTGGATGCAACACTTTGATTCAAACCAAGTAGTACTTAAATTGGTATATCTAAGTAAATCATATTTTGTAAACATCTTTTAAATCATATGTAACATGATTCCTATACTTAGTTGAATCTTTGGTTGTTATTTCTCATCATAAGAAAATCACTTTCAAATCTATCTTGTGTTTTGGATTCAACAACTTCACAAATCATATGTACTTTTGTTTTAAAGTTTCACAACTTGCTTAGCTTTGATAGGTATATCACTTTCAAGTTGTATTTTAAGTACCTGTAATTTGTCCCTTGATTTCAATCAAATCTATTTTTGTGTTTTACAGTTTCAAATGCTTTAAGCATACATATATTAAGCTTCATTGTTAATTTGATTGAAATCCTTATGCATCACATGTTTTGTTCTTAAACTTTCACAACTTGCTTGAACTAGATAGGTAAATCTTTTACAAGTTGTTTTTAACATGTGATTAGCATTCTTTCCTCAATCATAAATGTTTTTATGAGTTAAAACTTTTAAAAGCCTTTGGCATACATTTATGAGCTTTAATTTTCAAATTGATTGAGGACATCATACATATACATTGTGCATTCATTTTTGCATTCATAGTGTGTGTGTGTGTGAATTAGATTTTCACTTTCATATCCGCCTATTTAAAAGGCAATTGTATTGAGCTTAAATTGTATCTCCATCATGTGTATTTAGACACTACTTAGAGAGATAACCAACCTTTTGGTTGTAGAGGTTATTGCTTAGCCTAAGAAAGCATAGTGTAAGAGGTTATTGCTTAGCCTTGGAAAGCATATTGTACAGGTTATTGCTTAGCCTATTGAAAAGCATAAATAGTGGCAATCCGGTGGGGTGTTGGATCACAAGCCGGTAGTGGATGTAGGCATTGAGGCCGAACCACTATAAATCATTGTGTTATGGTGAATGCTTTGTGATGATTGTTTTTGTTATCTTCCGCACTTTAGTTCTATATCATCACTTGTGACTAATTGATTTTAAGGAAGTTAGAATTTGTCATAATTGGTCACTTATTAGAAGCTCACCCTATGCATCCCCCCCCCCCTCTAGGGTTCGGATCCATGGACTTACATGGACACTTGGTCAGACTTAAACCATTTAGCGTTCCACACAAATAATAATATATTTTTGTTTCTTATTTTCTCTTCCATTTCCCAGATTAGATTTTTTTTTCCAGAACATTTGAAAAAATTAACCAAACACATTCTTGTATTTTTTTCCCAAAAAAGGGAAATCAACCGATGCCTATCATGGCCTTTAAAAAAAAAAAAAAAAAGGAGCACTGATGCACTGGATCTCACCAAAATTCCAAAGGTAAGTGTGCTTGGTGAGATTAATTTTACTATAAAAGACCTCTTAGGAAGTCTTCGTATTGCACTGCTTTTTCTCAATCATAACATGGGAAAAGAAAAAAAAATTATCAAAAGAAAAAATGGCCTAATTTAATTAGCCACTAGCCATGACTTGGAGTGCTATGCCGCCAAGAAAGGAATCAGAGAGAATGAGAAACTTTGTTAACGTGCAATTATATATAATGAAGCGAACTAATTCCAATTGAGAAATCAGCCGCTTCATTTGAATTTTATTTTGACCATTTTAGTTCCAATTTGACCCTCTTTAATGCCACTTTAAATTCCTCTTAATTTTCACCTGGGCCTATTATTAACTCTTAAAACTGTTATGGAGATATGCAACTGAAATTGACATATATATGGAGCCCTTTTTTCTGTAACTGAAATGAATAATTAAGAAAATGAGTTGTAACCTTCTTCATACAGAGTCTTATCACCACGAGCCTCTTTTCTATGTGGCATTTTTTTTTCCATGTGAATGGCCGCAAGTCTCATTGAGTCTTCTCTTCTCTACAAGAAACTAAGGTATTTGCATATTTTTTACTCTTTTTATTTTATTTTATTTTAGTTTCCCTTTATGAATCTCAATTTTAATTTCCGACATAGATCATTGTTCACAACACTTATATGTGATAATGGAAATAGATATATTCAACTCACTACCAAACATTTGGGCTACTCATTGACACCATCTCAATATTTCATATTTCATGTTTCTACTAAAGATTTTAAATTTCTATATTTATTAATTATTTTAAATTTTAATTGTGTAATTTTTAAGAAACCTATAAAATTGTGTAAGAAACATTTCTATTTTAGATTTTATAAAATATAAATATATGAAATTAAAATTAAAATTTTATTTATGTCATAAAATTAAATGTTATTCTCTGTATGACTTTTAATGCTCGTGCTAAGCACGGGGGCATTTTGCTAGTTATTATATTATATATGAAGCGAAGTGATTTCAAATTGAAATCACTTCCAATTCACTCCAATTAATTTTTACTAATCCAATTTACCAATTTAATTTAGTTTGACCCTAGCAAACGGGTCGAGTCGGGTAAATTAGGTCGGGCCGACCCAACCCGAGTATTTTTAATGACATGGTAAAAATTAATCATGATATATGCTGAGACTCAAACTAAGGACAATATGATTTTTAACGGAACGACCCTACCACTACACCACATAGCATCTTTTTGTTAATAGTTATCAACAAAAACTTAAAATTAGTTAATGAGGAAGGGACCCAGCCCCACTTTGGAATATTGACCGAGAGTTAGAATTTATCTACGAGGTATTTATATCTAAAAATAACTATATTTTTAGAATATTAACCCCTATAAATATTGATGTTATTATTTTAATACTTATGCATTTTACTTTAAGCATAGATGATCAAACTTTTGAAATAACTATTTTATATGATTTCCTATATAGTCATTAATTTTCTATGACAACCATTTTACAATAAAACTAAACTAAAATAAATATATAATATATGGAATTGATCAAACAAAACAATAAGTTTTATAATTAATAAAAAAAAATGACAATACTATTCAAAAAGTTTCAAAAAGTAAAAACTCGTGACAATAGCGTGGAGCTAAAAAGGAGGTGGAAAATTTTTCATATAACTGATGTGCTACCATGCACGCTTGCTGAGGGAGAAAGGGTAGAGTCTTTTTTTGTGGCTTTAACTTTTATAAATCATGATGTAAATAGAATGAAACACTACAATAGACCCCATCTATTAAAAATCATAATCACTAAGACAAATATCCCTCCTATTTATAGGATACATCAAATTTTCACCTCATTCTAAATTATTTCCACCGTCAAATTGATTCTCTGATAAAAAAATAAAAAAAATACTATAATCTTCCTTCCTTTTTTTTTTTTTTTTTGTGTGATTTGGACTCTCCATCATGCCTTTTGTCTATTAAGAAACTCCCAATATCATCCTATTTCTATCAAGGGTTCTTTTGATTTTGCCCTTCTGTGCTCCATTTTTTAGTTTTCTTTTTTTGTGAGTGTTTGATTCTTTTAAATTTCTTATGTTATTGAGTTGATTATAGATTTTCATTTCTATGTTTTATTTTTATGTGTCTTTTAAATTTCATTGGTATTGTTCGTTTGTTTGTTTTGATTTTATTTTTTAGTTTTCTTGATTATTAATCTTCAATTTTCATGGCCCTGTGTTTTTTTTTTTTTTTTTAAATTATATAGTATTAGGTTTTGAATTCTTATGAACTTTTTTTTCCCTCTTTCTCATACTAAAACCTTTTGCATTTAATTTTAAAGAAACTCATCATAAAGTTTTGTTATATAAATTTTAATATTATGATTATATTAGCACAGACATATTTTTTAGTTATATATATATGAAGCGAACAAGATCCAATCCAATTTCAATTGCCAATTAAATACACTTTGATTAAGTAACCATTGTTTGAGTAAACCGATTCTTTATAAATGGTTCTCAATATAATTGGCATAAATGATAAGAAACTGTATTAAGAACTATGAAGAAAGGATCCTATACATGTCCAAAAAGAAGGAATACTATGCCAATCAATGTTGGCAACGCACTTGAGCATTGGCCAGAACAATACTTCATACCTGAAAAGAAAAGGCCTGTTTTGGGGCTTTACTAGTGGAGTTGAGTGAAGTAAAGATTATTTTGAAAAAATAATAAAATATAAGTGGGTTATGATGGTATTTTATTATTAGTTGTTCGTAATGGCATTTTTTTGAATTTTTTTATTGGAAAGTGGAGTTTTTTTTGTTTTTTAGTGGAGAAATGAGATTACTTTTTGACTTTTTTTTGAAAAAATTTGGTGGGAAATTTGAATTAAGGTGTTTTGGTGGAAACTTTTTTTTATAGAAATTGGGGATTTACCTTACTTAACTCTACTAGTAAAGCCCCAAAACCGGCCCTATAACGTTTTTCTATTAAAAAGCACTGGATCATCCTGAAATTGATTATTGCCTGAGACGTTTTCCATTTAAAGGGACGTAGGATCAACCCTCATATTCACCATAATCAATTTCCTATCGTTCAGTTTTTAACTTCTACCTACACGTTTCCCTTTTACCCGTAAAAATACTCCATGTTCCTTTCTTTTCTTTTGTTTCCTCTTTCTCTGATTCTGTAGTAGTGTTATGTGTCACAACAGGTTCAAATACGGTATAATCCTCTCTCCGTATCGTTCCTTCTCCCCTTGCGATCTACACATGCCTCTCCCTTCTCTTTGTCAACACTCTTTCCCTTCTTTGTTCCTGCAAAATCCGAATCCGAGAAAAACAAAATCCTGATGAAATTCTTCTCTATTATCTATCCATTGTCTGAATCCATTTGTTTCCCTCTTTCTCGCCCTAATATCTCAAGATCCATGCTCCAGAACATCAAAGAAGAAT
>QPKB01000011.1:13799277-14124277 GCA_003546025.1 Camphora micrantha | reverse complement strand
TGTGGTTCGTTCTCACCCGAAGAGAGCAATTTACCCTTATTTCTTGAGCTTTGACTGGGACCTATCAGGATCACACCGTGGTGGTTATGGCAGCGTTGTTGGCTTGTCGTGGTGCGTAGGTACTGGATCATGCTTTCTCTATATAATTTTCTTATAAGAATCCTTCATTTGCAACATTATTGCCTCATTTCTTGAGTAACCAAGAATCAAACGCCATATGTTTGTTGAAATGTGCCCTCTGTATTTGATAATTGGCTTTCTAGCTAATGGTTCATATTCAATGGTAAAACATAGAAGATGGTGATGCTTCTCCATGTTGATCGTTCGACCTTCATTGTGGAGGTAAAAAACCCAAATCTCAGATTTCTTTTGTATTTTATAAATGAATATTTCTTCTTCTTCATCCTTGATACTTTCTATCTTCCCTTCAAAAGAAGAATATCAGATTACATCTACTGCTTTTTATTATGCTGCAACCAATTAAAGATCCTATTATTAGTTTAGGGATTTGTAACAATCAGTGAGGCCAATTATTATATATAAGAGGAAGAAGATGGTTTTGTTTGAGGAAAACTAAGCAACCTAAACTCTCTTGAATCTGATAGTCTTAATACAATATAAATTGGTTTTAGATTAAAGACCACCTCTAATATAATTACCCCACCTTAAAGTATAAAATACCCAAACATTACACTAAAGAAGTGTCCAGGACATGACCTGATTGTTGGGATCATTAAAATAGTATAGTAGTCAACAATAAAGCATATCAAGGTACCAGCCCAAGCCATATCATCCTCATATTGTGAATTAGGTGTAAATGGAATAGGCAACTTTCTCTGATGTATCATGATTATCTTCTAGGGCAACAGTCATCATGAACACATATTTAGTGGGCTCAATTGCTTGGTCTTCCAAAATGTCAATTGCTTGGTCTTCCAAGAGGGATGATGCATCATGTATGTAGCTTGTAGACTTTGTTCAAAGTTGTTACAAACATGTTATTGGAAGATTCGACAAATATTATCTTAGTATTATTGAGCTTTTGTTTTTTGTTTGTTGTTCTTTGCCATTTCTCAAGTAGGGATGACGGTGAGTTGGCCAGAAATTCTCTTAAAGAAGTGTTTTCTTTATTTAGAGTTTGTTGAGGATCTCGATTTTTGAATTTCTCAGCAAAGGTGAAAAGTTGATTTGCATTTTTATTTTTTCTTTTTTCTCTTGGATATGCCATGATCCCTCTCCAGATTGTTGCATAACAATCGTATGTTATAATGTTGGAGTCATGTGTATGTTGTAATGTTATAATGGATTACCAACTATATGCTGTAATGTTGGAGCCAACTGTGATCGTCTTGATAGTATCATTATAGTGCCTTTATTTTGATCATATGGTTATGCTAATTTCTCTCTATTTCACTCAGTAACTCATCTATTACTCTTCCACATTTCTCCACATATGTAATGGTTTCTCTTTCCCTTCCATGGCTCTCTCTCTCTCTCTCTCTCTCTCTCTCTCTCTCTCTCTCATTTCCCTTCTTCTCTCCCTTATATTATAGGATTTTAAGTTCTTTGGGTTATGAAGGGTAGGCTTGATTGCATGTTCTTCCATGGGCATCATTTCAAAGTAAAAAATGAGGAAGATGCATATGATATAATTTTATTTCTCTCATATAATAGGTATTTTACTGTCTCTCCCTCATTACGATTGATGAGATTGCTCTTCTTTATCTATACTATATTTATGTACAAGTGAAGTATAGTAACGTACGCCTTTCAATGCATTCAAGTTTTTAAACAATATTTTTTCTCTTTAAAAACATTTTTTTCTTTATTTGTTGAAACAATCATCCATTATATCCCAATGTTGTGATTGAGCTAAATACATGCCTTGGCTTGGCTCAATGTTGGACTAACATTCTAAAATACTCTACAAAAAAATAAAAATGATCACTTTGCATTGCAAAATAGTAAGCAAGTGTATATACTATGAAATTATTATTGATTATGAGCCTCGTAGCTTTAACATCATAGATGGGACAAAATTTTCCAATTAGGTGAATATATCTGAACTCTCTAAACAATGTACACCTCATATTGGCCAAAATCTCCAAACCGGGTGATTATAACTAAATTCATCTAAATTCATCATATATTGCTTTGATGAATTAGATATAGACGGAGCTTTGGTTAAATAACTTCAACTCGGTCCAAGGGGTTCAACAAACCTCCAATTTGCATATGTATACTTTTTAAATGTACAAGACATCTCTTGCAGGTATGAGGTAAAGAGCAAAGAATATTAAAAAATGTGTCGCAAGAGAAGGAGGTCCTGTTTGACCCATTTGTTTATGTGGAATCAAATTCCTTGAGATGATTGTGAAATTGACTCAACAAAGGTCTCTAAAACAAGTGGGGTAAAGAAGATAAAAGATGAGGTAAACTATAGTTTTAACTACTTCATTAGATCGACTATTCCGTGTTAAATGCTCCATACTCCATAGGGCTAAATAAAACTTAGTATGAATCCGTCCTCCAACTTCCAGAGATAAGCTATAACTTTTAATTTTATAGTAGATTAGAAATTTAATTAGTTAATTTTTTATTAAGAAAAGATTTTGATTAATGGTGTAAATTTTGTGTTTATACCCAATACGCAAAACACTCAAAGGGCCATTATTAATAAAGATTTTTCTATTTTTGACTTTTCTCTAATATTGACCTTCTATTAATATAATTCATTAATCCTCTTACTAATGTGATAAAATAAAATGCAATTGTATTTTTAGGATCAGGGTGTTGCACAATTCACTAATTTTTTAAGAATTCTCTTTGGTCGCTTTGAGATAGGGATGGCAGCAAGTTGACCAGATTTTTCCACACTTGAGTGAGTCAAGACGAGGTTTCATGCTATTGATTCAGGTTGAATTTGAAGCTAAGCCAGTCCTAAGTGCTATATATGCAGAATTCACTAATTTGTAAACTAAAGCCCTTCAAGATATATCCCAAGGCTTAATTTGTAAACTAAAGCCAACTCTGGAAGATAAAATAAGAAGGATTGATGATGGGTTAAAGAGGCAGTTCATTGCGAAAGATGACATCCTTCCCATCGGTGACTATAATTTTAATCCGATAATTCTTATATATATATATATATATTAGATTTCATATAATACAAACATATGAAAACAAAATAATTTTTTTATTTATATCATAAAAATCAAATGATACTTTTTGCCATGATTTCTATTGCCCGTGCTAGGCAGGGGGCATTTTTCTAGTGGAATATGGTTCCCAGAACCTCTCATATTTCGGGTAGAGGATATTGTTAAAACCATCCAACCCTAGGAGCAAAGTAGACATTTTATGTTAGTGAGAACCAAGTAAAGTTCATGGTGCACCGAGCGCCCTTTTAAACTAGGAAAGTTGAATCCATTAGTGGGACCCACCTTTTGAATTCCTAATCGCTAAAAATCATCCTCCTCTATGTGCCTATACATTGGTGTTGGGCTTGGTCACACGTAGCTCAGCTGACTAAATCTGGTATAAAACAGTGCAATCATTTTAAATATTGGCCCAATTATACTATATTAAGCCGAAACGGTTTGAATTTAATTTTGACTGTAGGGGGGATTTTCACTTGAAGTTATTCTATTTTTAAATCTTCTCTCTGCACTTATTTAACTACTTGCTTTATCTTAAAATGACTCATAACCATCCCCACTTCTCTTTTACTATATGAACTCCATTTCAATCCAAACTCTACCGCTCCCTTTCTACTCAAACTCTCTTCTTTCCACCAGTATCTCTTGGACTAAATAAATAAGTACTCTTATAACCTTCTTATTCTTTTATTTTATTTTTAAAATTTATAAAAAAAATCTAATACATGAATATTTAAATTGTAATAATGGCCGTATCCATGCCCAGCACGGATTATTTTGCTAGATTTTATTGGAACAAAAAATCCACGACATGAATACCCATACTTAGATTTAAGATATAGGCACATTCACAGAATCTATTGGGGCAGTCTTCATAGGATCCAGATAATAGGCCCATCTTAATGCCACATATGATGCCATCACGCACTGTATAGTAAGAAAGGAAAAAGCAATATGGGCGTAGCTTTTTTTTTTTTTTTTTCTTTGGGCAGAGAATATGCGCGCGGCGTAGTTAGAACGCATCAGTTCCCTTTGATTCTTCTCACAAACGGACACAAGCCTTTCATTTTCCTCTCTACTCTCACGTCAAGAAGAGATAGAAAATCAAAAAATTATAAAAAATCGCTAAGTAAATTGATTTCTTAAATTGATTTTCTTTCTGACTGCGAGGAATCCAGCATCTCAAACCCATAACAGGAATTGATAGCCTTGGTTTTCTAGTAGTCTGAGATCAAAGGTTATGTGCAAGTGAGATTTGAAAGCTTTTTTAGGTAATATTCCTACCCCAGCTCAGGAAATCTTTTGCAAACGATTTTTCCTGCTTCTATGCTACCATTTTTGCTGTTGGTTGTAGACAATGAAGAACCCACCAAGGAAAATCATTTATGATTCTATTTTTTTTTGGTAATTTTATGAAAAAAATATTCTGAAGTTCCTTTTGCCTTTTGTGACGACGTTGGAGTTCTTTTTTTTTTTTTTGAATGTTTTTTATTTTATTTTCGTTTAATTTTGCATTCCATTTGATTTTGGATTGCAATGACAGAAACCCATTTGACAAATTTGATGTTTTCCCAGATTGTTCTTGTTCTGCATGTCATTTTTATATGTTTGTTTGTGAATATTTTGTACTGTATTTTGATTAGATAAAGGAAGGTTTTTTTTTTAGATACTTTGCAGCGTGACATTGTTCAGGGGAAAGAAAGAGGTATCAGACATTGCTTAGGTGGTCAAAATACTGAATAGTACATTGGGGATTTCATGCTATACATGCGAGTCCTATCTTTAATTGATCCCAATTCTTTATCTGGGTTCCTGCCATGAATTCTTATTCTTTAAAGTTGGATAACGGTTAAGAAAAAGGTCAAAATCTCTCCTCATTAAACCTTGGCCGATAAGATGCTTTCTTTCTCTTTGAAACTTTAAAAGACCTACCGTTTCATTCTCTTGCAAAGCAATGACATATTTCTCTTCCTATTGCCTCGTTGCCTCAAGACGATATCTTTGTAACTTTTGACACGGCAAGAGTTGTATGAACTTGGTGCGAACACGCGCTCCATCCATCTCTTGCAGAAAGAAAGAAACCACGACAAATATATCTTCATCGGGTCATTTTTTTTTTTTTTTTTTTTAGTTGGTAATTTCTGTTTTTACTCTTTGCTTAAACATATTCACAGCGATCTAATGCATTTCTTCAGTTCTTAGGTTAGATCTGATTGGGGTTTCTTGCCTTTTGCTTTAATGGGTTCTTTTACTTTTTTTATTTGTGTTCATGCAATCCTTTAAATTAGTTTCTGTTATTATATGGGATAATCAATTGAAAAAAAAAAAAAAAAAAAAAAAGGCTTTTGCAGTGTTTTAGAAAAGACCCAGATTAGGAAGATTCCTAATTTTGTTGTCTGCAACATATTCATGGTGGAGAAAGGAAGCATGGACCAGGTTTCCTGGAATAAATTCTGCAGAATTTGTAGTAATTGTGAATGATTTGTAGTTTTTTTTTCTTTTTCTAATTTCTCAAGTGTTGGGCTAATTTATTAGTACTTTTAATTGGTTCCTTGATTAACTCCAATATAGTAAATCACATTTTCGGGTGTGATCATTCCACACACTTGTGTACTCATATTTCATATTTAGACAATTATGTTTTGAGTTAAGCCTATCAGCATTCATCCCTCAAGACTGAGAGTTTAAGTCTATCAGCATTCATCCCTCAAGACTGAGAGTGGCTCACTGGAAATGTTGTGGTCTAGATCAAACTTTAACATATGATTAATTCAATGCTCACACCAACTCCAGTTTTAGTGATTTGTGCTTCTTATGCTATTAAGAATTTAATTCAAACATTATCATGTTCTTTTTAGTTAATTATAGGATAATATGAATTTATCATTAGTCAATTATTATTATTTTATTAATTAATACTTAACCGTGCATTGCACGGGATTTTTTGCTAGTGGGCAATGAACCAACATTCCAATTTGACCAATTTTCAGCCATCAAATCTCTGTACTGTCTTACATATGGACTATTGGATACATTTGTTTCAGGCTTTTAGCCATCAATTGGAGGTTGATAATCAGATGGCTAGGATCTTTTGATGGGAGAGTTTATTTGTTGTTTTTCTCCCATTAATAGTGGGACCAATCACCAGTCAGATGAATGGTGTAGACCATTACAAGGAGCCCTAGCTATGTGGGGTGCTGGTCAAAATGAAAGGGCCTATGGTTCCTTCAGAGTATTTTCTAAGAGTCATGTTTCCTTTTCATTTCATATGTTACTCTTTGAATTTACTTTTTATTATCAGTTCGTTTCTGAATTTTGATGAATAATGACAGGGGATTGATGCTTGATCTAAATTAAGAACCCGTCATAGAGGAGTCTCTGTTATATAAGAAGTTCCACTCCCTTAACTTTTTTGATTCTTACTCTTATTGAAGGGGAAAAGGAGAGGACCGCTAAGAGATGGGTACTCATCAGAAACCCAAGAGAAGAGTAGCATTTGTTCTGATAGATGGGCTTGGAGATGTCTCACTTCCAAGGTTTCATTATCGGACTCCTCTGCAAGTATCCAAAACACCCAATTTGGATGCTATTGCTTCGGCCGGAGTGAATGGGCTCATGGACCCTGTCGAAGCTGGCTTGGCTTGTGGAAGTGACACTGCTCACCTTTCTATATTAGGGTATGACCCAAGAATATACTACCGGGGTCGAGGTGCATTTGAATCTATGGGTGCCGGATTGGCCATGTCTCCTGGGGATATTGCTTTCAAGGTCAGCAACTCTTATCTCTATATGTTTTCTCTCACCTGGTTCTTATATCTAATATTCTCTATTCATGTGTATTGTTTCTGCACAAATGCATGTAACCTTGTGAAGAGCATTATATAGGCGACTTCTAAAATGATTGTATTCGTACTTGGTTAATATATCTATTAATGTAAACAAATCACGGGGAGTAAAAGTAAGAGCTGTTTATAAATTGTAATGAGTTGAGATTGGACCATTCTATACCATGGATTAGAGGGGAAATGAAAATGATAGCATCCATACTTGTATTTTGGTTTCAATATCTTATTTATTGTTTTGGCTGTGAACATTTAAAATACATTTTAACTATTTAGAATTTTAGAGTGACTCTTTTTGTTTGTCTGTTGGTTAAGTGAAGGATTTTGCAGAATCTATCTAGGTTTTTATTATTTTGTTAGATTAAGTCAGAAAGACTGCGTACTTTTTTTTGTAAAAACTTGTGAAGCCCTCATATGGCCCATCCTCTTTCTCCTACCCTATGAATTGTCATTTGCTTGAACTCTGATCCCGTTTGGAATTATAATTACCAATTTACGATTGAGTTGAACCAATGGCTTAAAATATCGGTTGGTAGTGGTACGTTTTGACATTGGCCATACCTAATGATATCGGCATGAGATATTGTTACTGGTTCATATAACAAAAATAGGTCTTCATATCGGTGATGATATTTTTTAAAATAGCGGCATGATATTGGTCGCAAAAATGTCATCCGATAGCCCTAGATATCCTTTCTTTCCCTCTTTCTTCCCTATTCCTACTTCCAGAAGTCTGAAACTCAAAGTGGAGTATCTTGATTTTTATTTTCACTTGTATTCGTTTAATAGGGCTCCTTATGGGAAATCTAAATTGCTCAAAATAATGTTCTCTTGAATGGGCAATCAACAAATTTTACTCCATTAGGAGTTGACACACTGTCAATGATGGACGCATGGAAAGAATATTGTATATGATGGAAAACGTATACCCCTTAGGGTTGATTCCTTCTCATTATATAAGGGTTGTTGACCCTATTATTAGTATCCTAATACAATTAAGATCCTAAGTTATAGCTACTTAATATAGAAAGTGTACAAGTTCCTAAATTATAGCTAACTTAATGATACAATCACCAAGCCTGCGCAGATAGGCTAGATTGACACCCTCCTTAAATTGATGCAGGGGAGTCATAAAGCAGCAATTTGGAAACCAAAAAGTGATGTCGAGGCCGAGGAAGTCCTTTGGTGAAGAAATCATCAAACTGAAATTCATTAGGGACATGAGGTAAAGAAATGACATCACGTTTCAATTCATTCCAAATAAAGTGGATGTCCACTTCAATATGGTTGGTGCGTTCATGAAAGACATGATTTTTAGTGATCTTGAATTCTTGATAGCCTTAGTATTATCCGCATGCAAGGATGTAGGAGATGTTTGTGCAAATCCGAGTTCCGAAAGAAGTCCCTATAGCCATAAGATTTCTGAACATGCGGAAGACATTGCTCTATATTCGGCCTCTGTAGAAGATCGAGAAACACGCCCTTGTTTCTTGCATTTCCATGAAATTAGAGAATTGCCAAGATATATGTGCCAACCAGTAGTAGACCGATGAGTATTCTGACAGCCTGCCCAGTTAGCGTTTGCATAAGCGGTCAACTGAAGCTGATTATCCTTGGGATACTATAAACCACGAGTGACAGTTCCTAACAAATACTGGATAATGTGCTTGACAGCAATCAGATGAAGGTGTATAGGAGATGTCATGAATTGACTCACAAGATTGACAGCATAGGATATGTCTGGTCGAGTGATGGTGAGATAGACCAGGCCACTAGGCGCCTGTAGGTATGTGGATTAGGAGGAATATCGCCATCATCTTTACTTAATTTTAGGTTGACCTCTACAAGCGTATCAACTAGCGAAGATTCATGTAGATTAACAAGCTCAATAAGATCAGATGAGTATTTATTTTGAATAAGAAACATGCCTTTGAGAGATTGATGCACTTCTAAGCCTAAAAAATAATGTAAAGGGCCCAAAGCCTTCTTATGGAAATAATCTTGGAGAGAAGCTTGGATAGACTTGATCATACTATTAGCAATGCCAATGATAATAATATCGTCAACATACACAAGTGGAACGGTAACACCAGTAGATGTTGTGTGCATGAACAAAGATGGATCGTAAGGGCTTTGAGTAAAGCCACTCGTGCATAGGTGCCCCCTAAAGTTTCAAACCATGCCTGAGGAGCTTGCTTTAGACCCGAATTCCGGAGGCGACATACATAATTTTTAGATGGAGAGGTGACGCCCTGCGATATCCTCATATAGACCTCTTCTTTCAAATCCCCATGGAGAAATGCATTTTTGACATCCATTTGGTATAATGGCCAAGATTTTGAGGCAACAATGGTGAGAAGTAACCAAACAGATGTCATTTTTGGCCACAGGTGCAAACGTCCACTCGTAGTCAATGCCATGTTCTTGTTTGTTTCTGAGTGCCACAAGTCTAGTTTTTTGTCTAAGGAGCCATCAGATTTAAGTTTGATGGAGAAGATCCATTTGCAACCGATTGGTTTGACTGTTGAAGGACAATCCACAATGTCCCATTTGTGATTCTGATCTAATGCATCTAATTCTGCCTTCATAGCCTAGTTCCAACTATCATGTTGTAATGCCTGCAAATAGGAACTTGTTATAGAAACAGAGGAAAGGGTTGTCATCAAGGAAGTGTGGGTAAATTCATACCGCTCAGGTGGTCTAGAAGTTCTAGAGGAGCGACGTAAGATATGAATAAGCATGGAACCAGTTGCCGGCGGAGGATTTGGATGATGGGCATCTACAGTGGTAGGTTTTTCCTGACGATGATAAACAAAGTCTGGATGAAACCTAGTAACAATTGGTTTATCTGAAAAACCCGGTAAGAGAGCGGGAGTAGATGGATGAGGACAATCCAAGTGAATTTGAAAAAAATATTGGTTTTCAAAGAAAATAACATTGCGAGAAACCCTGATGCGACGACCAATGGGGCCGTAACAAACATGGATGAAAATAGCGGCCGCTACGTAGCGTAGCGGCCGCTATATCGGCCGTAGCGGCCGCCACCGCTACGCTACGGCCGATTTATCGGCCGCCGCACCCGTAGCGGCCGCTACGTCCGCTACGGGGCCGCTACGGCCGCTACGGGCCGCTACGGGGCCGCTACGGGGTGAGAAAATTTCTACTTTTCAATTTTTTTTAAAATGCATAATAAGACTCTTTTTTTTTCTTCTTCTTTTCAAATAACATTTCTACACAAGTCTTCTACTCTTTTATGTTTAAAAGAACACCAAAAAGCACATTATCTTACCGAATTATAGTCGATACAAAGAGTTATTCTCATTGATTCTTCTCTAAGTATATCCTATTAGACACCCCCTTTGGTAGATGTATTTTTTTCTCTACGTACTCTTGAGTCTTGACTTCATGACATAGTTTTTTCTTTTATAAGCCTTTCATTAGTTTCTAAATTAGCATAACTAAGGAACATGAACACATATGAGAAAAATGATCTATACTATTATTTTCTATTTAGACAGCGATACAGGACCTTATACAGTGAGGGGACCGCTACGCCCCCTTACCTTAGTTACTTTTGCAAAAAAAATACATTTTCTCTCATTTTCCAATATTCTAGATTTTCTAGAATTTTTTCATATTTTTTTGACGATTTTTCCAAATCGCACCGCTACGCCGCTACGTAGCGCCGCTACGCTACGTATCGCCCGCTACGTAGCGTTTTGGTGGCAGGCCGCTACGCCCGCCGCTACCGCTATTTTCATCCTTGGTAACAAACAAAACCTTTTTGATTAGTGGCATAACCTAAAAGAGCGCACTTGTGAGATTGTACGGTTAATTTTGCTCGTTCTGTGGGAGGTAGATGAATGTAGCAAACACATCCAAAGGTATGTAGATGATCAAACACAGGATGATGACCAAACAATTTAAAATGAAGTGTTAGTTGAGCAATGGTAGGGGATGAAAGACGATTTATTAAATGTACTGCAGTGGTGGGAGGTTCTGCTAAAAAACGAGGAGGAACTGATGATTCAATCATTAGTGTTCGAGTAACATCAAGGAGATGCCTGTTTTTCCGTTTCGCGACTCCATTTTGTTGAGGAGTATACGGATAGGTAGTTGAGAAATGATTCCTTTAGTCTTTAAGAAATATTGAAAATCATTGGAAACATACTCCCCTCCCGAATCTGAACGCAAAGTTTTAATGCATTTTGAAAATTGGGTTTCAACATATCGAAGGAAAAATTGAAAAGCATTAAGAACATTAGACTTATAATGCAATATATAAACCCAAGTAAACCGGTTGTAGTCATCAATGAACATAACAAAGTACTTGAAATGACCATGGGAAAGGTGAGAGGCAATGCTCCAAACATCGCTGTGAATTTAGTCAACATTTAGTTCTCTGTGTTGTGGAGTAAGGAAAAGGTAAAGTTTTACTTTTTCCTAATTTACAGGCATCGCATTCAAAAAAAGTAGAATCAAAAGGTTTATTTAATAATCTAGATTTAAATAAAGTAGACATCGTAGATGCATTCGGATGACCAAGTTTATTATGCCACAACCGAGAATTATTCCGAAGAAAAAAAACAAAACAACTGGAGTAAAAAGTTGTAAAGTTGTTCTTTGTAAATGTAAAAACTGGAAGGGAAAACAGTCTGCCACGCTTAGGCCCCCTCACGATCACTTCCATCGACTCCTGGTCCTGCACAACACAACCAGAAGAAGAAAATGAAACATTGTAATTATTCTCAACAAGTTGACCCACAGAAACCAAATTTGTAGCAAGATGAGGAGAGACTAAAATATTAGTTAATGGTAAGGGGCCAGGGGTATCACCAACAGAGGTGATGGGAAGATGGTCTCCATTGGCCGTTTGAACAGTAAGAGTACCAGTGTAAGGAACAACATTTTGCAATTTCGTGGGTGAAGAGGTCATATGGTTACTTGCCCCAGAATCTATGTACCATGTAGGAGACAGATTCGAGTCAGTACTTGAGATGTTCATAGATGCCAAGGCATTGATAATCATTTGATTTACCATATCAAGAGTTAGAGGAGTTGAGGATGCAGATTGTGATGAGGAACCAGGTTGTGAAGAAGAATCATACTGGAGGGAATCACTGAAGTCAGAGGGTGCAAATTATTGAGAGGTCGCTGTGTAAGCACTAGGAGCGGACTGTACCGTGTAAGTACCAGGGGCCGACGACGTATAATTGCGGGAGGTTGAATTGCGACCCTTTTTCCGACATTCTTCAATAACGTGACCAATGGCTTTACAATACCTGCAGATCTTTGATTTGCATTGGTTTGCATAATGATCATATTTTTTTACAGTTATAGCACTGAACTTTACTGATGTCCCTGTGACATTGTCTGGTTGTAGTAACATAGGCAAGTGGAGCCTCAGCAGATCTCAGTTGTTCTATAACAATTTTGGTAACCAGACGTTGTTCTTCCTGAGGACAACCATCTAAACTAGGAAGAGGAGCCCGGCTCTTTAAGTTTGATCTAACTGTCTCAAACTCCGGACGAAGCTTCATGAGAAATAGGTCCCGATGGCTATTTTGCCGTAATGGAAGAAGTTTGGGTAGAAGTGCTTCTGAAACAGTGGCAAACTTGATCTCATTATATTCCGACAGATCTGAGGTCAGGGATGAGACAGAACAGTTGTGTGCTACAGAATCTAAGCACATAATAGTTGCGTGAGATAGAATCTAGTAAAATTGCAAACTGACACCCAAAATAGGGCCAACGAAACTTACACAGCAGTTGGGTTGTGTTCGTGGGCCCCACCAGATGATCAAAATACAAATTTGAGGTTGGGGATGAGGGCGCAGATTGTTTAAGCAAGTGATGGAAGAAGTTTCAGCCAAAAACAATCAAGATCCTTGATTTTGTACGGTTGAGATGAAATCAGAGGGAGAAAATTGAATTTCCACATACGGGGATAGAAGACTTACCTCGGATGGGAAACAAATTGCTGAAAAATCACCACAATTACTAAGAATTCCAGTCGACCATCATGGGCTGGTTCCGTAGAGGTGTTGAAGATGATCTCAGGTGGGCCACACCTGATCTGGGATGATCGGAGATGATTAAAGACACACCGAGGGCTTCCAGATGTGGAAGATGTCAGGGAGGATCTATAGATCCTTGTAACTTGAGGAAACTACAGCACTAGGGCATGTACAGTAGCTCTGATACCATGTCAATGATGGACGCATGGAAAGAATATTGTATATGATGGAAAATATGTACCCTTTAGGGTTGATTCCTTCTCATTATATAAGGGTTGATTACCCTATTATTAGTATACTAATACAATTAACATCCTAAGTTATAGCTTACTTAATATAGAAAGTGTACATGTATCATGACTATACAAGTTCCTAAATTATAGCTAACTTATTGATACAATCACCAAGCCTGTGCAGATGGGTTGGATTGACACACATTGTCATATTGTTTACTTATAAAACATGGGAATACGATATTGAGAAAAAGTTAAAAGTGTTTTATATTGGTCAATCCAATAGTGAGGCCAAGTGTTTAGATCTCCAGGCTTCTTTTTTTTTTTTTTTTTTAAATTTCTATAACTTGTATCCTTTGATGAACCGGATATCTTGGAGATGGCTAGATCCTGCAGTCTAGTATTTAGTAAGAAAATAATTCTTATCATGGGGCTTGGTCAATTTGATAGTGGGCTCAACTCCTATTGAGGTGAGATTTTTACAAATCTAAAGAGTGAGTTATTTTGAGTGGTTTGGATTTCAGACATGGCTACATTGATGAATCTATAAATTGTTAGGATGGGACTATAGATTAAATACTGAAACTCAGAAAATTTAACAGTTAAAGATTAAACAATGATATGAGATGTTATGATTTTGGGGGACTCATATTTTGGTTTATGGTGTGTAATAAAAAAAATATTATTTTTTAATGGAAACACAAATTAAAAAAAACAAAAAAGCATTGTTTTATAGAATCTTCTAATATTCTGGATTTGCTGGATATTTTCTCACTTTTTTGGGGTTGAAAAAGCTCACGCTACGATGGCCGCTTATCACTACATATGAGGTATCACTTTTCAGGGTCGACTGCACCGACCACCACGATTGCGATTCTGAACCATGGTTGAACCACATTACTTTTTATTGAATAGAACTTTTAGGCATAAAATCTGCAGCAATCTTAAATCCTTGATTTGGTTAGAATGGCATTTTGGCCATCTCTAATCCACCCTAAGACCTTCCCATGCTCCCTTTAATTGGCATGTGCCCCATTATTGCCTAGGACCTTCATAGTTCCCATGCTTTGTTCGACTTGCATGATAATTTTGGATTCTCGCTGGATCTTCCAATAAAAATGTCTATATAATATATATTGATGCAAATTCTAAAGGGTTAAGCTTTAAGCTTTATGAAGTGCTGAAGCACGGAAAAGATGTTGCAAGAGACTCTAGGAATGAGCCTCTGAGGGAAAATTCAATCCATGTCCACGAAGGACAATTGTTATTAATCTCCAAATATTGATTCTAATGTTCTACAATGCTCATATATAAATAGAAAAATAAAACCCTAAAATCAAAGTCTCCTAATGAAATCAGGAAACTAAATCATAATGAAATAAAGACACAAAATCCTAGACTTTTTGGATCCCACATGTGGGGCCACGAGGCTGGTCATGTCGGACTTGGTCCACAGGCTTTACATAATTCTCCCTGAATTACGTAAGAGTTTGAACTCAAACCTGTGCCATATTTTGCATTACCGCTGTAGAGATTCCTTCATACTGACTTATATTTTTTTCTTTGGTGGTTCTGGCTTCATAGGATAGAGTGTAATGACTTAGCCATCTTTAACGAATGTATGTGTTCTCTCTCATCTGATAAAATTCCATTTTTATCATACATCCACAGTCTTCCAAATAAGACATCCCTTGCATCGATCAAATTCCATTTTTATCATACATCCATGGTCATTAAGTAAGATAGTGCTTGCATCCATAAGCACAACATCGCAACACTTTGTTGTAGTCATCATCGATGGTAAAGGCAACTTGGCACTCACACCTATGTTGCACTTTCACTTCATCACCTGTCATCAACCACCGAACAAAATAGATTGAGGATGTTCGTGCACCCCCTTTGTTGTGGGTGATCCACAAGAAATTGAGACACTCTGTCAGTTACGAGTTACGACTGTATGACCTGTCCTTTTACATGATCTGTTGAACCAAAGATTTTATTCTGTAACCATTTCTTTTCGACAGTTGGTATATGGTTCTCTAGCACCACCCTTTGACTCATAAGAATTTTAAAATTGGAGTCGTCATGAAGATCAACATGCTCTACATGTTCTTCCTCTTTTGTTTCTGTAGTCACTTGCTCAAATTTTGGCTCTGTCTTTCTCTTCTGCTACATGCGCTAAAGCTTTTGGAGGCCATTACAGGCATTGAAATGATAATAACCTCTTTAACGACAATGACAACACATTTGAATTGTTCTTTACCTTACTCGGCTCATTAGTATATTTGAAATTTGATTTTGTATATTAGCTTGATTTGGCTAGTGTGCTTATATGAGGCGACATAGATGATTGGACGATCCCTGTATACTTGACCATTGATTTGTTACCCTGTTTCAAATGTTGGAAGTATGGAGAACAAATCATTCTGATAATTGACTTGAAGGAAATTTTGTTAAATCAGATTTCATATATCTGCTGATGTTTCCACTGGATTCATGTTTAAGCATTTTTTTCATTGTTGCAAATCTGTGCACCAAATAGCTGCATGTCCACAAAATCTAGTAACCACTAGTGTAATCTTGTGTCCATCTATCATAGGTTGGTGAGGAAATACATTTTCCATGCATAATCACCAATCCATGAATGTTTCTGATTGCATCTTGTTGCTGTACTTAGTAATAACAAGTTTGATACCCAAATTCCTATCGATGTTTTGAGGACGACCCTAGTCACGTTGATTCTGGTTTGGCTCTTCTTTTGGATGGTTATCTTCCTAGCAGTTGTTGTCCACGTGGTTGCAGTCAATATTGGTAAGTTAGTTGTCAATTTGAGTTAATAGGTGTTGAATTTTTGGAAGACATGCAATGTTATCCTTTATTTAATTGGCATAAACAGCTAATTGGACATGGCTTGTAGTGAGTTTGATATACGACCAGTGGTACCTCATTCTCAATTCATCCATTTATTAGATCAGACCAGGGATTGGTTGACTTATTTGTTTTGGGGTCAAAAGAGTTCCCACTTGTATCTTTGGAGCCATCTCATATGTTCGTTTCTCTCTCTCTCTCTCTCTCTCTCTATAGATATATATATCATATTATGCAGCAAATTCTGAGATTAAACTGGACTAACCTGCTATGTTGATCTCATCTTCTAGAGTGTAGTGTATCTATTTATTTTCAATTCTCACAAGAGCTACATCTCTTTACGCATCCCACTAAAGTTGCAATACGTATGTTCCATCTTTGTATTACTTACTTTAAAGCCCTTGGATTCTAAAGCATCCCACAATATCTCAACTTTTAAATTATCTCTCATATTTTTTATTTGGGAATTTCTATATGCGACCAATCAATTCCCAGCAAGTCTCCTTGGCATGCCTTGTCTTACCACAGTGAGTACAAACTAGATTTTGTTTCTCTTCAGGGGTAAGTTGTCCCTTGTTTTCTTTACTTCCTTTATGTTTGCTAGTGACAAAACTCGATCTTTCTGGTTGGGTTTTAGAGATCTTCATAATTCTTGGATGACTTTCTTCCCATTAGAGAAGGGACAGCATAGTTCCTATAGGAGGCAAGGATTTTGGCCAAGATATTTGCCCCAACAGACTCATACTTAGGGTTATGTCCTCTGAGAAGATCATATATGTGGTGATGTTCAATATATTCTCTCCATTCAACTGAGGTTGTACCGTTGAAGGAAGCTGATAACGACTCAATCTTCCCACATACCCTTTAGAGCTGAATAATAATTTTCCTAGTCTGATTTTCTTGTTGGAATTTTGTGATTTTCATGTGCAGCTCATAAATCCTTGTATAGTTTCTTTCTAAGAATAAGAGGTGGCCGCACCGTCCCAAATATCCTTAGCAAATTTTGAGAACATGAATGTCCTAGAAATAGACAATTCCATGGATTGAAGGAGCCAAAATACAACAATACTATTTCAGCTTCCCGATCACTATATGTTGGGTCATCTTCCAAGGGTGGTTTAGTTTTTCCATTGACATTCCCAAGTTTTCTTTCACCAGCAAGAGTAATTTTGGCAGCCATTCAAGATAGTTTGTCCCATTGAAATATGCTGTAGTTAGTTTAAAAGTGTATCCTCTAATGTTTCCAGTTTCCACCTTACGCATTGATTTGAGACTTGTGGATAGCACCATTCCCCAATATTAGTGCCACTACTGGTTCCACTTCTGCAATTGAATATGAGTAAAACTACTCTTGATAAAAAAAAAGAAGGAAAAAACACTTGATAACCAGGTGAATAATCTATATAACAGCACTACTTCTGTTGGTCATGACCATGGTTTAAAATAGTGGCAGCTATTTAGCATAGTGGTTGCATCATCGGCCGTAGCAGTTGAGGCTGCTACACTATTTTGAAAATAGCGGCAGTACGGCCTAAAACCTATTAGAGCCTAGTAGTTTTAATTTAAAACACTCTCCTCAATAGCCTTTCCTAAAATTGTCTCTACCTGTATATGGTTCCAAACCACTAAAAAAGAAAAAGAAAAAGATTGCTGTTACATAAGATTCGAGGTTTTTTTTACCACTTAAAAAAAAACTAACACCTCTGTGCCATTACATAGGAAGCCCAGATACGGCATGGATACGATAGGGACACGCTTTGGACATGACAGGGACATGGATTTTACACATAAACAATGAAGTATCAGATACAATATGGCATGATATGTTGCCCATTTTGGAGTATTTGTGCATCATATGCAATTAAGTATCGTTGCAACCGCTACATATCACATGCTATGTAGCGTTTTTTGGCTATTGGCTGCTATGCTTGCTGCAACCGCTATTTTGATCCTTGATCATGACTGGAAAAGTTGAACACATATTGAGAAATGTTGTTGAAAAATTTCAATCAAAATAGGAATTTGCACTTGTTCCGATTAGCGATATAGCAATACTGCTATTCGTGCCTAGTAGAAATGACTTCTCCATAGAAAAAATTGAATCTTCAAGGGGGAAAAAGCAACAGTACCTTTGATATACATTTTTGTGCCATTCTCTAATTGCTCGAGTTTTTGGTGTTTCTAGTTCCTAACATGATATCAGAGCCAAGGTTTGTGTGTTTGATCCCAAGGACAGTTTCTGTCCGTGTATGGTCGTTTGGTGTGTTTTGGTCCACATGTAGATCCCCACATGTGAGGGGGGCTGTTAGGACCCTTTCATATACATTGTTGTGCCATTCTCTAACAACTTAAGTTTTTGGTGTTTCCGGTTATTGACAACTCAATCAAATAAAGAACAAGTTCGTTGGATAGATCCCTCCTAGTCAAAATTGAAGAAATCTAGCAATAAACACAGTTCATCAATCTGCCCTACTGCGATTCGATCTGTTTTCATTTTTCAACGCGTCAGAAGAGTGGGACCATAGTTACCTGATTCGTGATTCGACTAATTCGAATTCGAGTTCGCAATTCGAAGTTCCACTCCCAGCCAAATTCGAAAATTCGATGGAGTAGGTTTGCCTAATTCGTTTTTGGATTCACTCGATTCGCAATTCGAATTCGATTAGTTCGATATTCTAGTTCGTAAGTCAAGTTAAATATCAATGTAAATATTTTAATAAAACTTCAGATAATTTAAAATATATATAAATAATAATATTTCACAAAAAATAGATACAAGTGGATATATAAAGATCTACACCATCGTCAAATCCTTGTCATAACTATGGTAGGTAAGCTATTTGAGTTGTAATAACACATGCTTTCCACAAATAAGCATGGTGAGAATTTTCAATTTGATAAAAGAATGTCCCATCATCACATTCACCAATATAAAAGCGTGTACATTTTTTAATTATTGAATCAAGTGTTCTTTGTGTAATTAATCTTATGGCAGGCCCAAGTTTATTTTATGTAAAAATTTGTTGAATCCAATAAAAGATAAGAATAATCGTTTTCACTGATTTGGATTTCTAATAAGTGCCTGCACTATGGCCCTGCTAATTTCTTATATATGTCATATTTAAAACTCTAAAAGAACTTAGAAGCATTAAATATCCACCAATTTTCTCTTGGGAAGAGGCGATTGAGATGAGAAGAGAGAGAAAGCAGTACATGTTTTAGTAAAACAAGAAAGTAGTTCATTGGATAGGTATTGGAAATGTCCCATAGTTAATAGAGAGAGGCCCTTTTTCGTCTCATACCAAGGGACCAGTAGAAAGGTAACTCCTGTACTGCTGTACCACCTTGCATTAAAAGCCTGCACAGAGACCATAGAAAAAGGCTGTAGCACCTTTTTCTTACCTTCTTCTCTACGAACTGCAACGAATTCTATTTTCTCAAGATCCCGAATCCATCTGAATTGAACAACGATTTGTTCGATTTGAATGGGATGGGATTCGAAGGCTGCCTAACCGAATCAGGTAACTATGAGTGGACTCCAACCGAATAGGGGTAATCCAAAAAAAAAAAAAAAAAAAAAAAAAGAAAAAGAAAAACAACCATGCACAGCTCTACCTAGTTGAAATACTCTGTCAATCTGCACTGTGCACATCCCTTCGAACCAAGAGCCTTAGTCGAACTGCTTTATGCAAAAAGTTGTCAATTTTCTATGTGTATTCCAGTCAAAGCACACGACCCCCTTTATTTATATTAAGAGCTATGAAGGACTTTGAGTCTAAATACAATTAGACTTCTGATACCTAATACAATTAAACTCCTTTACGGTTCCTTACAATAAACAAAATCATGACCATTACATTAGTTTCCCAACAGATGATACTGAAGGCCAATCTCATGCAGCTGGCTTGGTGTAGAAGGATCCGCCTAATTATAAGAACCTTTGAGCCAAGCATATTACTTCTAGGGTTCTATCACAATGATAAAAGAAACCAGAATGTTACTGAAGAGTGATTTTAAGAATACATGAGAAATCTTAAATAGGCCTCTTGGACATTAAAAACAATAAAGAAAATTTTTTTTGCACATGGATTTCCTTTAATTAAAATTAAAAAAAAAAAAAAAATCATTCATTGAACTTGGCTCTAAGTAAAGTAGAAAAATAAATATGAATGATAATTAATGGAAATAATAAGAAATATACGAGAATTGCAATATTACTATTTCGGAGGCCTGGGCCTCCTCCCTACACAGTTGGGCTTGTTATCCCTGGCCCATGGTTCTTAGGTTGGATCGGGCCTCCCGAAGCCCATTTTGTGGCAGCCCTCTTGGTTGCATCATTTTGATCTCATCTGATATGTTACCTGATTTGGTAAAATGGTCTCTAATCAAATCTTTGTTTTGTTGAATCTTCCTCATTGGTGGTAAACTAGAGGGTTACTTTGTTGTGAACATATGTTTGAACTCTCATGTGTTTATATCCTCTTTAATGGTTCTAGCACTTTCAGCATCTTAGGCATGGGTGGTCGTTCATTGGCTTGTTTGTCGACCATGTAAACAATAAAATCCTTTTTCTTATTCTTTCCAAAACTTTTGCCATATGAAAGAAGAAGACTCATATATCACCTAGTTGTAGGTTTTGATAAAATCCTCTTTCAAATGGATTTTAACAACTTCATATTGTCTCTTGAAAGGTCCGTCTTTCAATAACCATTGTGGATGGTTTGTTTGTCATATTTCAGTCTCACCAACATTGTTGGGCACATGTCCTTTGTAAGTGCCTAAAATAATACGGACTTGATTAGATAAATATAACTATTCTTAGGGAAGGATTAGATGCTTGAAACCTGAAAAGGAAGGAGAAGCAAAGATCAAAGGCCCTGACTATTGTCAGCCGAAGGCACTCTGATGCCTAAGTTAGTGCAGTCATTGTACAAAGGAGCAGTGAGGAAGAAGGAGAGAGTAGTGGAGAGTGTCTAAGTCTCTGTATGTGTGAGAGCATGTCCTTGGAAAGCATACCTCTTAGGGTTTGTATATAAGTTGAGAATTGACTCCTGGAGGTGAAGTCCCATCGGACCATACCTTGACCTCATGCATGATTGTGGATGTGACTTGTTAGGTAAGGATAACTCCTTATCCCCATCCGGCGCCCATCTTATCTGTCAGTATGTTCTGCAACGTGACTGTCTGACGTCTGGCACTTTACCGAGATTAGGTACTTTTACCGAGATCAGGTATGACCTTTACAAGGACGTATCCCGACACTGCTGCGGAGCTGCATAAAGCCGAGACCTAGTTGGTACTCTTACCGAGACTAGGACGACCTTGGTGTACGATTTGGCACTACTACCGAGATGTATGGGACTGAGACCAAGACGCGCCCAGCCGGCACTCTTACCGAAGCTAGCACGGTCTCGGTACTGCAAAATATCTGTACTGGCACTATTGTCGAGCTCAACATATGCCTAGCTGGTACAGCTACCAAAGCCAAGACATGATTAGCTGGTACTCTTACCGAGACTAGGAAAATTCCCACACAATTGCCCCCCCAGCTTCTGACTTCTTAGAGTTCCCTACCTCTATGAGGTCAGAAGCTAAGTATCTTGATGGGAGAGCCTTTTGTACATTGAGTTAGGGGCGTATATTATGTTCCGTCTCGGTGTCGGTTGATGACGTCTGATCTTCATCATAACATCGCTTCATCTGCCCGAGGTAATTAATTGGGCTCCTTAACCCACGCGGAAAAAGTTTCGGTGGCACTACGTGTCTTTGCCTGGTTGGCTATCCAATCGGCTTGAAAAGACGTGCACAGTGCTTGAGGTGATACTTCGCACGTGCGTCCTTGAAATTCGAAAGGGGTGCCTCTTTTTCATTATAAATAGAGGTCTTTCCTTCATCTTCCATCTTCATTTCCACCAGAGAGCAGATAGGGTTTTTAGAGAAAAGTTTGCAGAAGAGGGGTTTTCGCCGAGGTCGAGTTCCTCTGAATCCGAGCTCGGCGGCCTTTGAGTCCGATCTCTTTCGCCTCGTTTCCGTAAGTCTTTTCTTCTTCCCTGTTCATCCCTATTCTCTGGTTCCTTTTAGAGTTTCTTGCCCCTTTTTCTTTTTCGAGCTCCGTCTTCCATCTTTCTAGTTCTTAGGAATGGGGATTTACAGGCAGTGGTTGGAAACCCCAGCGGCCATGGCTGAGTTCAGGGCCAAATATAGGATCCCTGATGATGTTCTCATCAGGCTGAACGACCCAAACAATGCCTTTGATGGGTATTCCTTCACCAACGGTTGGATGCCCCTTTTCCTGGTGACCATCATCGAAGGTGGGTCCGATTCCCCCTCCATTCTCTTTTGATAACCTGCCTTAAGAAGTGGCATCTCTGTCCCTGCCAGTTGATGCCGAACAGCTTCAAAATGATAATGGGTGTGGCCGAACTGTAGGGTCTTAGGAATCAATCTCGGTGTCCATGACATCGAGGATGTCTATGACCTGAGCAAGACTAGTGGTGAAGGCACCTACTATCTCCGAGTCAAGGCTAAACGCCAATGTTTTGTCAACAATCTGGAGGACTCGAACAAGTATGCAGGGGATGATCGCTTGTTCATCTCGGGCCACTGCGAGTATGTAAGCACTGTGCCCGAAGTGGCAAGGACTGACAAGGTTCCTCGTAACCTCAGGAGCCCTCCAAGTAATCACTGAGCTTTTTTAGCTTTTCAAGCTTTTTCTGTGTTTCTCTTTTCTTGTCCGCCGAGACATTTGACTTGACTCATTCTTTGTTTGTTGTGCAGATGCTTGTCAGAGAAAACAAGAAGCTCACCGAGCAGGCTGGGTGAGGAACGACGTGTGGCTCCAGGCAGTGTATAGCTACTGTGGTCATGACTGTTGAGCTGCTTTTGCACAGCTGAATTACGAGCCGAGGTACCACTCCTTCATCAAGAGGACTAATCTACCTCAGGCAAGTGGAGAGGTCAAAGCTGCCATTGAAGTGGAAAGGGAAGAACCGGTTTTAGCCCTGACTGACGTCGAGCAGCAAGTCGCCTCCGGTGCCGAAGCCACTAATTCGGGTTCTGACTCGAAGAGCATCGAATCTGCCAAGACCAGCACCGTTGCTGCGGAAGTAGAGAACTCCCCAAGGTCGGGTAGATCGTAGCAAGTCATTTAACCTTTTAGTTCTCCTTCTAGCTCGGAATAAAGAGAAGAAATGTAATGCCGTCGTCCTCCTGTGGTGATCTCGGATTTGGGGCTCAGGGTTTTGGAGGCCGAGCTCCTCGTGCCCCTACATCCTCTGGCAATGTTCCTACTCTTACTCCTGTTTCCACATCCTCAGCCGCTGCTGGCGCTTCCACCTCCACTCCTGCTACTTCTCCAAGCACGGGAGTTCAGTAGCAGCCTGCCGAGATCACACAGGAAGAGGCCCCATAGGAGAAGAGGGCTTTGACCAAAGCTCCTGAGACGGATCTTAGCGCAGCCATGACTCCTTCGTCCCCTAGGCTGGTTCCTTGGAGACCGATCCTCCAAGTTGATCCTGGAAGGCCGCTATTAGTGGAAGACCGCATCTCTGGTAATAATCCCCTTGTTATTTCTGCGGTTGGCCGAGCCTGCGCCCTGCCTCAGGACATGCAAAGGCTCAAGAGACTTGATGATATTTCGGTGGTGGTCTCATCTATGCAGTCGATCATCTCGGTAAGTCTTCCATAAGTTTTACCACCAAGTACTTGATTTAGGCTATCGTTTTCTGATGTCTGTTTCTTCTATAGATAGTGCAAAAATGCCAGATCTCCTTGGAAAGGCTTCAGGAGAGTCACTCCAAGATTTCTGGGTGGAGGCGGAGAAGAAGGACCTTAAAGCAGCCCTGGGTGCCAGCAACTAGAAGCTGAAGGAAGAAGTGGACGGGAACATCGGCCTTGTTGTCGAGCTCGATACGGCAAAGGCTGAGATCAAGAGGTTGAAGGCAGAGGCCGAGGTTCAGAAGAGGCAGGAGGCCGATCTTAAGGCTACTTTGAAAAAGGAGAAGGTTGAGCTCGAGGCCGCTTTGGAGAAGCAAAGTGCCGAGTTTGAAGCAAAATTCCAGGCTGAGTTTGAGGCTGCTTTTAAGGAAGGGTTAGCGGAGGCGACGAGAATTTATGAGGAGCAGGTCGACAAAGTGAGTCTCCAAGTGTGGGAGCTCGGGTGTCAGACTGACTTGAAGGAAGCTGGGGTTCCCGAGGACCACCCAATCTACAAGGATCCTCCCAAGTTCCCAAGCTCGGATCATGGATCAAGCTCCACTGTCCCCGCTCCGCCTACCGAAGTCGAGGCTCCTTCTGAAGTTGCCATGTCTGGAGACGCTCAATCCGAGGCCGATGCTCCCATCGAGGCCATTGATTGAAGATCCTCTTTTTTGTTTCTTTTTCTTCCAATCTGAAGATAATTTTGATGTAATGATGAACATTGTTCTTTTTGATTCTATGAATACAATTGCTCTCTCTTTTTCATGCTTGCAATCAAACATCTCTTTGAGAATTACATGTGCTTGACCTTGGTTCAATAACCAAGTTCTATACAAGTTTGAGTTTGGTTTAACAACTGAAATATTTGCTGAAGTGATTGAGTTCGGTTCAACAACCAGAAGTCACTTCACTGGGGTAGCCATCGAGTTCTGTAACTTGGTGTGGTGTATAGTTGGTTCCGTAACCGAACTTATATCACCGAGGTAGTCACCGAGTTCTGCAACTTGGTGTTTCGCATAGTTGGTTCCGTAACCGAACTCACTACTCCATCGGTGTGACCACCGAGCTTTTTGACTTGGTATTTCGCATAGTTGGTTCCATAACCGAACTTACTACTCCACCAAGACTTGGTATTTCGCATAGTTCGTTCCATAACCGAACTTACTACACCGAGATGACCACTGAGTTCCGTAACTTGGTGTGCCTCTTATTTGTTTCCTTAATGCTCCGTAGCAGTTAGGTAGGTAATTGCCGAGTTCTGCAACTTGACGAGAATTGCAAGATTGAGGTGCAACACATTCCATGGTCGTGGTAACTCTTTACCGTCCATGTCCTCAAGTCTGTATGCTGATTACCTGGCGACCGAGACCACCTTGAATGGGCCGAGTTCGGTGTCAGGTTATCGAAACCGAGCTGCTTTCAGCTAGATTTTATGAGTCGGCTTGCCATCAAGACTGATCTACTTTGCTTGGGCTACGTAGGCTGTCGTCCTTTCGTCCGAGCTTGGTAGCCTCCGTTCAATTGGCTCGTCACCAATTGGGAGTCCCTTCTAGAGATTGGAGGACTATGCTGGTACCTGCCTTTTTGAGGATTCGTTGATGAAGGCCTTCCATAATGAACCAAGGATCTGCTTCCAACGTTGTTCTTCTTTGGTCTCGGCAACTTCACAGTTATGTTCATTGCCCCCCAGTTCGGTTTCGAGCTGTCTCAGTGCCGAACTAAGAGAAACAAACTCTACCGTGAAAACTGCCAAGACTTGGGCCTTTATTGCTGATCTTCCAGAAGAACTTGCCTTTTTGTAAAGGGGCTTCAGTGGATGTTCTGTAACAACCATGGTAGTGTAAGTCTAGAAATTCTTTTCTGACGAGTACCGAACCACGGTTGTGTAAGTCTAGAAATTCTTTTCTGACGAGTACCGAGCTCACTTCCTTGTTCTGTAACGAGAAGTTTAGGAGCTCAGACTTCTCAGCTTCATGAAATGGTGCCCCCCGGCTCATCACTGTCCTGATCATCATTTCAGCGCCGATGAGTCGGATTGCCTTCTTCTTTGATGTAATTCTTCAAGCGCCCATCCTTTACGAGCTTCTCGAGGTGGGACTTGAAGGCCTTGCAGTCTTTGGTCCTGTGCCCATTTTGCTTATGATAAGCACATAACTTGTTTTGATTTCGGGTGGAAGGATCACCTTTCATTGGCTAAGGCCACTTGAAGAAAGGTTGCGACTTGATCTTGTCGAGGAGCCTGTAGATTGGCTCCCTGAGGACTGTGTCCTCAGCCTTATAGGAGGCTGCGGATGAGCTGGGCTTCTTTCCAAACCCTGAGGTAGAGACCGAGTTCACTGCCGAGCTTGGTGATGACCCGTTTCGGCCCGCCTCCTCCTTCCGAAATAATTTCATATCTCTCTTGGAGGCTCTGTATTCATGCCAGAGGCAAAAGCTTTCCCGAGCTCGGGCCTTGTCTTCTTCTTGTTCAATAAATTGATTCACCCTGGCCATCAGTGCTTTCACTGTGACCACGGGGAACCGAACCAAGTCCTTGCGCTGCTCATTACCTGGCTGTAGGGTCTGTTTGAAGGACTTGAATGCCACTGTGTCTGTGGCGTCTTCGACCTAGCTGTAAACGGTCCAGAATCTCTTGGCGAATTGTGTGATAGTCTCGGTTTGCCTCATTCTGATAGCCATCAGGTCATCGTCTGTCTTCGGGATGACCCTCTGAGCTTGGAATTTTTCTACGAAGGAATTTCGGAACTGCCGCCAGCTCGAAATCGATCCCTCTGGAAGAGCGCATAACCATTTTAGGGCGAGGTCTCCTAAACTGGAAGAGAAGACTCTGCAATTTAGGTGACCGATATTGCCCCATACCGACATCTACTGGGTGAAGTGTCGGAGATGTGCTGCAGGGTCCGAGGTCCCGTCATAAAGAACGAACTTCGGGAAACTGAACTTTTCAGGGAGAGAAAAGTCCCTTATCTCCTGAGAGAAAGGAGATGTGCTGAGATCCTCAGTGTCGAAGGCGTTCAGCCGATTTCTGGTGAAACGACTACCTCCATGTTCTGCTGGATCGTTCGCTTGACTTGTCGATCAAGCCATTCTCTCAGGTCGTCATTATCTTCCGGTCTTTGCCGCGACCTTTTTGAGTCTTCACTCAAGTGGTTGCTACTTGAGCCCTCGTCGTGAGCTCGGTCGCGCCTCTTGGCATTTAGGATTTGCCTCAAATCCTTATCAGCCGAAGGAGCTTGGTTGCTCCTAGAAGGTGGAACTGGGGTCATCGCCTTTTCCTGCAACTGCTGTTGGAGTCGACAAATCAACTCGTCTTGCTCTTGAAGAAAAAGGTTCTGGGCCCTGATATCTGCGGGGGGAGAGTCGTTATCGTCGTCAATCTGGTGGTGAGACTGACGAGATATGACCGGCATTTGAGTTTTATCCCGCCAGGGAGCCTCCAGTTGAAGGTTATCGTGGCGGGGACGCTCCAGTTGAAGGTTATCTTGGCGGGGACGCTCCAGTTGAAGGTTATCTTGGCGGGGAGGTGCTATCACTCCCTTTGAAATTGAACCCGACTGGGCTTCGGTCCCTTCTACGTTCAGCGGGCCAGACTTTGCCCTAGATCCTTTGGCGAGGGATTGGGGGCGGCTGTATTGGTGGTGACAACACTGGTGGCGGCGGCAACTGCGCAGGAAGCGATTGCGCAGGGAAAACCGGTGGTGGTAAGGCTTTTGACAGTTCACCGACTTTTTTAGTTTTTGGAGGCATGGTGTTTTTGATTCAATCTTTCCCACAGACGGCGCCAATTGTAAGTGCCTAAAATAATACGAACTTGATTAGATAAATATAACTCTTCTCAGGGAAGGATTAGATGCCTGAAACCTGAAAAGGAAGGAGAAGCAAAGATCAGAGGCCCTGGCTGCTGTCAGCCGAAGGCACTCCGATGCCTAAGTTAGTGCAGTGTACAAAGGAGGAGTGAGGAAGAAGGAGAGAGTAGAGGACAGTGTCTAAGTCTCTGTATGTGTGAGAGCATGTCCCTGGAAAGCATACCTCTTAGGGTTTATAGATAGGTTGAGAATTGACTCCTGGAGGTGAAGTCCCATCGGACCATACCTTGAGTGGATGTATGTGGAGGTACGGTCCCATCGGACCATACCTTGACCTCATGCATGATTGCGAATGTGACTTGTTAGGTAAGGATAACTCCTTATCCCCATTCGGCGCCCATCCTATTTGTCAGTATGTTCTGCAACGTGGCTGTCTGACGTCTGGCACTTTACCGAGATCAGGTACTTTTATCGAGATCAGGTATGACCTTTACAAGGACGTATCCCGACACTGCTGCCGAGCTGCATAAAGCCGAGACCTAGTTGGTACTCTTACCGAGACTAGGATGAACTTGGTGTATGATCTGGCACTACTGCCGAGATGTATGGATCGAGACCAAGACACGCCCAGCTGGTACTCTTATCGAAGCTAGCATGGTCTCGGTACTGTGAAATATCTGTGTTGGCACTATTGCCGAGCTCAACATATGCCTAGCTGGTGCAACTACTGAAGCCAAGACATGATTAGCTAGTACTCTTACGAGACTTGGAAAATCCCCACACATCCTTATTACAATCACATTGTTCCGGTAAGTGGTAACTGGTAAGTATGACAAATTGAAAATACTTGAAGGAATCAATTTGTAACAGTTACCTCACTCACTTTCTTGAACCAAGAAAGTCAGTATGGTTTGATACTTCTCAATCTGGAGTTGCAACTTTCAGAGTCTCCTGAGAAATTACATTTTCGAAGTTGCCTCCATCAATTATCAAATAGAAAACCTTGTTATAGTTATATTGGTTCAAGCTATTCCTTCTTTGTTGGCTTCTTTGGTGCTAGTAAACTTTTTCTAATCACCTGAGTTTCCTGTTAGTCACCTGTAACCCCCTATTGGCAAATGTCCTCATCATACTCTGGGTTGGCTTCATTCTTCACACGGACTCTTGCTGTCCTTAATAATTGGTTGCTTTGTGTTTTACTTAGACCCATATCAAATAAATCTATCACTGTGTTACTCTGAAGAGTCATGTTTGACGTCCAATGTTCTTGCATGTGAGGCAGTGAATGTTTCATTGTATGCTTCTACTGGCTGCCTCATTGGTTAAGGTGATCCTAATTCCAGTTTGGCATACCGTATTTGGATTGTGTCCTACCTACTGTAGCTCCTTTCTGCACTTGATTGACTAAAAATGCCTTGGCATGATACCACACCCCATATGTGCCTCTTTTTTTATGAAGGTCACTTGCTGCATGCCTAGATGACTGTAGAAGAGGGATGAATCCCAATTCCCAACACATGGGCAAGGAAAGTCCAAAATCCATTTAGGATTTCTATGACCAGCTGCTTGTCGGTCTCAGACAAGTTATTCTGAGCAAATAGCTGTTGAAATGCCTCTTAACACTCTTTCATAGACCTCACTCTATGAACTTTCTTTAGGCACTGAAATGGGGATTGAACATAATCAATAGGAAGGCAGACTCCTTCATGAATACTTCATCTTCCTCAAGTCTGCACCTTTTCTAGGTTGCCTAAATCTTTTTCACCAAGCAAAGCTTGGCCCTTCAATTGTATGGCAAGTTGGCAACTAGTTTCACATCATGCTCTCCTTTTAATGAAAATGGCTGCTTTTGTATGTTTTTCAGATTTTAATTTAATGAATCAGTTTCCATTAAAAACTCAAATAAATACAACATTCTTCCTCTGTGCGCGCGTGCAGTTAAGCACGTGTATGCGTGTTGTTCTCCATCTGTCATGCTTTAAATTGACCTTTGATCTTTGTTTATTGTTCCACATCATTTGCTTTCCAGTCGAACTTTGCTACGATGGATGAAAATACAGGAATTGTTACCAGCAGGAGGGCTGATAGGCACTTTGAGGAAGAGGGCCCAATCCTCTGTGCTGCATTGGATGGAATGAAGCTGCCATCTTTTCCTGAGTATGAAGTAAGAGTCAGGTACATATCATATAATGGGAGAGTATTTAATTGAAAGAAAGAGCTGTATTTTTCCCTCGATGAGGTTTGGGCAACAAATCAATTGTTAATGGATATTCCAATAGTTTGATTTCCTGAGTTCTTACATATTGTGTTTAGTGTTTTGCAATACAAAACAAAATTTTCTTTTTTTGTTGTGTTTCTAGAGCTATCTCTGACAGGAGATATTTTACATTCTTGATGAGGATATACAATGCACGTTTGGGTATTGGGTATGTACAAGTGGGCCCCACAATAGGGTGATCCATTCTATTGTTTTGAAAGTTACACCATGGAAAAAACATGTTTTTCTGATTTCTGCGATACAATTCTAAACATGGCCTGGGTGTTGGATGGGTAGGGGTTCTTTTAAGTTGTGTATGTTTTCATGCATGGTCTTTTTTGTGCGGTTCCCTCAGTTAAAAAGTCTGGACTATGAAATCATGGATTTCTCATGTCAAATTAAAGGAGTCATGATACTTTGATTATCCCCAGGTTGAGAACAATTTAATTTATGGTTTGACAGTTCAGAAGATGAGTCCGGATCCGCTGTTTCTACGAAACATGGAGATACTGTTTTGTCCAATCAAAATTAGCCAACTGTGTAAAATTTCATGCCAGCTAATACACCCTCTCAATTGCTTTCTTGGAATGAGAAAATCAAGGAAGAGATTTTACACAGTTGGCTAATTTTGATTGGACGAAACAGTAACTTCCTATTTCGTAGAAACAGGGTATCCGGACTCTGAGAAAATATAGGTAGCATTCAAAAGGAGACTGATTTTGTGGTCTATGTAAAATTTCCTTCATCGTCACTTACACATATCTACGTCTACCTTACTGGAAAAATTTCTGCTTTTCCCTTGCCAAAATGTTAACCAGATTTTCACGAGATTTTACAATTTTCTGAAATGGGAATCTTCATTAAACATTTTGATAATGAATATGGAATTGCTAGTCCACCAATAGCTCAGTGGTGAGGTATCTCCCTCTCTACATAAAGTCAGAAATAACGAGGGATCAATCCTTGTTTTCCCATGTGTTGGTGAGGAACCTGGATAGTTTGCGCGGATGAGGAGGTGTGAGTATTTACCTGATCGGGAAAATAATTTATCTTATTACTTGAAATCTGAGTTAGTGAAGTTTTAAAGTAGATCATCGCAACTCAAGGCCTCTCGATCAAATCAACGCAATCATCAATGCCTTATCCCATCAATCTGGGTTGGTTAGCTTCTATTATTACATGAAAATGCTGGTCTAATGATGCTGTTGGAAATGACCATAACAATAGTGTTTATATAGAATAGGTTGCTTGTAGTTTGGGCCTTGGGCCTCGGCCCCGTCACAAAAAAGAAGGTGTGATTGCTTGGTTATCTATGAACATTTGCCTTACTGCGTGTTGCTTGCCGTCTGATTGAATTTGGTGTTTGTGAAAGATTCACTTACATTGTTACTGTCCACCTCCATTTCCTTCTTTCAGACATCTAGCAACATTTTTCACATATAGCTATTCCAGTTACCAAAGCTCCAATTTTATTGGTAATGTTCTCTTGTTCAGGTATGCGACAGAACATCGTTGTGGGGTAGTTGTTAAAGGGCCCAAACTGAGTGGAAATATATCAGGGACAGATCCATTGAAGGACAATCGATTGCTTTTGAAATCTGAAGCTCTGGATGATACAGAGGAAGCAAAAAACACAGCCGCGGTTGTCAATGAACTATCAAAGGAGATGTCAAAAATCCTGGTTTCTCACCTTCTGAATAAGAAACGTGCTGAGGAGGGAAAAAACATTGCCAACGTTGTCCTTCTACGAGGTTGTGGAATTCGAATTGAGGTAATTATAGTTGAGCTTCATTTGTCGTATTCTTGTTACTTTTCAAGTGATGGATGTTGAATGAGGAGAGAAAAATTTATGAAGCTGGTTCCAATATGACATGAAGCCTTGTCCTCTCTCCTCTTAAATGCTATAACTTTGCCTTGAAATCCTCTACGGTGAAACTTGTGGAACACCTTATGCAACAAGGTGAAATCATCTTAAATGCAACGCCCTATTTATATTTCTTTTGGAACTAATAAGGAACAAGTGGGGTTCACATACAAAAAATCCACCTAATAATTCATCAATGGTACCCTCTTAACAAGTCTGATGGTAGGCCTATTAAGATCCTTAATTCATCTTTTGAATAACTATGATGGACCAACAAATTATGGTCTTATATGGTCTTTTTTTAGTGCGTCCCTTAAGCATGATTTACAAATTCTTAGGAGTCAAGGAGTTTTGGAAATGTGCCCACAACTAATCACTCGTTAGCCTCAAACACAGAGAGGGAAAATTTGGTTTCTTAGCAAAAAATCCAAAAAAGTTTCTAATGACCTTCGGAAGTCCTAGAATTCCATTTTTCTTGCTCTTTTTTTTTTTTTTTTTTTCTGATGCTCAAGTTCATAGGACTAGTCAAGAATTCCGTGTCTGGGAATTCAGAAATTCTCCAGGTAGAAATACTCTGAATTCCAGTAAAGAAACAGGCCCTAAAAAAACTCGTTAATTCCATCTCTACTTCTATTTCCTTTTCCCCCCTCAATGCCTGTGCTTATGGGTTTTATGAACTTGAAGGAATGCATGTAGGATTGGTTTCATTGAAGTTCAGAGCATGGAAAATACTTAATTTTCATTTTTTAGATAGTTGAATATGTGAGCACATCACTTAAAATGTTATGTTTGGTTTTTCATATTTTTTCAGGTCCCTGGATTTGAAAAGACTCATGGTTTATGTCCATGCATGGTAGCTCCAACCAAAATCATAGCTGGTCTGGGGCTTTCCTTGGGTATTGATATTCTAGAAGCACTTGGAGCAACTGGAGACTACCGAACTCTCCTAACATCTAAAGCAGTGGCTATGGCTAAAGCTCTTTCAGCTCCATTGCAGCCATGCCCTCGTGTTTTTGTTCCGGGAGAGGATGACCTCAGAGCTGGCCGAACAGATGGCTACGACTTTGGGTTCCTCCACATCAAGGTAAAAACTTGTAGTTATTGAGTTGATGCCTTTCTTTCTTGTCTGCGAAAAATGGAATAAGTTAAAAGGTTACCTTTTTTCCTTTAAAAAATAAGAACCTATTCTACTCGAACAAATTTCATAAGATACATCTTTTTTTAATCTTTTTGCTAGTTTTCACTGGTTCTGTTTTTTGTCTTTTTTCTGTTTTTTTTTTTTTTGTCCCCTGGTTCTCTCTAGCATCTGGGAATGCGTTTTTGACCATATGACGTGGATTCCTGCTTGTAACAGTTGTCTTCCACTGAATGCTTTGGTAGAAAATTTTCTGTAGAATGTAACAGACTCCTCATCATATCAGAGGAGGTGGTGGATCATCAGTGTCTCCATCCTTCTAGCAATCCCTTATATGTATACTTGGATACTTGGAAACCACAATAATGAGATAACCATATGATGCAAAGCCAGTGAGCTGATGCAGCTGAACCTGTGGCTCACATGTGCGGCCCAAAGAAGTCTGGAATTTTGTTTCATAATTTATTTCTTTAACGAGTTGTACTTAGCATTAACTTTCTAATTTCCTTAGGAGTCTGATTCTAGGGTTTTGTTTAGCTATAAATATAAGCATTGTAAGACATTAGAGTTAGTTTTGGAGATTAATGAAATGAGCATTGTAGGACATTAGAGGTAGTTTTGGAGATTAATAGAATTTTCCTTTGTGGATTGAGTTTCCCTTAGAGGTTTGTTCCGCTTTGTGAGAGTATCATGTTGACATCTTTTCCATGCTTTGGCACTTTCCAAACCCAAGCCCTTTTAGGTTTTTACATCAATTTTGGTGTTAGACCAAAATCCTCGAAGAGCGTTGTCCAGCTTGAGGACAAGGGAAGAATTCATTAGTTGATATTCTTCTTCCTCCATCCTTTCTATTTTCTTCCATTTTCGTCACTCCAGAGAACCCCCCAAGTCCAACCCTCAAAACCCTATCAAAACCTTCAAGTCCTCATTTCAAAACAACCCAAACTCATACCCAATAAAAAACCCTAAGTTTTCCTATAAAATCCCTTAAAGTTGAGCACAAAACCTTAGCCTCAACCCTTATTCTGAATTTTCATTTTTTGTCAGTATTTGCAAATTTCTCCAGTATCTATATAGTGGCCAAAAAAAAAAAAAAAAAAAAAAAAAAAAAAAAAAAAAAAAAAAAACCCTCTAACCCAAAATAATCCCAAGACATAACCCTGCAAACCCCTTGGGCATTTTCATTAAATTTATACATATCACTCCCCAAAACCAGCCCTAATTTTCCTTTTGAAAATCTCTGAAGCCTTTTTTCTACTTAAATTACTCAGAGAAAATCCTAATTGACGTGCTTCCCTCATCAAAGTATTCTCAAACTCTAACTAATCTTATCCAAACCCTAGCCCTTTTTACCTGCAAATCTAGTCCCCAAACTGCATTTTGACTCAGGAACAAATGAGTGAGTCAATTTTTGATTTGACACAAGAAATGGATAAATTGAGAATGGGGCACAACAGATTGTCTGAAGAGCTCACTACAGACAATGCTTGATTTGCAGTGGATATCAATCAAATTAGGAATAACATTGCATGTCTTCCTCAAATTCAACAACTATTAACTCAAATAGACGCTTGATTTAAAAATATCGAGCGCAATCATTTGGACATCAATCGTTGAGAAAATAACCATTGAGAAGAACCTAATTTCCGAACTCAACGTAACCCAGGTCCTCAGAATGTGGGTATTAAAATTATTATTCTTGAGTATGATGCAAAGATGCAACCAAAAATATTCATGGATCGGCTAGTGTATGATGCAAAGATGCAACCAAAAATATTCATGGATCGGCTAGTGTGTGTGGACAATGTGTTTGCTCACAAGCATATGAATCTGTCATAAGGTGACACTAGTGGCTGCCGGTTTGAATGAGTATGCATCTATTTGGTGGACAATTGCAACGACAACTTAAGTGCCAGAATATGAATCTAGTCGAAACATGGGTAGAGTAGAAGCGTGGAATTTGATTCAAGAGAGATTCCTTTTGGTTTATTATCTAAGTGACTTGTTTTCTAACGTACAAGAGCGATGATATGGAGGAATTCTTTCTAGTCAAAGTAAGATGTGACTTGGATGAACCAGAGGATGTCGTAGCACATAAGTATACTATCATGGCCTTAGATTGAACATACATCATCTCTTGGCTGTTCATAATTTTGAAACAATCAACGGAGTGGTACAGCATGTAGTAAAGGCAGAAGAGATAGCCAACCATCAAGCTCACTAGTTCACATCATTTAAAGGGATTGGCCATACGTCTTCGTGATGCGGATGATGCGAATAGAATTGAAGATTGAGTGGTAGATCAGGCTATGAAGTTCATGGAGGCAATTTGATCGAACACAGGTTCGAACCATGGATGAAAGAAGCGGCCGATACGTAGCATTTTGGCCGCTAAATTGGGCGTAGCTTCTACAAAATATCGCTGTTCACAACTGTAGCAGCATGTAGCAGCTGCTAGGCCGCTACAGTTTCGTAGCACTACCATGTAGCGGCTGGGTTCGAAGCTCCCTTGCTTTCTCTTTTTTCTTCTGTTATTGACAGCTTGTTTTAGGAAGAACAAAAAAAGGAAAAATAAAATAGAGAGAGGGAGAGGAGTTTGTAGAGGACATACCTGGATGTGGCAGGCTGGTAGCAACGGTAGCCTCCTTCTTCTCCTTCTCCCTCTTCCTCTTTTCCTTTCCCCTTTTTGCAATCTCTCTCGATGGCTGCTTATGTTTTGGACGATGGTTACGTCCCTCTTTCATTTTACTAAGGGGTAAGCTATGGGCCCCACGATGAGCCCACCTGATGAAAGGCACGTATAGAAACTAAATGGGCCATTAAAGTAACAAGTAAAAAAACCATTAAAAGAACCCATTAAAAAAATGACTCAAAAAACCATTAAAAAGCCAATCCATTCAATAAACAACCATTAAAAATTTAAAAAAATCATACAAAGAAATTTATAAAACCATTCCAAAAAATTAGATGGACCCATCCAAAAGAAGAAAAGTTCAAGAACTTCTTGTCTTTTTAACCACTGATGGGCTCCATCACGATGCCCAAATTTTAAAATAAAAAAGTCATGCCTTAGCCAAATATTACTTAATTGAAATTAATGCCTTTGTTAAAATTCACTCTAATTGGAAATAAGGCCATAGCCAACTTTCACACTAATTGAAAATAAAAAAGCACAGCCAAATTTCGAACTAATTGAAGATAGTTTCGAATCAAATTTCACTCTAATAGTAAAAAGGGCCCAACCAAAGTTCTTTCTAGTAAAAAATAGTGCCCCTTTATCTTAGTAACTAAGCACCATGAATACATGTGAAAAAAATGATCATTATTACTATTTTCTATTCATACATCGATATAGGACCTCATACAATGAGGGGACTGCTACGCCCCCTTATCTTAGTTACTTTTGAAAAAAAAAAAAATGAACACATTTTCTATCATTTTCCAATATTCTGGATTTTCTGGAGTTATTTTCAGATTTTTTTGCAATTTTTTCAAAACGCGCTGCTACGCTATGTAGTGCCCACTTCATAGTATTTTGGTGGCGGGCTGCTACACCCGCTGCTACCGCTATTTTCATCCCTGGTCCGAAAACTCTGAACGCATGAGTGAAGATCCCAATCCAGTTAGAAAGCCCAAGACATCCCTCATTATTCAAAACTGTGTTTATCTGGGGCCTGTTTAATAGTTCCATACACCATAGGGGTGTATTTGCAAACTGTTGAATTGAGCTGTCAATACACACTAACAAAAAAAGAGCTGAACAAGTGTCTATTTTGGACTAGTGTTCACAGGATCCAACTGGGTCCATATCCACTTGAGTACAGGACCACTAGGCGCGCCCATGAATGTAAGGCTAAGGGGCGGGGCCCACCTTCCAGGTCTGTGAATCATGTGTGGCCCAAGATCATTCGTGCGAGGTGTCTCGGTTGACACTGTTTTGGTAAAGCTGCTGGATTTCCTGTTTTCTTTTAATTCAGTTACTATTTTCTAACATATGGGATCTTCAATTATGTTAATTAGTTATTAGTAGTAGGGATTAAGGGATTTATTGGCTGTAATTAGGATTTTTGGACTTTATTTGCTTTGTAAAGGTAGTCTGTTTCCAACAGTGTATAGAAGACTTATTCAGAATTGAATCAAAGTTGGTATTTGAATCTCTTTAAATCTGTGTGTTACATTTTTCTCATTAGTGTTGACACCAGTTGACACAATGCCCACCAGGTCCATTCCATGTACAAACTGACCCATCACGTGGGATAATTTAGGATTGACTAATCTTACTATAACATATCCTTTTTCCATATACATATGATTGTAAGATATTTACTTTCCATATATAGAGATTGTATTAGGTTGTAATTGCCTTGATTAAGGCTGAAAGAGATTATAAAAGGGAGAAAGGATCGACCAAGGAGAGCATCCAAATTTTCCACAAATCTGTTGTCTATTCATTATCGTGACATGGTATCAGAGCTTATGACAAACTGCTGCTGCTTCTTCTGCATCTCAGCCACTCAATAGAGATCACTACAGAATCTGATCTCTATTTCTAGAAATCCTCAGCCACCGAGAGGAAGAAAACACTGCAGAATCAACCCAATTCATCAGTGGCCTACCTGTGATGATTAAGGCACCTTCACCAACTCTATCTGTGATGGTCGACTGGTTATTCTAGACATTCTGGCGATTTTTTCAGAATTTTTGGCTGCCTCGAGGTAGGATCTCAGACTAGGTTTTTGGATTTTCAAAATTTTGCACAAGTTCTCATCTCAACTGTGTAGTTTCTTGGATTCTCCTCTGATTTGGGTGAGATCTGGTTTATTGGACACGAAGAAGGACTCCCTCACATCATGTGATTGGATCCCACCATTGTTCAATCTGTGGGGCCCCATATCAGATCCAGTGAAGAAAATCAGGCCGTCAGGCCCATTCCCGGCATCTGATCATCTTTGGCCCACTAGAGATCTCAAAGACACTTCCAGAAATTACTTCCTAAGGGTCGACTGATATTTCTGGGAATTATGGAGATTTTTTCCAGATTTTTTGAGAACCAGATATGTGTTTTTTAAATCTGCTTGCAATTTCTGAAGACTGTTTCACTCTGCACCCTCCTAATCTATCAAAAGAGGCCTGCTGATCTAGTAATTCTGAGTGGAAATACATTCTTGAGACAGCTACTAGGGTGTTCATCTGGGACAAAAATGAAACTTCCTTGGTTAAGTTCAATGGGACCAATTATATATCATGTGCCTTCCAGTTTCAAATATATTTTAAGGGAAAAGAGTTATGGGATCATGTAGATGGGACTGATCCTAAACCTTTAGAGGATGTGAAGGCAGTATCCAAATGGGAAACCAAAGACGCTCAAATAATGACTTGGCTTCTGGGGTCAGTGGATCCACAATACATATGGAATCTCAGACCCTATAAAATAGTAAAAGGAATGTGGGACTATCTCAAACGGATTTATCAATAGGATAACTTAGCCTGACGGTTCCATTTGGAACATGAGCTTTCTTAGTTTAATCAGGGGACAATGCCCATTCAAGAATATTACTCATTTTATTCGCTTATGGATGGACTATATTGAGATTATTTACTCCAGTCTACTTGATGCCTCGATTGTAGTGGTTCAAATAATTTATTCCACCAGTCGAAGTGATCAATTCTTGATGAAACTTAGATCTGAATTTGAACAAGTACGTTCAAATCTGATGAGCAAGTCCCCCCGCCCCAAAACCCCCAACCCAATCTATTGATTCTTGCTTAAAGAGCTTCTTCGTGAGGAACGTCTTACAACCCAGGCTGCTCTTCAACAAGCAATTTCCACCGGTCCAATGATTGTTGCCTATCTTGCTCGCCCCAAACAGCAAAACAGAGATATGACCAAAGTACAGTGTTATTGTTGTCCGAAGTTTGGACATGTCGCCATTCAATGCAATAAAAATCCTGCTCTTACTGCAAACGCAAGGGCCATGTTCTTCCGGAATGTCGGCGCCGTGCTCAGGTTTCCTTTCAGAAGGCCAATCCGGCAACCCTTGGACGCGTCTTCTTCTACATTGAGTCCTGCTGCTTAGCCTACTTCTTCATCCTCTCTTACCTCTGAAATGGTTCAACAGATGATCATAAATGCCTTTTTTGCTCTTGGCCTCTCAGTTAAAACCAAAAATTCAAACCCTACATGGTATTTGGATTCGGGGGCTTCTAATCATATGACCAACGCCTTATGATGGAAAACTCTGAATCAATTCAGCAGATGGTGGCAGTATACCCATTACTACCATCTGTGAGATCGCACATCCCTTACCTTTGCGTTATGTTTTTCTTTCTCAGTTATCAACAAATTTATTATCTGTTGGACAACTAGTTAATAACCAATATTCTGTCTCTTTTTTGCGTTCTGGTTGTGTTACACAGGATCAAGTATCGGGGAAGGTGATAGCAAAGGGACCTAAGTGTGGCCATCTTTTTCCGCTACAACTATCTACACAAGATAGCAATTTGGTTGCCTCTGCCTTGTTTTTTGCTTCTAGTTCAAATAAGATCCAATTTTGGGACAATAGAATAGGCCATCCTCATTCTCGTACTTTGTTTTCTTTGTTTCAATCTGGTTTGCTTCATGATAATAAAATTTCTCTTAAAGATGTTTCTTTTGATTGTTCTAGTTGTAAAATGAGCAAGAGCAAGACTCTTCCTTTTCCCATCAGAACCATTTTATCATTGAAATATTTTGATCTTGTTCATAGTGATGTATGGGGTATAGCACCTATCATATCACGTTCTCATTTTAAGTATTTTGTTACATTCATTGATGATTATAGTCGCTTTACATGGATTTATTTCTTGCATTCAAAATCTAAGGTGTTTGTTACTTTTAAAATTTTCTTAGCTTATGTGGAAAATCACTTCTCCACGTCCATTAAAACACCTCGCACAGATTCTGGAGGTGAATGTGTTTCTAATGAGTTTCAGAATCTTTTGCAAAACCAAGGGATAATTTCTCAAAAATCATGTCCTCATACACCCCAACAAAATTGTGTCTGAGAGGAAAAACAGACACCTTTTGGACGTTGTTCGGTCACTCCTCTTAGAATCCTCTGTTCCACCAAAATTTTGGCCCGAAGCGCTATCCAAAGCAGTTCATGTTATAAATAGGCTACCCTCCCCTCGTATAAAGAATGAAACACCTTATTTTCGTTTATTTCATAAGCATCCTACTTATTCTCATCTCCATACTTTTGGGTGTGTATATTTTGTTCTTCTTTTCCCAGTTGAACGAACAAAACTATCTGCTCAATCCTCTAAGTGTGCTTTTTTAGGTTATGCGAATGACCAAAAATGATTTTTCTGTTATGATCCAAAGGTGAAATGTATCCGGACTTCTCGTAATGTTGTGTTTTTTCAAAATCAATATTTTTCCAACATCATCTACATCATGATACATCTACTGTGATTTCACTTGTTCCTGACTTTTGTGATACTCCTGTTCCACCTACGGAAAATATCAAGCCTATACTTGTGTATGAAAGGCGTAGATGAGAAAATACGATTGCACCTGAGCCTCCTGATTTGTCAGCTTCCTCGGCACTTGACCCAGCTCCTGCTTCAGACATCTCCCAGTTAGTTCCTCTTCGTCGATCATCTAGGATTTCCCGACCCCCGATCGGTTTGTTTCACTCATACATCCTTGCTACTCGGTCTTCTGTTCATATACCTAACTATTTTTCCTAAGTAGTGCAATATGAGTGTTGGCGTCAGGCCATGCACTCAAAGTGAATCACACATGGGATGTTGTTCAATGTCCTCCGTTAATTAAACCCATTGGCTGTAAGTGGGTTTATTCTATTACGGTACATCCTGATGGTACTTTGGTCCGTTATAAGGCTCGATTAGTGGCACTTGGCAACCGTCAGGAGTATGGTATTGACTATGATGAGACATTTGCTCCGGTTGCCAACATAACAACTGTACGTACAATTCTTGCTATTGTAGCATCACGCTCATAGCCTCTTTAACAAATGGATGTGAAGAATGCCTTCCTCCACGGAGATCTAAAGAGGAAGTGTACATGCGTCTTCCTCAAGAATATGATTCTACTTCTAAAATTGAGTTGGCACGGTTCCGTCGCTCCTTGTATGGACTCAAACAAGCACCCAGAGCTTGGTTTGAAAAATTTTGTTCTACTCTGCTTCACCTTGGATTTGCTCAAAGTCCCCAATATCCTTCACTATTCCTGAATAACACTACTCAAGCTACCACCATACTTCTAGTATATGTGGATGATATCATCATCATAGGCACCCACAGTAACATGATCCATAGTCTTTAATCCTCACTTCAAGCTGCATTTCATATGAAAGACCTGGGTCCATTAACATATTTCTTGAGTCTTGAGGTACAACAGTCTAGGAAGGGACTATTTTTTCATCAACATAAGTATGTTACTGATCTCATTGACCTTGCTGGCCAAAATGGTGCAACACCTGTGGACACTTCATCAGAAGTCAATGTGAAACTCCGGAAAGATGATGGGGATCTTTTCTCCGATCCCACCTCCTACAGACGTTTAGTCGGCAGTCTGGTCTACTTGGTCATCACTAGGCCCGACATCTCATATGCCGTAAATGTTGTTAGTCAATTCATGACAGCACTGCGGCATCACCATATGGTTGCTGTCAAAAGGATCATTTGGTTCATTCTTGGTTTTCCGACACGAGGATTGTTTTTTCCGGTTGGCACACCACTTACACTTAGGGGTCGATTGTCTACACCCATTTACGTATGTAAATGGTGAATATGCGTAATATTTACGCATTAGTCATGTTTGTCTACAAGTATTTACGGTTCTCCGACACGAGGATTGTTTTTTCCGGTTGGCACACCACTTGCACTTAGGGGTCGTTTGTCTACACCCATTTACGTATGTAAATGGTGAATATGCATAATATTTACTTATTAGTCATGTTCGTCTACAAGTATTTAGGCATCTTGTGTGTAAATCAGATTTGTAAATGGTGTGAAATTGAGCTCATTTTCACACCAAGATTTGAACACCTGTTCAGGTGGGAAAAGAGAATACCAAGCCACATGTGATTTCAAAGAATACCCGTTGGAGGCAGACGGTTTGGTTTTGGGGCAATTTCTGTCAAAGAGGTTCTGGGTTTGAAACCCCCTCCAACGCGTTCAGAAAAATAATAATACAAGAGGCATTTCCATCAAAGAGGTTCTGGGTTCGAAATCCCCTCCAACGCATTTACAAAATCATAATAAAAGATGCGTTAAGACCGATGAAACCTATGAATGAAAACCCTCCATGCATTGCATCCCCTTTTATAATGGTAACCTCTCTATTTCTCTCCCTTGCCTTTCTATACCAAAAAACAAAACTTTATAAAATCTATTTCTATAATTGATTAATATTAGCATAAAGCTGGTGAGATGCATGGGTTAAGTTTTATGCAAATTGAATAATGAATTAAGATAGTATTGAACAAAATATTAATTAATAAAAATATTAATAATAATCCTATTTTCTTAACCATCAGACTATAAACTCATATTTCCTTAACCAAACATGTTGGAGTGCATTTTTTTTAAGGTGATCATTGATAGAAATGTATATTTTTGAAAAGTATAATTCATGTTGAAAGACATGTTCTTTTTTAAGGATCTAAAATGAAAATGAAAAATTTGATATAAATTAGACCTTTTTTGTCTCCTTTTCATATCATTATAGTAGAATATAATTTAATGATTAATAAGTACCATTTACACATATCATTGAAACAAACATCATGTGTAAATGATGCAAAAATAGTGTTATTAGACAAGCGTTGTAAAAAGAAACGCATGCGTAAACTTACATACTTAAACTTTGAATATTCATCATTTACATGTGTAAATTGTATTTACATATCCAACGCGTAAGGTGGATTGTCGTTTTCCTTAGACCTCAGCTACCCCACTTCATGTGGACAATACTAGTGTCGCGACCTTGGACCGGGTCCCCCCAAGCGGGCCTAATCCGGGATTAGGACTAATGGTTGTGAAGGATAAATGATGATACAATCCATGTCAACACTATGAATTAATTTAATCATTTCGTACACGAGTCCATCTAGGATGCCACTCGCACACGCGATTTCCCACAGGTGTCCGCGGTGAGGATATCACATCAACATGAATATTTCTTTTAAAGTGCGGAAGCGTATAGCAAATCTAATTCATACATTCATGTCCAAGACAACAAGATTAAGTATATTCAATACCAGTATCAAAATGAGCAATGATCAATGGCTAATTCCCAAAAGTAAGTTATGGTTGATAATACAATCATTTAATTACAACTCCCCACAAATAGAGGCCAACAAAGGCCAATATAAACAAAGTATCATGTTCTCAAAAGAAGGGTTAATTCTATTCCAAAATGTTACGTAGCTCAAGCACCCGAATGTCTAAACGACATCATCGCCGTGCCACTCGACTAAACGTTGCGGTTCTTCGACTGCCTCCTCATGCTCCTCCTCGGGAAAGCCGACAACGGGACTTGAGTACCAAAACAAGGGTCAAACACGACGGTTTGGCAAATGGGTGAAAAGATAAAACAACAATTGAAATTACATTGGAAAACATTTAAACATGTTAAAACAATAAATCTCATAAAACAGGATGATCATTTATTTGAAATATAAATGCAATATAAAACATGTAAGGTATCCAAGGAATACGGGAAACAACAAGATGGCAACTACACGGAGCTAAGTCCTCTATCACCGAAGTGACATGAGCATATCGGGATGTTGATCTCAGTCACTGAAGTGAGGAGATGCAACATAAGTAACATATACATATATATAATAAGTACGAGGCATGGTAGTGAACCGGGCATCGGGAACCACAGTAGCAATCTGCAACATCGGGACAATACCACGGTAGTAACCGGGTAGCGGGATCCAAACTGCAGCTGGTGGGACGAGAGGGGGATCTCGAAGTCGGTGGATCAGACCGGTAAGGTTATCCAAGCTTAGTGGTGCCGACTCATAGGTCAAATATCATAAATCGAGACATGTACAAAATTCATATGATGCACTTATATAGACAGGTGGGATGGGGTGTTCAAAGGCACAAATATCATTTTAAACGGAAGTGCATATCGGGATTAGCAAAAATGCTACAATTGCAAATTCAGTATTTTCGGGAATGGTAAATCATAATTCAAGAGGTTCGAGACAAATATCGGGATTCGAAATTCAATCAAAGTGAATAAAGGTCCCGTATGTCATATACAATAAGAATTGGCACTCGTTGAATTTGGAGACATTTTGGGCTCTTTATACACCTTAGGGTTTCCAAAACTTAAATGAAAACTTGTGATTTGATTTCTCTTTTCAAATGGGTGCTACACAATGGTTACTAGTTTTCCCATCACAATAGGGTTCCCAACAAACACCGCTCAATCAAATAAACATTTCATTTTTGCTCACAGATTAGTCCCAGGTGAACAGTGCTGATCGCTTGAGCGGACAAGAAGTTCGCTCGAGCGATGAGCTCTCTGGAATGGCTTTCTAGGAGGTTCGTTCGAGCGGATAACGGGTTCGCTCGAGCGAACATGTTGGCTCGAGCGAATAAATGGTTCGCTCGAACTAACAATGTTCTGTGACGCTTTGATAAAATTTCTGGGAGAGTTCACTCGAGCGGATAACGGGTTCGCTCGAGCGAACCTGTTGGCTCAAGCGAATAATTAGTTCGCTCGAACTAACAAGGTTCTGTGATGAGCCTGATATAGTTCTGGGAGGGTTCGCTCGAGTGAAAAAGGGGTTCGCTCGAGCGAACTGTCTACTGGAATGGTTCGAAACCTGTTCTGAACACTTCGCTCGAGCGACCACCAGGTTCGCTCGAGCGAACTGTCCAGAAATGGGTTCCGGGACAGTTCTGCTCCCATTTCATTTCCACTTCTTACAACTCCCCTAGCCACATTTTCACTTCCCATGGGAGGCTCCAATATCACTTCCTAACATCATTCAAACTTCACATCAACACTCCCATCATCATCAATCAAAACACCGTTTTCTCCCCCATCACATTCAACCATAAAGAGGAGAGAAAATCCCAATCACAAGGAGTCATTTAAACTACAATTAAGCAATAAATGCAAACTACTAACCACATTTCCAAAACCATTTAATGAACTAATAGGAGTCATTAATGCACATTTAATTCAATCAATACAAATCAATAGTAGTATGAAATTATCAATGCATTTTATCAAAATCATTAAAAACTCAAAATATCAATTCATCCACTTGTCTCAAGGTCTCTAAACACAAATCAAGCTCCTAATCACTTCTCCAAGCTCAAAATTAACAATCTCTACAAAACTCCCAAAACACTCCCTAAAATGGTCAAACAAAGAAATAGGAAAAGAGAGCTTCCAATAATGGAAGTGGAGCTCCTCTAAGATCATAAAAACACAAATCTAAGAGATTAGTGAGAGAGCTTACTTGGAAGGTCCTCTTATGGAAAGATTTAGCTCAAACCAAGTCTTGGAGATGGTGGTTTTCTTCACAAATGCTATAAATGGAGAGCTCTAATGGAGAGGAAGAAGAAAATCGCTTCCATTTCTCAAATAATCCGAGGTGGATGGTGATTGGAGATGGGAAAAGCAAGAAGAAGAAGAAGAAGAAGAAGAAGGAAAACCCTAGGCTAATGAGAGTTGCTGGAAAAAGAGAAAGAAGAAGAGGTGGGTTCCTTATATAGAAGGGGAGAGTGGGCTCCACCCCTTAGGAAACTTGGAAGGCTGAAATAGTAGTTTTCGGGACTTCGGATGAAATCGACAAAGAAGGAAGAAATGATCGTTGAAATTTTTAGTTTCCAAAAAGTATATGTTTAGCGGGTTTCGGGAATATCAATTATTGGGTCTAGATTTAGTGTAAAAAGACTGTTTTGCCCTCAAAGTAATGGAAGTCGGGTTTCGGGATTCGGGACGGGAACGGGATCAACATGAAAGTTGTAGAGATCGACGAGATTAATAAAATGGGATAAAAACACAAATCCAAAGAATCTCAAAGAATCCCTTAAGTACACGCAAAGTCATAAAAAGGAACCCCCCAAAGGGCCCCACTAATCACAAAGGCACTCAAAATTCCCCAAAGCTATAACCAAACTATTCTAAACCCAAACTAAACCAAAACACACTAAACACGCTTAGAACTAAAACACAACTTAATCAACACTAATCGAGGTCACTCGGGTCGGGGTCTTACAACTAGTTCCATCCGTATCAATGATAATCTAGTTTTTCATGAACGTACAAAACGTATTGAGGTGTATTGTCATTTTATTCGAGATGAATATGATCGTAAGGTCATTTGGCTTCCACATGTTTCCAGTGAGCTCCAACTTGCAGATATCTTCACAAAAGGAACTGCCTAGGCTACACCATGAGTTCTTGATTTGCAAATTGTTGCTGTTTGACCATCATCAATTTGAGGGGGGGTGTTAACACCAGTTGACACACAAAGCCCACCAGGCCCATTCCATGTACAAACTGACCTATCACATGGGATAATTTAGGATTGACTAATCTTACTGTAGCATATCCTCTTTCCATATACATAGGATTGTAATATATTTACTTTCCATATACATAGATTGTATTAGGTTGTAATTGCCTTTTTTTCAGTGATTACTAGTGCATAGTCTCTCGGCCAAGCAAGTGGCAGTTAGATTGTGCTATTGCATGGTGCATTCTTGATAGTTCTCATATTGTCTTGGAGATGTGACTGCATCATCAGAGCTAGCACTTCTGCCCCACATCGACGCCTAACACCTTCTATTGCTATGGAAGTCCCTGATCCAGTGATGAATCGCATAAGGAGAGGCTGAGAGTGTGACACGGGTGTGCGACAAGAGGATTTGCAAGTGTTCACCAACATCATTCACAACAGATTGGGATGATGGAGGAACAAAGTTGTGTGTGATCACCCAACAACTTGCAGTTTTAGGGGCGAGGAGGGCTCCTACGAACTCTAGTGAAGAGAGTTCAGATGAAGGTGATGTTAACCTTTTTCATGGGCGAATCCTGTGGGATGATCACCGTCGGCAGAGAAGATGGGTCATGGGAGGTTCGGGGTGATGATCTCAACCTTAAAATTGAGGTCCCGGATTACCACGGTTCCCTCTGTGGCAATGACTTTGATGAGTGTATCAAAGCCATCAAACGTATCTTCGAGTATCGAGTGATACCAGATGATCGTAAAGTTAAGATCGAGGCTATGTGACTCTGTGGTCGTGCTTTGGCTTGGTGGGAATAGTTGAAATCCATGAAGGAAAGGCGTGGGAAGCGCAAGGTAACTTCATGGGAGAAGATGAAGTCGCTAATACATAACGCCTTCCTATGAGTTGATAATGTGTAGTCCCTGTTTCATTGACTGCAGCATGTTCGACAGGGAAACCGGACATGTTGAGGAGTGTGCAGGAGTTTCACCAACTTGTCGCCCCAACAACTTGAACGACTTGTAGGAACAATTGGTGACATGCTTCACTAATGGACTTAGGCCCACCATCGCAGACATATGATGGGCTTGGCACCAATCTTCATTGTTGCAAACGCTTGTCGGCAAGCTAGTCTTGCAGTGACTCAAGAAGCAGCAGGTCGCGGGAGTATGTTCACAAGCTAGTCAAAGGTGGGGGGTTGTTGCTCCAAGCTGGAGCCGATCCAAGTATTCAACCATCTAGCCCAACTCAATCACTTGGAATGACGAGTCCCATTGAGGGGGTAGCCAGTCGATCAGGGCAAAGAAACATTTGTTGCTATAAGTGCAACAAGATTGGCCACATCTCGTCAGAATGCCGCAAGCAACAGAGCGCTTTGGCGTCAACGTCCAAAAGCAAAGGTGCCATGTCGGAGCATGAGAATGACAAGAAGCCCAATGGTGGTAATGAAGCTGTCTTTGATGATGAAGATTCTGATAATGAGATGTTGATGGGCCGGAGACACCAATGATTCGCAAGACTTGGCTGTCGCAACTGGAAGATTCTAGCTACAATGAGGATGACGACCAACATAATGAAGGTGAGATCATCTATGAAGAAGGGCCATTAGTTTTGGCAGCGTCCTACAATAGATAGCAAGAGATCGAAGTTCTGTATTCAAGCTGATTGCTTGATTAATGGGTAGAGGGTGGAGTTTATGATTGATAGCAGCAGCAGCACTAATCTGGTGGCCCGACGAGTTGTGCGGGATCTTGTGCTACCAACAGAACTTTTTGCTCAACCATACCAATTGGCCTGGATAACTAGCGGTCATGAGGCAAATGTGTATGAACGATGCCTAGTCCATTTTGTTGTTGGAACATACTACCATTATTTTTATTTTTATTTTTTGGTGCGATGTTATTCCCATTATGACTGCTTGCCGCCTCCTATTGAGGAGACCATGGCAATTTGGGCGAGGAGTGATTCACGATGGAGGAGACAATTCATACACTATCCACGGCAAAAATCTGGTAGTGACCATATTTCCAAAAGTTGTAAATGGAATTGGATGGGTTCGAAGCCCAAATGTGCAAGACAATGGGGATCAAGAAAGCATCATTAGTGAATCACAGTCAATATACAGTGTGTGTGGCGGGGATCATCAAAATGTCAAAGCATTGTCAATCCAAGAAGACCTTTTGGCACTAACCGAGCATGCCAACTCATTTTGGAGGGATGCACAACAATTAGACACATCGTACAATCACACGGTGGGAAGTGGTTTTAATCATCCTGGTGTGACAAATTCATCTCCTTTCATTGAAACTCATGTTATAGAAAAGAGCAACAATGTATATTGGGGTTCTATAGGACCAATGAAAAAAGAAGTGAAGTGGAGAAAGCGCACAAGAGATGACACCAAGTGTGAAGAACTCGAGATTGAGTTCCTCTCAAGTGGGGGCGGATGATGTGAATGCAATCGAAGATCAAGTGGTTTATCAGACTATGAAGTTCATCGAGGCATTTGAGAGAACATAGGGGGTCTGAAGTGAATCCATGTGTGAAGATCCCACTTAGTTAGAAAGCCCAAAACAGCCCACATTTTTCAAAACTGTGCTTATCTGGGGGCTGTATAATAATTTCATACACCACAGGAGTGTATTTACAAACTGTTGAATTAAGCTCTCAATACACATGAACACAGAAAGGGCTGAACAAGTGTCTATTTTGGACTCGTGTTTACAGGGCCCAACTGGGGTCCGTATCCACTTGAGTCCAGCACCACTAGGTGTGCCCATGAGCGCATGGCTAAGAGGCAGGGGCCCACCTTCCAGATCTGTGAATCATGTGGGGCCCAAGATCATTCTTATGGAAGGTGTCTGGCTCGGGACTGTTTAGGAAAAGCTGCTGGATTTCCTATTTTCTTTCAACTCAGTTACTAGTTTCTATCATATGGGATCTTAAATTATGTTAATTAGTGCTTAATAGCAGGGATTAAGGTATTTATTGGCTGTAATTAGTATTTTTGGACTTTGAATGCTCGGTCTGTTTCAGACAGTGTTTAGATGGCATATTTAGAATTGAATAAAAGTCATAGTTGTCAAATTTGTTTCGATTTGGACGAAACATCCGATTTCTTTCGTTTTGAAACCATTACCGAACCGAACATCTCGCCTTGAGATGTTCGGTTCATATTTCATTAATATTCACCGAAATATAGTGTTTCGTGAGAAAACCCTAAAGTTTGGACGAACATTACCCTAATCAACAGATTCGGACGAATCAGGGGAAGACCATTACACAAAAAAATTAAAATCAATGTAGTTGAGCATTTGAGCGAATCTAAACAAAATAAATTCGAAATACCTATTATCGAGTAGAAACGCCTCGTTTTCCTCTCATTCACCGGCATAAAGCATGCAAAATCCCCTTCGATTTATAAATTGGGCTCAAATATGCATGTAAGGATCTATAAATTGGTATCAGCCACAAGATCTTCTCCATTCCCCTTTCAATCTCCTGAGAATATCTCTCCATTGAAGGCTCAAATATTGGATTTCTCCCCCTCGTCGAGCTGTCGATTGGATTTCTCCTTGCCAAGGCCGTCGATTGGATTTCTTTGCGAAAAGATTTGCCTGATTTCTCGCTAGCTTTGCCTGATTTCTTTGCAAGAAAATATCGCAAATCCACAGTTATTCATCGATCTCTCCCTCTCCTTACATTTCAGCGTCGCCATTTCCAAGTTCTATCGATAGGGTTCCATTTGGGGACTTGAGTTTCTGTTTATAACGGTCTTACGAAAAAGGGGCAAGTCAGGGATGCCTTTTATGGTGAACAGTTGAATCAAATAATGGTCCTGATGAGTTACGGGAGGTGAGGCCCACCCCTTTTATTCACTAAAACTCAATTTATTTGACCACAGGAAGTGAGGCCCACCATCACTTCTATTCGCTGAAACCATTTGATCACTGAAATGTGCAGTGATCATTTTTTATTGTTGCAATTCCTCACCACCAGTTTTAAATTTATAAAATCTTAATCTGCACGATCACTGAAATGTGTAGTGATCATTTTTATAACTTATGTAATTTTAAAAAATTTCCTATTAATAGCTGAAACATTAAACTTACTATTGTACTTGTCTATCATTTGTGTGTTGCTATTGTATCAGATTTGGAAGATTGATTTTTTTATTTGAAAATGAGTGATGGCACACCCATATCATCTGCTGCTGCCAATATTAGATCTGATGACCCTGCATGGGCTTATGGTTATGTGGATCCAACCGACAACAAACATGTAATTTGTCGTTTTTGTAACAAAGTCATAAAAGGTGGTAGGATCACTAGACTTAAAGAACACCTTTTGGTTGGGGTTGGGGGGTGAGGGGGAGGAGATATTGAACCTTGTAAAAATGTGCCAGGTGAAGTCAAATGGCAGCAAATGGAAAGACTTGTTTTAGAAGATAAAAATTGACAGAGCAAAGAAAAGGCAATTAAATGAGGAGATTGGAAACCCTTATGGAACTCCAAGGGGTGATGCAGATGAAGATGATGTTGAGGTAGCAGAAGTAGAACCATTTACAAATCCAATTACCCCCACCACAACAAGTAGAACGGGTGAAGAGAAGGTCTCTCAAATGTCTACCTAAAACAAAAGAAGGGGTGTGTCAAATACTTCCTAACCTCCAATGTTGAATTTCTTTGCACCACGAACAAGTCCTGGATCTCAGCCAAGCATCAAATTAGCATTGGCAACAAAGGAACTGAATGATGTAAATGATTTGGCTGTTGGCCGTTTTTGGTTTGATGCAAATCTCCCATTTAATGCAGCAAGATCAAAATTTTGTCAACTAATGGCTGATGGAATTGCTGCAGTGGGGCCAGGTTACAAGATGCCATCATATCATGACCTTCGTGGAAAGATTTTGGGAAAAATTGTACTAGAAGTTAATGCTTTCATGGAGCATTATAAATCGTGTTAGAGTGAAATTGGGTGCTCTGTCATGGCTGATGGGTGGACTAATGAAAGGCAAAGAACATTGATTAACTTTCTTGTGTATTGCCCAAAAGGGGTAATGTTCCCGAAGTCCGTTGATGCAAGTCCAATTATAAAAAATTCAGATGCACTCTTTAAATTTTTTGATGAAATTGTCTTACTTCTTGGGCCTAACAATATTGTCCAATTTATCACTGACAATGATGCCACTTACAAAGCAGCGGGAAAAAGAGTGGCTGAAAAATATGGAACTTTTTATTGGACAGCTTGTGCCGCCCATTGCAAAGATCTGATGTTAGAGGACATGGCAAAGACCCACTTGTTTCTAGTAAATGCATCCACAATTGAGACAACAAGGAAAATCACAAAGTTCATTTACATAGCACAAAGAGATAACACATTTTAGAGATCACTGAAATCATACTCAATAACACATTTTAGAAGGATGTTGAGCATATATTGAAGGTTAGTGAAGCTTTGGTGGTAGTTCTACGTCTAGCCGATAGTGAAGAGAAGCCTGCAGTGGGTTATGTGTACGAGGCAATGGACCGAGCAAAAGAGGTGATTCAAAAGAAGTTAAAAAATAAGGACTACCAGCTATACCGGAAGATTAGCGATCGCATGTGGGAAAATCAACTTCACAGTGCACTACACGCTGCAACATACTATTTGAATCTAGCATTTTTCTTTAGTCCTACTTTTTCTAAGCATAGTGAAGTCATGAGGGGTCTGAATAATGTCATAGAGAAATTAGTTCCTGATTTTGATACTTAGGACATGATTTTCAAACAATATGATGCCTATAAAGATTCCCGTTTTGACTTCGGTTCTGCAGCAGCGATATGAAATCGAGAGAAAATGTCTCTAGGTAAATGAAAGTTGTTTATTTTTCATTAACTTATTATATGACTGCAGTTCATAAAATATAATTTAATTTCATATAAATTTTTTTAGATAAATGGTGGGATTGGTTTAGAAATGGTACCCTTGAGTTAAAAGAATTGGCAATTCGAATTTTGAGTCAATGCATCAGTGCTAGTGGTTGTGAAAGAAATTGGAGTATCTTCGAACATATTCATTCTCCTAAGAGAAACAGGCTAGAACATCAGAGGTTGAATGATCTAGATTTTGTGCATTATAATTTGAAGCTTCGTGAAAGTATATCAAATGTTAATCGTACGTGATTCTTTTGCAAATTATTAATTGTCATAGCAAAATATTAACTTATGTAAATTGTAGGGATATGCTCAAAAGGACTAGGAATGCTGCTTTCGACCCAATCAGTTTGGAAAATATTAATATTTTGGCTGATTGGGTTGCTGAAGAAGCACCTCTCTTGACCATAGAGGATGTCGACGGTTGGACGACTATGGAGAAACCGGCACAGGTACAAGAGGGTCTCCCTGATTTTGATGGGGTTGATGAAATAGGTGGCCCTATAGGAGAGGATTTTGGAGCAAATGAAGATGATAATCATTATTATAGTGATGCGTGGTTAGGTGACTTTTTGCTTTATTTTGTGATATTTGAGGGGTTGTATTTGAATCTTATCTTTTGCAAATTATATTTGTGATGCTTGGTAGAATGAAATTTTGTATATATTTTTAATATATATATATATATATGTAATTTTCTTATATTTTCCGAAAAAAATTTCCGAATTGGAAAGTGAAATGTCTGAATAACTTGAGATGTTTCATTTTGGAACCAAACTGAAACGGCGTCCGAAACGAACTTGACAACTATGAATTAAAAGTTTGAGATTTGAATCTCTTTAAATCTGTGTTGCTTTTCTCTCATTAGTACTCATCTACGTGTGGTGTTTTATTGGTTTCACCATTGATTGGTGCGTTGCTCAATGACTACCAGTGTGCGGTCTCTCGGTCAGGCATGTAGCAGTCAGATTTTGCTATTCCATTGAGCAGTGTTTGATGGTTCCATTCTGTCTTGGAGACATGAGTGGGTTGCTTTGTCACTGATTATAGATGCCCAATGCAAAACAAGCCAAGATATGGGATCAAGTTTTCAATTTAATGATGAGTTGAAGGAGGACAAGAATTACTTGCAGGTATGTTAAAATTGTCGACAAAGAGTTCATTTATCATTCCAGTGTCTGCCACGACCCCCAAAGGCTTTGGTTTGTGTGGCAGAAGAACAAGAGAAGCTAAGGAGAATGATGAACCAGAACCTAAGGAGCAGGTAACCATAGAAATAGAAGAAGAGGAAAATAAGGCAGGTTATTATCTATAGTGGCTTTAGTGGATGGAGGTAGTAAAAATAGATCTCAAGAAATGCAACTTATCTAAGGACTTGGCTCAGTGATGCAAGTCAACCTTAGGCCACATGTGTAGGGCCCAAGTAGATTTAGGAGTTTTTCTATTTATTTAATTGTTATTAGTTAGTAGTTTTATTTGATGAGTTGTATTTAGGATTAGGTTTTCTATTTATTTGGTTTCTTATTTTAATTAGGTTTCTTAAGGCTTAAGTTATGTTTTTCTATTTATATGGCATTGTAGATAATTATTTCGGAGAGAGTTGATTAATGAAAATTGGGTTTTCCCATTGAAGTGCGTCCTCGTTTAGTCTGTGGAGATTTATTGTGTTTTCGGACACGTGCTTTGATACTAATTGATGCAGGCCCTAGGGTTAGGGCTTGCATGGGAAGTGCTAAAAGGAGAAGTAGCATAAAGGAAGAAAATAAAAGGAAGAGAAAGGACGACGCACACCGTACACCATAGTTGGTCACTCCACCAATTGCCATCACACCAATGCCTTCATTGAGCTCGCCAGCAGCCTCGCCTCCATCGTTGCATTCCTGTTGCTCGTCATTATTGTCGTCATCATCTTCATCTCTCCCTCAAATCCTTCGATCAAACAGCAGAAAAAAAAAAAAAAATAGAGAGAGAGATCAGAGAAGAGGAGAAGAAGATCTGAGTTCCAAATCGTGTACCGTGCACCTACGTGTCAACTTTGTAGCAGTTGTTGTTGGCAGCAGCTCCACCATCAAAGGCTTCTCTCCTCTCTTCTCTATTTGAAGAATAACAGTAAGAAGAAGGGAGATACCCTTTTCTTCTTCGTGCAGCAAACCCAAGGAGTGGAAAATAACCTGCCTTATGTGACACGTGCCAGAATTAAGTTCTGTGGGCCTGTATCAGACCCGACCCAACCCGACCCAACTTGCTTTGGGTTTGACCCGATCCGACCCAACTTGCTTCCACCAGCCACTGTACAGCAAGTTCCAGAACCCATACAGCACAAGCAAGATCTAGTTTACCACTGGGGCAGAGCCTAGAAGCAGAACCATCTCCGAACTCATCAGAGGACCAGATCAATGGTTGAAAATTCTTTTTACGATATCGGGCTCATCCATCGTCGGATATCGTATCAAATCCGCTTTCACCTTCCTTTTTGTGGAGAGCAGATCTACACATCAAGTTCGTCATTCTTTCATCCACGATGAAACTCCGCGATACCACAACCTTCAACACACTTCAAAGATACAAATATGTAGGTAAATATGGCTCATGGTATTTTGAAAATGAAGTCTATTTTCGGTCCTTTCTTGATGTGAATCAAGGAGAATTATCTGTTCTTGACTATGGTGACATGTTTCCATGGCTCTAAGACAAGTGTGGATTAGAAGGTGATGAGGAAAATGATTTAATCAGTTTTGTACGAGGCTTGAGACCCGATATAGTGGAGAGTATGAATGATTGTACGACCGTTCATGGGGCATATTGGGAAGCAATTCGTGTGGAATACATGCTTCAATGATCTCCTTTGGGAAAAGTTGCGGCTCATGGCGAAAAGTCTTAATCACAGCAATTAACAACAGCTCATGTTGAAGAATCAACGGAAGAGGACTAACAAACTGAAAAGCTAGAGCAACACATAAAATGTTCCAAAACTGAAGTTGGATTTGAATTTCCTCTTAGGGACAATGGTGGTCAAAATACACTAGCAGCAAAGGAAAAGACAACCATTGTTGAGATTTCTCACGTTGACTTCATCTTCGGAGATAAACGACGATTATTAGCGATTGTGATTTGATTGTGCAGATTCATCAATTGAAGCCTCCAACGGTTCGATCGCGCATTTGTTCCAATTACAATAATCAACGCAAGTTATACATGAGGTTGTGCCCAGAAGTTGTAGATCGACCAACGAATCAAAAGTTCTTTAGATTGATCTTTGATCCAGGTGGACATTTTCCGAACTCAAGGTTGAGTTCTTTTCAAGTGGGGGGGAATGGTGCAGATCGACCTTAGGCCACATGTGTAGGGCCCAAGTAGATTTAGGAGTTTTTCAAATTTATTTAATTGTGATTAGTTAGTAGTTTTATTTGATGAGTTGTATTTAGGATTAGGTTTTCTATTTATTTGGTTTCTTATTTTAATTAGGTTTCTTAAGGCTTAAGTTATGTTTTTCTATTTATATGGCATTGTAGATAATTATTTCGGAGAGAGTTGATTAATGAAAATTGGGTTTTCCCATTGAGGTGCGTCCTCGTTTATAGACTCCGCGGAGATTTATTGTGTCTTTGGATACCTACTTTGGCACCCATTGTGCTTTTAGCACTTCCAATGCAAGCTGTGACCCTAGGGCTTGCATCACTCAGGATATAGTTGAATGGAGAAACATCATTCATGTAGCCGGCCCCAACTAGTTGGGACGAGGCTTTCATGATGATGATGATTCTCTATGATGGCTCCGTTGGGAAAGTTCTGATGAATCAAAGGGTGGTGTTGGAAGTTGGAACCCTACACCAACTATTGAAAAGAGGGGGTTATGAAATAATATCTTTCGTTTGGCATGACGTATAATTATAAATGGACAAGATTGTACTATAGTGATTGACGGTGGGAGCTTATACAACATTGTATCACCAACTTTTGTGGACCATCCGAGGCTAAGGGTGCGCACAAGCCATTGAACCTATTTTGTTCAATAGTTAATGACAAGTGATAAGGTGCAGGTAAGGCATACATGTCAAGTTACTTTAGTTGTTGGTGGAGACCATAAGGATACAATGTGGTGCTATATAGTGAAAATGGATACTAAAGACGTTTTGCTTGAAAGACTGTGGATGTACAACAAGAATGGAGCGTATGGGATGCAGGAAAAAATAATGCATGTTTGTTCATGATGGTGGAACTATCACACTATATCTTATAAGGCCGAAATTCCAAAGAGTGGGTTGAGGTTAGGAGTTATGAAGGAATCTCTTCAAGTTTGGCATGTCTACCATGGCAATGCAAATAAGATTCGAATTCGAGGTTGAACTCTTTTGTGACCCACCCAGGGTGGGGAGGATGATGCAAAGCTTCTTATTTTATTTCTTTAATGAGTTCTAATTAGGATTAGCTTTAATTTCAGCATTGTAAGGCATTGAGGTAGTTTTGGAGATTACTAAAATTTTCCTTTAGATTGAATTTTCCCGTTTTGGTTTGTTCCTCTTAGTGAGAGACTTGGAGACATTGTTTCTATGCTTCTACACTTTGTCAAAACTTCGATTCAAAACCCTTCTGGGTTTGCATCACCATACCCTTCCAATCGTCAACTTTTTAAGAGAAAAATGGCATTGGTTGGCATTTATAGGACAAAGACTGGATTTTGAACTAAGGGCATGTTTGTTTGCAAAAGAGTAAAGTGAAGGAGCGTTTAAATAAATCCTAATGGTTGGATTCTTTACCCAATGAGGTGTTTGTTTGCATTGGCCCAGACAAGTCTGCCCAATTGACAGTTACACTTTCTCTCCCACAGTTACTCGGAGATAATGTAATAAAGTGGGGTAGAGTAATTCATTCCTCATTCTCTTTATCCAATCAAATGAAAATTTAAATCCTTTTACTTTACACCAACCATCCAAATGCATTAAAAGTAATTCATCTACTCATTTATTTCAACCCACACCTCTTTAACTTTATCCTAATGTGACATCCTATATTCCTCCCCCCTAATGCAAACAAACAAGCTCTAACGTTCACTAGATAGCTCTTGATAAACTAGTGTTTTATCACATTTGGGGGTGTAAGAGATAGTTGTCACGTCCCAAAATTGGGTATCCTTAATGGTTGTAATTTCATGATGCAACTTGTGTAGGGATTGAAGTCATTTTGACTTTAATAGATATTTATCCCCACACTATATACCCACAGGATGTCACAGGTGAACTTAATATGCATAATTCAACTTTTGCCTGTGGAAGCATATTGAACAGAAACGGAACTTTTTTATTTACACAATACAAGATAAGTGAGCATAGGAAGTCTTAGATCATTTACAATTCAAGTTTTTTAAAATTTATAGAGAAAGTTTTATTTACACAATTCTTTCATAAACTATTCACTCCACCATCAAAACTTTCCCCGAAACTTCCTCCATGGTACACTTCTCTTGTGATGAGTTTTCTTTCTCAAAACATATACGACCTCATCCGCAGACCACTCACCTACTCCCAGGATTGTCTCTTCCGACTGCCTCTGTCTCCTGGGTATCGATTAGGGTGGAATCTCATGTAACGTCAAACGTTATATCAGAAAACTGAGCAAGTAAACTGATATAATAAACATAATTAATATGTTAAAAACCGATACTTATAAATAAACAGATAAGATTAGTTTAGCAAACAGGATAATATAAATATGAAACCATGATAATGCATATTATAGGACCTTCATTAACAGGAGGGCATATCCACATTAGCTATATTCTCTCAACAGAGCACAATTATAATAAACATAATAACAGGCGGTACCATTAGATATCAGAGCATGGCCACTGATCATAATATGAAAACTGGGGTACCAAGAGTATAAATACTCCAATTGATAACATATAACAGGACTAGATATAGTCCAACTTTCACTGTGTCCAGTTACAGTGGGACCAAAGCTAAGTGGTGCCAATTCAAGATATATAAATGTAACAGATAATAGTTTCATAAAATAGGTTTATCTTCTGTAAATGATGTGGTACATGAGTATTACAGGTTGTCCGAATTTTAGAAATATCATTCTGAAACATGAATATTATTGAAATCAAGAGTCTTTGAATAATCTTAGATATTCAGAAATTATCATTAAACATAATGTGTATCCTCAGGGTGAATTACATTGATGTTACTTAATAAATTTGAAAGCAAGATCCATAGCCTCACACATTATTGATTAATGATAATTTTACAAAATTACGGTAATTCAGAAATTAATTTGCATATTAAACATCATATACAATGGTTTACTAAAGTTTCAAGATCATTGGGTTACTGTACAATACCTTTTCATTCTTAAAAATCTTGATTTGAAAATTAAATACTAAAAGTATAGTTTCACGGTTAGCCGTGGAAGAGCCACGGTTGACCCCACGGTAGCCGTGAACTAAGGGTCTGAACTGCCAAGTCTCGGTCGCAAATTTTGACTGACAGACAGTTAGCCATGAAGTGTCCACGGTCGACCGTAAGACGACTCTTCACGGTCAACCGCGGACACTCAGAATGGAAATTCTATCAATCCAGCCGATCGATTGTATCTTTAAGTTTGATATAATTTAGGAACTTGTATCATTAAGGTAGCTATAATTTAGGAACTTGAATTGTATTAGGATACTAATAGTAGGGTAATCAACCCTTATATAATGAGAAGGATACAACCTAAAGGGGTACACGTTTTCCTCCAATAATCTTATTTTCTCCATGCGTGCATAACTGACATGGTATCAAAGCTACTGTTCATGATCGACAGTACATGTAGTGCTCTAGTTTCCTCAAATTACAAGGATCTGTAGATCCTTCCTGTCATCTTCCACATCTAGAAGCCTTCGGTGCATCTCCGATCATCTCAGATCCTCTCAGATCAGGTGTGGCACACCCGCGATAATCTTCATCAATTCTGCGGAACCAGCCCATGATGATCGAATGGACTTCTTAGTAATTGTGGTGATTTCTCAGCAATTTGTTTCCTATCAGAGGTATTTTGTGATATTTCAGTTTTGGCTAGAAGCTTTCATCACAGCCGTTCAAAATTGTGGATTTTGATCCGTTTTGAGTGGGACTTCTTCCAATAGTTGCGAAAATCCTTGGCCCTTCCATCCCCAACCTCTGATCTGATCATTGATCATCTGATGGGGCCCACGTGGAAATCCTTCCACTGACGTCAGGGACCGTTTGGATGTTCTGCACTGTTTTGTGCAATTTTTTCTACTGTTTCAATATTTTTCCTACATTAAGGATTTTGGATCTGCTGCTGCTATTTCTGTGATTTATACTTGCTATTCACCCATCCCCATCAAGGATAAAAATAGCGATAGCGGTGGGCCGCCAAAACGCTACGAAGCAGGCGATACGTAGCGTAGCGGGGATACGTAGTGGCGTAGCGGTGCGATTTGAAAAAATCGCCAAAAAATCTGAAAAAATTCCAGAAAATCCAGAAAATTGTAAAATGAAAGAAAATGTGGTTATTTTGCAAAAGTAAGTAAGAAAAGGGGGCATAGCAGTGCCCTCAATACATGAGGTCCTGTATCGCTGTATAAATAGAAAATAATAGTAATGATGAGTTTTTTCACATGTATTCATGTTTATTAGTCATGCTAACTTAAAAAGTAATGGAAAGCTCATAAAAAAAATAAAATAAATAGAACATGAAATAAAGACTTAAGAGTTAGGATAGGTCATTAGTCATTACTCAATACTCATTACTCATTAGTGAACATTAAACAATCAAATATCAATACTTCAGCATTCAAGGTTCAAATTCAATCAAGTGGATGAACTATGAAGTATGAAGTGATCAACATTCAACGCCAATTTAGAAATGACAAAGAATAGAGAGAGTGAAGGAAATAAGAATATCTTAATCACAACCAAAACGAACGTCTACCAAGATTCAAGGGGCTATGGCTATCCTCATCCCCATCATTGTTATTATTTCTAGTGGCACCATATGGAATTTGATATTGATGAGCATTGGGATCCACAAATCCAAAGAAGGCAGCCGCACCCGCATCAAAAAAACTTGGAGGAGGTGGAGGTGGATATCTACCATATTGGGTTTCACGATAGTTACCATATGAGTAGGACCCTGAAGTTGAAGAATGTTCTTCTCCTTCTTGTACTTGACTTGGTTGACCATATGGAAAATAGTCAAAATAGTCCACTGTAACTAGGGTTCCACGATTTAGCCCATGATGCCGCTTGTTGTCCTCCAACACCTCCGCTCATATATCCTTGTTCATTACTACCTCCAGGAGCAGGTGGTCTCTGACACTGTTGATAACCATGGTTTCCTTCTATTCTTTCCGAAAAGTCTTGTACCTCCTCTACAGGAATGACATATTCTTGATCATGTTGGTAGTATTCACTAGTAGCACCTGTCTCACTAGTGTCTCCTCCCCCATCTCCTCCACCATGGCTACTCGAAGAGACGGTGGTACTTGTTCTCTCAGAAGATGACATAGCATGAGCAGGTTCTTTCCCTCTTGGTTGTGGTTGCGGGCCTTGCAGCTGTGCACTTGAGCCTTCTCCTCCAAGTGGGGCAGTCTCTGCCTCGCCCATATCTTCATCAAGAAAATCTCTAACCTCCTCCTGAAAGTCCGAATCTGAATCTAGCAATGGATCCTCTATCTCGGCTATCCATGGGAGCAAGAGATCGTCCTCTCTAAATATGTGATCCAAACTAATAGGACAATAGTTCGGATCATCCCTTGCTCTCCTTTCTCTTGTTCTGTTTCTCAACTTCGAATTGTAATGGCAATATACAAGCTTGTTGAGTTTTTGCATGGTAAGCCGATTCCTGGACTTTGTGTGGATCAAGGAGAAAGTGCTCCAATTCCTTTCGCAGTTTGATAAAGTTGTAACTTGACTAAGGATGCGAACAGCCGCTTTCCTTAGCATTGGAGTGTCCTCTCCAAAATTCATGCACCAATCAGCTGAAATTCAATGTAAACAAATAAATATAGATATTCATTAAATCCTTCCAAGTTCCAATCAATTGAGAGATAAATAACAAAAGCCTAATAGGTTTGGTGATTGGGTCTTTTGTTCATACCAGGTGGCATCTTTCCAATTGCCCTTATTGCAAGAGGGTCCGCGAAGCCTCCTCTCCTTTGTGTGTATGTAGATATCTACAATGTGAAAATTAGGAATAAATTAATAAACCATACATGTTTAAGACCTATCTCAAGCATATACATTTGTCATCTCAAATATAAAATTCTCAATCACTAGCTCACCTCTTGGATGGCTCGATTGAATCATCAACTCCCAACAATTTTTTCAATACTTCCTTTAATCCTACCCTCAACTCCATATCTATTGCATCGCTGTGCTGTTGGGCATTGGGGTAGTAGAATTCGGGATTAAGGAAATAACCTACATTGAAAACAGTTGAAATGAAACATGATTAATTGATTAAACGTCAATCAAAGAGAACTAGATTGATTTAAAAGCATCAAATAGTGATATTGTTATTGAGTACCTGCAGCATGCAATGGATGGTGCAGCTGGTCATTCCATCGGGCATCAATAATCTTTATATATTCATCATAATATCTAACATTTTCCATGATAGCTTGCTTCCATTGCTTCGTATATATATCCCATTGTTGGCTTGTCACCATCTACAATCCGCAACACTTTAACTAAATTAAAGGCTCATAAACCTTTAATAAATTAGACACTTTTTTCCAAAATTTATTGTCCCTCATCAAGTTAGGGATCTCAAATTCCGGACCACTTGTTGCATTGCCCCATTTCGAACGAAGTCATTCCTCTGATACAAACATCTGAATCAGCTTTGTTCTAAACCTTACAAGGTTCTCCATCGCAATGAAATGGGTAGCAAACCTAGTTGATCCCGGACGTATCAAGGCAGGCATGGTTATTTGTGAATATTTTCATCAAGTTCAGAAGCCATTAATGATCATAAATAAATCTGGTAATGCCTCTACATGCCTTGATAACTTCAACAATTTTCTTCATTTTTCCAATATCTTCCATAATGCTCTATACAGTGTGCTGCACATGGAGTCCAAAACAGATGAGGTCTTTTATTCTCCAACATCTTACCGGCTGCCTTGAAATTGGCGCCATTATCTGTAACTATATGTAAAATATTCTCCTCTCCCACACTATCTACAACCTTATCCATAAGAGTGTATATATATTTAGTTGTCCGTCTATGTTCAGGTGCATCCACGGACTTCACAAAGACACACCCGGCAACTGATTGTATCAAAAAATTTATTAATTGTGTTTATGTGCCGTTGGTCCACCCATCACACATAATGGTGACCCCATTCTGTTGCCACATGGGCCTAAAGTTCTCTACTCATGCCTTTATTTCTTTATATTCTTCATCGAGATATTTAGTGCCAACATCATAAACAGAGGGCGATTGTATTCCCCGGCCAGCTTCGGCGGCAACATCTAGAATTGTTTGGAAATATGGGGAATCTATTGTTGTAGGTGGTATGTTCTTGTGAATTAGCCATTGCGCTGTAGCTTTGGCTAATCTATCTCTTACACCCTTCATCATCCCTTTCATAACACTTGATATATTTGGTTGTTTAGCCCTCTTTTCTATATGCTAGAGGATTAACAGAGGGAGGAACTGCTCTTCTAGTAGAAATAACTTCTACATCAACATCCCTTTCCCGGGTGCTAAATGCCCTATGCATGGCCCCCGCAAGGCCCTTGCCCCTGCTTGGCACAGCAGGTGAGCCCCCTGCATCATAATATTTGTTGCTTCCAGCAAATGCACGACGTTCGTATTCTTCTTGGTTACTCATGATGGACTCTCGGTGTGCAGCCTCCATCTGTGCATCTTCATCATCAAAACCTTCATCCCCAAATACATCATAACGGGCAACATCAACATCTTGTTGCCTCTTTTATTTTATCTCTATTTTTCTAGCTTTGTTTTGGCCAACCAAAGCTTTCATTTGTTTCCTGACTTCCCTTGGTGCTTCGGTACAGCTAGCAACATTGCTAGAAATGTGGCCCAAATAGTTCTTGAATCTTGTAATGCCCCCATTGGTCACTTTCCCACAAAACTTGCATTTGATTTTCAACCTGTTGTTCTCAACTGCCTCACCAAAGTTCCACGCGGGATCAATATCACGAGGCATTTTCAAAAATCAATTGGCAAACACAAATGCACAATAGAAGACTGAATACCTATAAATATGAACAAGTAGTATGTTAAAAATTAAAAAAACAAAAAAACATGTTAGAGGAAACATATATCTAACACTTAAGAATCCTTCTCTTGACATTTAATTGGCATTCCATTACTAAAAATAATATTCTTTTTACGAAATAAAAAAAAAGGAAAAAAATTGAAAAACAAGCATTATATGTTGGAATGATCAATGGGAAACATAGATCTATAATCTAGGAGCCATTTTCAAGACATTTGATTGGCATTCAATTACTAAAAATAATCTTTTTTTTATAAAAATAAAACAAATCCGAAAATAGAAAAAGGAGAAAAATTGAAAAACAAGCATTATATGTTGGAATGATCTATGGGAAACATAGATCTATAATCTAGGAGCCCTTTTCAAGACATTTGATTGGCATTCAATTACTAAAAATAATTTTCTTTTACAAAAATAAAAAAATCCGAAAATAAAAAAAGGAAAAAAATTGAAAAACAAGCATTATATGTCGGAATGATCTATGGGAAACATAGATCTATAATCTAGGTGCCCTTTTCAAGACATTTGATTGGCATTCAATTACTAAAAATAATTTTTGTTTTACAAAAATAAAAAAGTCCGAAAATAAAAAAAGGAAAAAAAAAATTTGAAAAACAAGCATTATATATTGGAATGATCTATGGGAAACATAGATCTAACAATATGAAGCTATTTTCAAGTTGTTTCATGAGTTTTCCAAAAGTGATAATGGTTTTTTTTTTTTTTAAATAACATAAATCCGAAAATAAAAATAACAATATTAAAACCAAAAAAAAAAAAAAAAACAAAAGATATGCGTGCAAGATCAAAAGGAAGCATGGATCTACAATAAAACAAGCCAATGATGCCATTATGTTGTGATTCATAGTAGTTAGAGAGTGATAATCTCAAAAGTTGAAAAAAAATCACATACCTAGATGAAGATTCTTGTTTAGAATCTTTAAAATCCTTTGAATAGTTGAATGTTGGTGATTTGGTGGCAAGAAATCTTGAAAAAATCCACTTAGGAGACACTTGGGACCACTTAGGAGGAAGAAATAAGGAAAAACAACAGCAAGGGGGGAGAAGAAAAGGGTTTCTAACCCATTTTCGTCAAAGGGGGAGTTTTTATTACACCCACCCCCAACCACGGTATCGGCCGCCACAAACATCCGCATGTTCAAAAATCTTATGGCTACAGGGACTTCTTTTGGAACTCGGATGTGCACAAACATCTCCTACATCCTTGCATGCGGATAATAGTGGGGTTATCAGGATCACTGAAAATCCTGTCTTTCATGAACGCACCAAACATATTAAAGTGGACTGCCACTTTATTCGGCATGAATTGAAGCGTGATTTCATTTCTTTACGTCATGTCCATATTGACCTTTAGTTTGCTGATATTTTCACGAAAGGACTTCCTCGGCCTTGATATCAGTTTCTGGTTTTCAAATTGCTTCTTTATGACTCCCTTGCATCAATTTGAAAGGGGGGGTGTGGTGGGGTTTTCAATCCAGCCCATCGATTGTATCTTCAAGTTAGCTATAATTTAGGAACTTGTATCATTAAGGTAACTATAATTTAGGAACTTGAATTGTATTAGGATACTAATAATAGGGTAATCAACCCTTATATAATGAGAATGATACAACCCTAAGGGGTACACTTTTTCCTCCAATAATCTTATTTTCTCCATGCGTGCATAACTAATAAATTCGAAATTAAGTTTCTCTCTGTTTCAGCTCTTGAACTCATTCCCTTTGTTTCTTGACGCAGCAATCGGGTAGTAGATCAATCTCCCGAAGGATTGATTGAATCCAATGATGGATTCCAGCCACTAGGGCACAAACGAAGCCATGAAACAATCAACACTCTCGTGAGCAACCTCAGAAATCTGTTATTAATTGTAAAGCATACCTATTACAATAGAGGCTTTCTATTTATAATATATTAAGGCTACTAAACAGTAAACTGTAATAGAAATAGAAAACTACTAATTCTTTAAAACAAGAAACAATTCCTAATCTACTCAAAATAGAATTTAGAAAGCAATACTATTAAGCAATATTACTAATCTAGTAAATTAGAAAACGTGAAGCACATGTGGACCCCATCAGCTGGGTCCATCAAGTCTTGTGTGGGTCCCTGTCTTGGATAGGGATCGGACTGCATCAACTCTCCCCGGCTTGAAAGAACTCGACTCCGGCGGGGAAATTGCTTGATAGTGCTCATAAAGATCTGGATTGAGTAGCAGTAATCCAGGTAGTGTCGGAGATGGGCCGATTTTGCCAACGAACAAGGAACTCCTGAAATCCTCCGCGACGAGTAGAAACATTGAGCAATTCATTTGGAAGGGTTCATTCGATAACGGATCATCAACTTGTCTCCTGAGTTCAGCATGTTCGGAAGGGCTCATCCGATAAGCACGAAGATTAAGGAGAGATGCTCCAGGAGTTAAATCTATTGCATGCTGGATGGCTCGCATTGGCGGCAATTCATTTGGAAGCTCATCAGGAACTAAATCAGAAAATTCATTGAGCAATTGTTGTCCCTCTTGAGGAGGGGATGGCTTGGAGTCTTCATTTGATTCGGTCACCTGTCTGGCAACCAAAGCATACATCACACCTTGCTCTTGGCTTTCAACTTCAAATTTGCGCATGGTAAGGATGTGAGGAAAGGAAGTAGGCGTGGTTTGCTTAACAGAGAATGGAGTTTCCATGGGCTTTAATTGGATTCTACGTTGATTCCATTTAAAAGTGTAAGTGTTATCTGCATGATCAGTGATGACCTTCAAGCGTTTCAACCAAGGTCTACCAAATAGGATGTGGGCAACATTCATCGGAATAACATCACACAGGTCATTATCTTCATACGAGCCCATCTTCAAGGGAACAATGCATCGGCAGTTGACGGGAATCGAATAATCATTTACCCATGCAACTCTATAAGGCCTCGGATGCTTTATAGTTGGCGGCTGAAGTTTATCAACGGCTTCTTTGGATATGACACTCATAGAACTTCCACCATCAATAATAGCATTGCAAGCTCTTCCTTTACAAGTAACTCTTGTTCTGAAAATTGGAGCTTGGTTTTCATCGTCTTCCTCAATACCATCTGCAACCAAGAGGCGGCGGTGAAGGAAAAGCAATGGGCTGTCATCATCAGCAGTGAATACCTCAAGTGCAGACTCTAGTTCAAGTGGAAGTTGTGCATCAGGTTTCTCCATTTCGATTTCCTCATCATATTTTTCTTCATCATAAGGTTCACCTTCACAATGCAGATTCCTGTGAGGACATTCTCTAGTGTAATGACCCCGGTTCTTGCAAGAATGACAGACAATGTCGCGCTTAGCGGCTATTCCAATGCTTTTAGCAGTATTTGGATTGGGTTGCCATTTCTGATTGGACTGATGAGTCTGTTGACCTTGTGGTGGAGCGTGTTGCTGTTTTTGGATTTGATTATGTGGTTGGTTTGGAGGTGGTCGGAACCCTTGCTGTGGGGCCCGAGTGAAAGTAGAATCTGGACCCTTTTTGTGGGACTCCCCGGCTTGGTTACTGAAACGTCGCCCAATTTGCTGACGCGGTGTTTGCTCGATGCGTCGCGCCTTAGAAATTGCATCAACAATGGCGAAGTCAAATACAGCCAATCTGTCGAGGATTTCTGGGCGCAATCTTTCCCGGTAACGGGTGACCATCAGGCGATCATCTTCATTAGTCTTGCATCGAACACAAAGCTCATGGAACTTATGAGTGTATTCATCAATGGTTATTGAGCCTTGCTGAAGATTGATAAGCTCGCTATTAAAGGAATCAATGTAGTCAGAAGGAAAGAACTTATCTTCCAGTCTTTCTTTCATAACTTCCCAACGGGTGATAGAAGGGCAACCCATTTGCACATTTTGGTCGTCAATACTTTTCCACCAAATTCGAGCAGGACCCTGTAATTTCATCTTGGCAATAGTGACGCGTTGAGGATCTTCAATGTGATACCAAGTGAAATAATCCTCAATTGAAGTAAGCCAATCAAGAATGGCTCGAGCATCACCTTGACCAGAAAAATCAGCAACCTCTAATTTGATTTTCTGCAAGAGATCATCTTCGCGCGGGTTGGGTGGAATATTGTCAGTGGCCCTGTCTGCAAAGAGACGTTGAAAGAATTCTTGGATTGATTCTCGAGGAATATTATCCAATTGGTGAGAGCGTGAGCCAGAAGTGCTAGAAGATTCACCATGAGGGTTTGAAGGGGCCTTAGCAAGTTCATCGACTGCGAGTTGTAAGGCATCGACCCATTCATATAAATCCCTTATGCAATCATCGCGCTGAATGTCAGTGAGTCTACCACGAAAAATCTGCCCAGTGCGAGTAGCCATGGACGAGGGCTACTCTGTTCTCAAAAGCTTGTGTTTTTTTTTTTTTTTTTTTACTGCTAGTGGGCTGGGCTTGGGTTCAGGTTGGGCTCGGATTCAAGTCAGGCTGGAACTGCGGGTTGGGTCCAAATATAAGGCAGGCACATGTTGGACACCTGGGAGAGAACCCTTTGCGATCTTGGGAGTCGTGCGGAAAGGATATAAGGTGGAGGGGTTTTACCTGTTTCGACTTGGAGAACAAGAAGAAATAAAATAAAAGAAGACGTGTTGGGTGGAAGGTGCTGGCAATGGTGAGGAGAGGGGATGGTGGCTGCTAGCTGACGGTGCGATGGTGGCTGCTGTGCTGCTGGAGATGAAGGTGCTGTGCTGAAAACCTCGTCGGTGCCAGGTACGTCTCGCTCTCTATTTCTGTTCTTTGTTTTCTACTTCTTCTGCTACTTTTTTTTTTTCTTTTGTTTCTTGCTTTCTACTCTCTATTTCTTCTCTTTTTTTTGGATGGGAGGGGTTTGGACGAGGTTGGAAGGACGAAGGCAGAGGGTGGGTTTGTATGGTTTTAGGGCTGAGATGGGAAAAGGGATATTGGGAATGGGATTAGGGCTTCCGGTTGGGTTAGGGTTTTGGTTGTGAAATTAGGGATTGGTAGTCGGGGTTTGAGGTTTTTTTGATTGGAGAAGGTTAAGGGGTTTAGCGGGTGGGTTGTGGGTCAATGGAGGGGTTGCTGGGATGTGGGATTGGGACGTGGGTTTTTTTTTTTTTTTTTTTGGCGAGTGGGGAATTGGGGTTATAGGTGGACAGAGGGACAGTGACGATAGGGATGATGATGAACGGAGGTGACGAGAGAAAATCCAGGAAGACTGATGTCTCCCCGGCGACCGGTCTTCGGCTCTGATACCAATTGACGCAGTGATCGGGTAGTAGATCAATCTCCCGAAGGATTGATCGAATCCAATGATGGATTCCAGCCACTCGGGCACAAACGAAGCCATGAAACAATCAACACTCTCGTGAGCAACCTCCGAAATCTGTTATTAGTTGTAAAGCATACCTATTACAATAGAGGCTCTCTATGTATAATGTATTAAGGCTACTAAACAATAAACTATAATAGAAATAGAAAACTACTAATTCTTCAAAACAAGAAACAATTCCTAATATACTCAAAATAGAATTTAGAAAGCAATCCTATTAAGCAATATTACTAATCTAGTAAATTAGAAAACGTGAGGCACATGTGGACCCCATCAGCTCGGTCCATCAAGTCTTGTGCGAGTCCCTATCTTGGATAGGGATCGGACTGTATCATTTCTACACTTCATATCCACCTCTATATCACATATAACTTGTATAAACATGTTTAAATTTATCTTCAAGTAAAATAAAATCTACAAATTCTATGGAAACCACCGTTCATCAAAATTTTAAGAATAACTGAAATCACTGAGTTTCATAAAATCTCTTTGAATTTAAAATTACAAATGATGCTTATTGTATCGTTTACTTGCCTTAGATCAACTCTATTAACTAGACAAAATTCTAGCCTTGATAATATCCATCATGTATCCAATTGAGAGAAGATGGTGGAAGAGAATGATAAGTAACAATAGCAGGATGATGAACAGAAGAAAGAGGAGAAACCTCATGAGGTAGAAGGAAGAGGAAGAAGAAAGGGACGGAAGGAGGGCAAAAAGCTGAAGAGAGCTGAGATTTCTGTGCTACAGATAAAGAAAACGAGAGTAAGAGAGAAATAGCTGAAAAAACAAAGCGAAATTGAGAATTCCAGAGTTCTCTGGAGAAATTGAAATAGTGAGGTCTTAGGAAATCTCGAAAATGTATGATTTTATAGGGTATGAAAATCAGCTGGAAAGGGGTCCAAACGACATCAAACCAAGTTGGACCATGAACAAAAGTTTCTCAGAATTTAACATGTTTTCTAACAAACCCAAAAGCACCAAATTATACCATTGTTACACACCCTCACAGAATTTAAAATTACAAATAAGTCATTAAGAGTGAAGATGCATCATTTCTGATTAAATGACCACCGAAACAACTAAGTGCAAGAACAAAAGATGTTGAGCACAACGTCCCTGAACCAACAAAACAAAGAAAAACAAAAATCTAATATTTACATATAGCCCCTAGCCTTCTCTTAAATTAGAAATAGGTCCTTGCTATGGTCAAATCCCACCTAAACTAACCTATTAATAATCTAACACACAAAACTAAGTTATTAACTATTAATTTTAATTATTTAAATAGTAATCAAACAAGAAAAATCAGGAATCTCACAATTCTGCTACCAAATGATGTTATTATCATTATTATCTTTTTAATCGAGTAGCTTTCATTGTGCACATTATTTTATTTTATTTTTAAATGTATCATCTTTCCTCCCTTTAAAGAATATTTGCGCTTTGCAGTCTCTTCCCTTCATTTGTTGGCATGTCTTGATCATTCCTTACAACAGAGTTGAAAAAAAAAAGACTCAGGCCAAGTGGAGTCGGATCCCTTGTCGAGTCGATTCTCTGAACTGTGATTTTATTATATTTATCTATTATTATTATTATTTGGGTTAGGTCTTCTTAAAAGATAAAGAAGCTGGGGAGAACGATTTCATCTCCGTCTCTAAACCCCAAGGTGGGGTTATTCATCACCCAGGTGATAGTCATCTCCCACAATCTCCCTCCATCAGTCCATCTGATCTCCCACAATCCATCTAATCTTCAAACCTGCGTCCATCTGCCACAATCCATCTCATCTGCAAACCTTCTTTCTTAATCTCCAAATCCTCTTTCCATCTTCCAAGAGCCATCTCATCTCCAAGGTCTTTCTCTCATCTCCAAACCCTTTTTCTATCTTCTAAGATTCATCTCATCTTCAAACCCTCTCTCCATCTCTCTACAATCTCATCTTGAAACTCTCTTTCCATCTTTCAAGACCCATCTCATCTCCAAACCCTCTCTCCATCTGACAGCATGAAAATGGAAAAAATAAGGTTTTTTTAAACTTAGCCGGATCGGTACTGAGTCCAAGTTGATTTAGTGGAATTGACTCAAACTCGGCCGATTTTTGAAACTTTGCCTTGGAGTAGCTTCTCTGGTCCAATTAAGGGTCCATCTGAAAATGTTGTAAATGTCTACCCATGTTGTGTTAGTCACTTTATTTATTGCTTACTACACTTTCTGTCATTAATGATACTAGTTACTCTATTTCTCAATCACTTGGTATGTATTTTATCCACTTCTAAAATAATTATCTTTACTCCTCTTTTATGCTACACATCATATCAGTAATAATATTCTAATGTGGCTCCTGCTACTACAGGCAATAGATGATGCCGGTCATGACAAAGCGAGCTTACTGAAAGTTAGGGCCTTAGAAGCAGTAGACAAAGCAATTGGGCAGCTGGCCAGGCTTCTCTGGCAGGCAGAATCAACTGGAAAATTCCAGTACTCTCTTTGTGTCACTGGAGATCATTCTACCCCAGTGGAATACGGTGATCATAGCTTTGAACCTGTGCCATTTGCACTGTGCCGTTTAGAATCCTATGTGCGTGCAGTGGGTGGGGAGGCTGTAGTGATGGCAACTCCCCTGGATCCTTTCCCACTTCCTGAAGTTAAGGCAGGTGAAGACTTAAAAGATCAGCTCGAGGTTTCAGAGGCAACCCGAAATGGAGAATGCAAAGCTTTCGGTGGTGATTCAGTTAGTGAGTTCAATGAGATAGCGGCAGCAAGGGGATGTCTTGGGCGCTTTCCAGGGAGTGAAATGATGGGAGTAATAAATAAATTCATTCAGATGGATTTGTGAAGAGTGGTTGTGAGGCAATCCTTATTATAATTAGTCTAGTAATACAGAACATTGGCTTTATGTTCCAACTTGCTAACTTTATTGGGAGATGTAGGATGACAACAATTGCAATCTTTCAGCTGAAAGTTCTGAGAGTAACTATGTGAGAGAAGAAATGGAAGGATCAAGGATATGAACTTCTGATCACTTGAGGAAGAGGTGATTCTTGGGGTGAGTGGTATAAATGAGTAATCTCTACTCTTGAAATGCCTTTTGGCAATGTGTAAAATATGGTAAAACCATTTTACTCTGAAATTAATTTATGCAGACTTGGAATGTGTTTGGCTGATGTGGTCAGTTAACAGCTGATGCTATGAGATTTGCCTATGAATAAAATGAAAAACCATTCTCTGCTGAAAGTAGAACCTAAGGCCATAATAAAGGGGCCATAAAGAATGATATTTCATGACTATTGGGCAGTCATATCGCTTGAAATCTGTGCATCAATTACAATTCTTGGGTCGAAGTAAGTTCTGATTGGTGGCAGATTATACATAGGGCAACCTAACTACATAATAAATGGTGCAATACAACTCTCTTGTATTGTTTTATTTTTCTAGTTAATAACAAAATCACACTATTACAATTGATACACTGATTTATTTCACTGTATGACCTGTATCTACTTTTTATTAATTCGGTTGTGGACAAGGTATGAAAGATTTACATGTATGGGCCTTTGATACAGGTCACCGATCCATTTTTTTGGCACCCCGCTGCTTTCAGGAGAACATCTTACACACTTGGAATGGTCGCCTATTATAATTGTCCCAACAATGGCTCCTTTTGCGGTCGCCACATGTGAAGACAGGCTTAGGGGTGGAGGTCGGGCTTTAAGCTCGTTTCTCACCCTCTTTTCTTTAGTTTGTGCAGGTATTTTCACCAGAGGCTTTGTTAGGCAGTCATTTTCAACTTTCAAGGGACTCTGGGACAAGGAGGGACGTGTGGGGCAATGGCAAGGCTCCTTTAAACTTTTTGAGTCCGGATCGTCTGGCCCTGTGATTTCCAACTTTTTGCATATATGAGACTTTTAATTAATAATACTGGAAGCCAGAATATCTTGATGATGAAGTGAATCAAGTGGGTGTCATTTTCGTTGGGTAGGATCACCAAATTAGACATTTCTTAAGAGCAAAATAGTACGTTTAAGTAGCTTCTGCCTTCGCCCGATTGGGTATGCTTGTTGGTTTTGAAGAAACTATATAAAGTATTATACTGTGGTACCTGCTTCAAACTTGTATTTTCGATGTGGCTGATCAAGACCGACATATATGCTGTCAATATAAGCCGATATTTGTGAATGCATGCTGCTATTTTATTTTTTGGAGTTTTGACCCTACGGTGAGTTGTACAGTAAAAAATATTCCCTCTCTTCTTAAACACTATAATTTTGCCCATAGATGTCTGTACGGTATGGGGAATCTTGTGTTACATGATTCCAATGTAATAACTGAAATGAGGATCCGGACTCATACAAGTTAGGGTCGCTTGTCATATGGGTCACTTGTCATAGTTATTACATGTTTAGTGTAACAAGTCACCAAAACTTTACCATGGGCCCCACATTGATAATATGGACCATCTAAGTTGAATGTCATCCATCCCCTCTAATGAAAAATCCTCAACATTCAGTTCAATAGGCGTGGGTACCCCTGTCCATTTGTGCCTAGTTTCGAAGCGTGATTAATGCCTTGTCAGCAACAGTGTCACTTCAATGCCAATAAAAGCTTCTAGTTGTATCTTTGATCTTATAGTGGGATCCGCTCTTACTAAACTGAAATTGGGAATTTATTATAGGAGGGGATGACGTTTATCTTGAACGGCTCATGTCATCATTATGTGAGCTTCATGGTGTAGTTTCAGACTTTAGAGACCTGTCACTCTGGAAATGCCACTAAGCCGTCAGTGCAATGGCATGGTGGGGCAGCATTTTATGATGGTTGTAAATGTGTGGGGATGTTCCATGAGCTCGGGATCCAGCGAGCGATCCAGCTAGGCCCGTCCCATTCTCAGCTTCTGTTTAAAGGCTCACTTCGAAGAGAACACCATCCGTCCATGCAGTTCGGTAAGGGCAATAGAATGCGCAGTTCGGCAGTACCAAGGTTAAGGAGCATCAGCAGCTCGGCCGGCCGAGTTGGGCATCTTGTCAATCAAGCATTAATGAGGTTATGGCTGGGGTCTGACGGACAAGACAGGCGCCGGATACAGAGAAGGCGTGGATCTTATTCAGCCGTCACGCCAACAATCATATGAGAGATCAAGGTATGGTCTGACAGGACAGAGCCTCCACCTACCCCCAACAATCATATGAAGAGGCTTATTGGTTGAAGTGCCTTCGCGGTAGATATCCATTCTAGCAAAATTTGGATCAACACAATAAAATAGTACAACCCGCTCTGATACCAATTGAAATTCCCTTTAGAAGTTACTAAAATGGATTACTAGTTCTTATTTTAATCAATGTAGCGGAAATAAACCAATTAGGCAATAGAGAACTAGCTATCTACCAATCACACACCACAAGAAAGTAGAAACAATAATTAACGTGGAAACCCTATCCAGGGAGAAAACCACGAACTAGAAATCAAGATTTCACGAACAGTTACAAGATATACTCACAAGCTCATTTACCTCAGTCTGTACCTTGACCTAAGGACTGTAGTTATTCTTGCAAAGAATCCACTGACACGACTTCCACCGTGCCCCGTTCTCCTTACTTGATCTCCTCGCACCTTGATAATCAAGATGATCAATCTTCTACAAGAAAGGTAGAAGCATCAATGACCTTCTAGAGTAGCCCTTCAGAACAGTATCTCAATGGCTCTAGAGAATAAACTCTCTATATGATATCTCTAACTCAGATTGACGAGAGTAGTGATGATTTCTATGTAGTGTCCTCTAGGGATGAGAGAAACATCATATTTATAGCCCCAAATTCGTGCCTAAGACTTAGTGCACAAGTAGGACTCAAATTGGGAATTATAGTTTCAAAGGAAACACTACTAAAATCAAAATTAGGAGACTTTCCCAAAATCTGCACCCAGTTCGCTCGAGCGAACCCATCATCCGCTCGAGCGAATGAAGCTTTGTCTCAGCGAAATATTTCTTCTGTCAGGCATCTGGCCTTTTAAGCTTGACTTCGCTCGAGCGGATAAAACGATCGCTCGAGCGGCCCCCTTTCAGGTTGATCCGGAAATTCAGCATATGTAGATTTTCTTCAGCCTTTTGAGTCATTCTAATCTTCTATCTTCAGAGACTTTTTCTAAAAAGAATTACAACTCAAGAGACCCAGAGTTTTGTCCAACCAAGGAATTTAGCCAACACTAAAAATCCTAACACAAATTATAAAAATTTAGGAATTAAATCAGTCCTATGTGGTGAGGTATGTGAATGATCGATTTTGTGTCTGGTGTGAAGAACTAAATCTCATATTTTTTTTTTCTTTTTTAAATTTTCCACTATATTATATCATGGAAGGCAAAGCTAGAAATTTTGCCAAAGTGGGTCACCATGGAAAAAAAAATACCTGAAAAAGACCTTGAGCGATTATCATTTTCTTGTTAGCATAAACAAATGATTTCATGACTGTGATGGAACAAAAATCAAATGACGAATAATCATGGAACTTGGGTTGCACAAGAAATAAACAAAAAGACTCAAACAAACATGGACCTGGCGAAAGAGGCAAGAGAGAGAGAGAGAGGCGTCTTCTTCTTCGTGCGTCGAGAGATAAAGGGGTTGGCTGATTGGGAGTTGGGAGGAAGAGGCAAGAGAGAAAGGGGCTAGGGTTACTTTGTTTTTTTATACTTATATTATACATATGTTAAGAAATATTTCATTCAGCCCCCTTATTTTTTTCTTTTATTTGTATAACGGCACGGTTAATCGTGTGCGGTTAACCGCTATGAGTTATTACGGGAAACCGTAATCAAACCAAACTAAACTGTGTGGTTTTTTATTTTCATTAATCGTGACCATAACCGAACCGTGAAAACACGGTTATTAACCACGGTTCGATTCGGTTCGGTTCGGTTAGACGGTTTTTTATTTTTCTTTTTCACCCCTAGTCTTGTATCAAACAAAATCATTTTTGGTTTTTGCGTTCTATGGTTTTTGCATTCTATGGAACTTAGCTGTTTTGACCATTTTACAATAAGAACTGTTGACATATTATAGATAATATTCTCTTGTGGCTGCAGGGGCTGCCAAAGTAAATTTTTAGGGTGCTCTTCACTAAAGAGGCAGAAGCGGAGCGATCCTTTTTGCGTTGAATGCGGTTAAGGGTAGTAGCTATGCCAAATCCCAGTTATGCTCAGATGCGTTGGATACCTTCAATGATAATGAGGGTGGAGAAGAGTGGATTGCAACCTTGTAACATTTTGGATATTATTAACTATGGTAGTTGTTTTGATTGCCTTGGTGTCTCATTCCCAGGAACTTTTACTGGGCTGCTGTCTTTGATAAATGTGGGCAGTCCGGAGTTGGGTTTGTGTTTCATTGATGCTGCCTCTTGCTGGCTTCTTTTTTTTGGTTGTTGTGTTTTGTTCTCTTGAATAAAAGTGTCTTTGTTTTGTTTTCTTGAATGAAAGTGTCTTTCTTACCAAAAAAATGCCCATTTAGTATTTTTGGTGACCTGCATGTTTATTGTTAAGATGGCGAGGTCCAATTGATTTTTGGGATGTAAATTTACAGCCATTATTATTATTATTATTATTATTATACGTATTTTGTTCAATCTATGGGCATGTTGCAATGTGTGCCAGAGGCCAGCATGTGTGGGCCTGGTTATAAAAATAAATATATTCATAATTTTGTCACTCTTTATGTTCAAGATATGATTGGAATATTTAAGTATAAGGATAGCCCTAGATGTGGGCGTGGATTTAAAGACTGCCTTTTATTTATTTATTTTTCTGACACTTTTTCTTATAGTTTATTAGCTTTTCACTTTTATGTATCATGTGACCCAATATCCGAGCTTTTTCTGGGCCTGATAGTTAATGGGTTATTTGATAAACACATGGCTCTATTTGAAATATAGAACATGAGATATACGATTGGTTACCATAAAAGGAGTTGGGACCCTGAAACTCATAACACAGTTCACATGCGAGGTGGTGGAAACTCACATATGAGAAGAGAGATAGGCACAAGTCACATGTGCGAGGTTATGGAAACTCACACATGCACGCAAAAACACAATTCACACATGCGAGATGATGACACTCACACATGCGAGGAGACATACAAGTTACTCTGCGAGGTTATGGAAAGTCACACATGTGCGCACATGCGAGGAGACAGACCACAACTCATACATGCGAGATGATGGAGACTCACACATACGAGGAGACATAAGCACAACTCACATGTGAGGTAATAAAGACTCATATATGCGAAGAGAGAAAAGGCCGGGTTCAAACCCAAGACCTCCCAACGAGAACTGTCACTCCTTACCACTAAGGTAAGGAGTCGTTCTTGATTGATTATTTTTTTTTTTCTATTATCTTGTTTAGTACTCATTATTAATTTGTTTAATCTCATTCGTTTCATGCATAATTATAAGCCATTTATAATTGATTGTGCTGAATAATTTATAGTTTTTTTCAGCCCTATGTCTATCAGGAGAAGAACCAGCTGTTTTAGGGCATTTCTGTCTTGGGCACGATTTCTTCTCTCTTTTTTTCATTCTCGCGGGCTTTAAAAAATTTTCATTCACTTGGTCCACCTCAGCACCACGTAAACTTTCACGTGGGATCGGTCCACAAATCGAGCTATGTAATCGACCCATATAGACTTATTGCAACCCAAAAGGGGATCCGGACTAAATTTTCATGGGAAATTCTATATGCAAACTCATTATATGCTGTACACACCTATATCCTTATGTAAACACTGTTTACATAAGGATATGGGTGTGTGTTTACATAAGGATATAGGTGCGTACAGCATAAAGGGGGGTGCATATAGAATCTCCCAATTTTCATGCGGTATCAAAATCCAAGCCATGGCCCCACCGAAACCAATCCGAATTTCTGTCAGGTGGACCAATTCGGGTTCACGTTCAGCACAGCCACAAGTTGAAACAATTATCCATACTGGGCGCAAAAGTAGGAAGCTCGTGGTCGTGATTGTTTCGCGTACAACCGTACAAGTCCATAGAGAGTTCAACTGTCAACTTTAATCTTACCACTTCTCCAGAGCAAACCCTGGGCACAGTGAACTGTTATCAGTTGTGCATCCCTCCTTTCCCTTGCCTGTTAAAAGTTTTAATTGTCCAAGAGTTTTTTCTGATCTAAAGAGAGAGGAAAAAGATTTCAAACATCAAATATGGCGGAGAGCAGTTGTGATGCAGCTGTTGTTGCAGTGACAATAGAAGGATCTGTTCATGGGATCAGCCACCAGACCCAAGTTAGTCCTCATGTAATTGTAGATGTAGCAGCGGTCAATGGGAGAGAAGTGAGGGATTTAGATTCAGAATGGGTGAATTCAATCAAAGGAAAAGCCAGCCACGAGCCACGCAAAATAAAAGCTTCATTTTCGTCTTCCTTCATCCACAGAATCCCCCCCAACCTACGCCATTTTGACAAGAAGACCTATGTTCCTCAAATCATCTCAATAGGTCCATTACATTATGCCAAAAGAAGATGTGTTCTACAAGCCATGGAGGAGCACAAGTGGAGATATCTACAGGCCATCCTCGGTCGAAATGGCGAGGACTGGTTACTGCAGTGCTTGGGAAAAGTGAAGCAATTGGAGGAACAAGCCCGAAAATGCTACTCAGAAGAAATTGATGGTCTCGACAGCAGATCTTTTGTGGAAATGTTGGTACTAGATGCTTGCTTCATCATCGAGTTCTTTTGCAGGTTTAGTGGAATCATTAGTTCTGATCCTGGCGATCCCATTTTAAACTTGGTACTATGTCCCACAGTAATAACAGATTTGATCATGTTAGAAAACCAGATTCCTTTCTTTATCCTTCAAGAGCTTTTCAATCTCATGGATATTTCGGACTCCTCTCTTCCAGAAATGGCTCGCGCTGTCTTTAAAAAATCTTCTTCCTTGAGATGCATGTTCACAGAAAGCCGCATCAACTACTGTGATCTCCAATGCCACCATCTCCTTCATTTCCTACACCTCAATTGCCTTCTCTCATTTGAGAATGAGGATCCACCATCTAAACATCCAGGACCCATCCCCTGTGCGTCCGAACTTCAAGAAGCCGGAATTAAGTTTAAGAAAGGGGATGCCTCCAGCTTTCTGCAGATAAAGTATCGGGAGGGAAACATTGAAATACCCTCTTTAGAAATTTCCCCAATGGCTGAACCGATGTTACTAAATCTTGTTTCTTTTGAGCAGTGCTGTCCCCATATAGAACCTCGCATCACTTCATACGTCCTTTTCATGGATCAACTTGTCAATTCCACCAGGGATGTCAAACTTCTCTCTCAAAAGGGTATCATTATCGAAGACTTGGGAAGCAGTGAAGATATAGCCGCTCTTTTCAACAAGATTGGGAGAGATGTATGGATGGATTACGAAGAAAACTATCTTAATAGTGTTTCTGAGAGGATTAGGCAAAGAACTAAGAGTTATTGGCCTAGATTACGTGCAACCTTGATGCGTGATTATTTCAACAATCCATGGGCATTCATATCCTTCCTAGCTGCTGTTGTTCTTCTGGTCTTTACTTTCTTTCAAACTTTCTTCTCCACATTTCCAAAGTTTCAATTGCAGAAATAGATTGAGGGGCATATGAAGGTATTGTAATTTGTATTGCGCGTAATTGTATAGCACATCTGGATCTATTTATTCATATTTGTTGGTATGATTTTGTTTTGAAATTAAATTTTACCTTTGTCCATGCGAATTTAATTGTCCCTCCAATTGATTTTTTGTTCTTAGAGATTGAGGGGATTTGATGAAATCCCCTTATAGCTAGATATCATCTATAGCACCTCGCTCTACTCAATATTCACATCTCAATCATACAGTCAATTTTGGTGTGATTTGTGTGGAGAGGATTTGAGAAATAGAGGCTAAAAATCATGATCATGCCAAAACTTCATTGGTCGAATATTCTCACATTAGCTGGATATAAGCTTGACGAAGTCATTTAATGGCTTTAATATGAACATCAATACCACATGCTCTAGATCCATGTATATTATAAATATTGATTTCGAATTTAAATTTTACACATTAGCATCAGAGCAAGGATCAAGCGTGATGGTGGCTGTACAATATTTTATCTCTTGGGAACATTTTTATTCAACTTTTCTAAACCCAATTATGCCTTGGCCATTTTTTTGTAGCATAATGTAGAATATGGACTCGGACATATTTTTGGCCTAAAACAAATTCTATTTAATTTGTGCTTGGTTTTGTTGGCATTTTAATTTTGCGGTTGGTCTTGTATCAAACAAAACCATTTTTGGTTTTGCATTCTATGGAACTTAACTGTTTTGACCATTTTACAATAAGAACTATTGACATATTATAGATAATATTCTCTTGTGGCTGTAGGGGCTGCCAAAGTAAATTTCTTGGGTGCTCTCCACTAAAGAGGCAGAAGTGGAGCGATCCTTTTTGCGTTGAATGCGGTTAAGGGCAGTAGCTATGCCAAAATCCAGTTATGCTCAGATGCGTTGGATGGCTTCAATGATAATGAGGGTGGAGAAGAGTGGATCTTAACCTTATAACATTTTGGATATATTAACTATGGTAGTTGTTTTGATTGCCTTGGTGTCTCATTCCCAGGAACTTTTACCGGGCTGCTCGGTGTCTTTGATAAATGTGGGCAGTCCGGAGTAGGGTGTGTGTTTCATTGATGCTGCCTCTGCTGGCTTCTTTCGTTTGGTTGTTGTGTTTTGTTCTCTTGAATGAAAGTGTCTTTGTTTTGTTTTCTTGAATGAAAGTGTCTTTCTTTCCAAAAAAAAAAAAAAAAAAATGCCCATTTAGTATTTTTGGTGACCAGTATGTTTATTGTTAAGATGGCGAGGTCCAATTGATTTTTGGGATGTAAATTTACCGCCATCATCATCATCATCATCATCATTATTATTATTATTATACGTATTTTGTTCAATCTATGGGCATGTTGCAATGTGTGCCAGAGGCCAGCATGTGTGGGCCTGGTTATAAAAATAAAAAATATTCATAATTTTGTCACTCTTTATGTTCAAGATATAATTGGAATATTTAGGTATAAGGATAGGCCTAGATGTGGGCGTGGGTTTAAAGACTGCCTTTTATTTATTTATTTTTATGACACTTTTTCTTTTAGTTTATTGGCTTTTCACTTTTATGTATCATGTGACCCAATATCTGAGCTTTTTCTGGGGCCTGATAGTTTATGGGTTATTTGATAAAAATATGGCTCTATTTGAAACATAGAACATGAGATGTACGATTGGTTACCAGCGAAGGAGTTGGGAGTTGGGACCCTGAAACTCATTACACAATTCACATGTGAAGTGATGGGAACTCACATATGAGAAGAGAGATAGGCACAAGTCACACGTGTGAGATTATGGAAACTCACACATGCACACAAAGACACAATTCACACATGCGAGATGATGAGACTTACACATGTGCGCACATGCGAGGAGACAGACACAACTCACACATGCGAGATGATGGAGACTCACACATGCGAAGAGACAAACACAACTCACACATGTGAGGTAATAAAAACTCATATATACGAAGAGAGAGATGGCCGGGTTCAAACCCAAGACCTCCCAACAGAACCGCCACTCCTTATCACGAAGGTAAAGAGCCGTTCTCAACTGATTAACTTAGTATGCATTAAATAATGCATTCCTTTTAGCGACAATAGATACACATCTCGAACCCAAGCTGGTGCTCGCATTTGGCTTAATAAATGTTATTTTCTTTGGCTCTTTTTCCTCTTCATTCAACAGTTTCGTAAGTTGTTTAAACATAAATTATGACCCATTTATGTATATGTCTCATTAGTAAATTTTTTTTTTCCATTATCTTGTTTAGTACTCATTATTAATGTGTTTAATTCATTCGTTTGATGAATAATTATAAGCCATTTATAATTGATTGTGCTGAATAATTTATAGTTTTTTTCAGCCCTATGTCTATCTTGAGAAGAAAGTGACCACTAGACCCTTCTTTGCGCAATTAAAAATTTGAAGATACTCCCCTCTGTAGCTAGAGAACTTATTAGTGCTTGTAAATATTAGCATATGGTTTAAATTAAGCCGATGGTTTTAGATATAGGACCAAGTGGATGTAAGTCCTGATGGAACCTGTAGAGGACACAAACGAGTTAAGAATATCTCTTTATGCCAAAAAAAAAAAAAAAGAAAAGAAAAAAGGCTATAATTCATAGGCATCACTAATTAACAATTTTTTTTTTTTTTTTTTGGAAAGTTAAGTCAGTACTTGAAAGTTAAGTTAGTCCTATCACTAATTAACATTAACAATTGCCCAATTGATGATTTAGGACCTCGAAATGTGTTGTTAATTAATTACCAAAGAAGCATATGCATATTATATCTTAATAATCAAATTGGAACTAGCATGGTGACATGTGCCAATCACGGACATCAATACCCCAAAAAATATGTAAAAATAAATATTAAAAATCTTGAAGTCAAAGATAAATTTCAAAAGTACGTTAAAAATTCAATCTAAAGCCTTTCATTATAATGAATAATAATAAGGAGGTGGGGATTTTGGTGACCATCAAAATTTAAAAGAGCCGCTAAAACCGAATTGAATCCCATCCGCTATAATACATGATAATATATTAATATAGGGTCAAGTGAGAGTCACAATTAGATGGCTGTGATCAATATTGAACTAGCAAAAGATACCAGTGCTGAGCATGGGTAAACAACCAACAATATTTGCAATACAGAATCTGTAGACAAAGATAAAGAAAAGATTTGATTCTTTTAGTGCATGCTTCTAATACAATGCAATTGATAAGTAAATCGATAATATCCCACGCTTATAGAGATAAACATTAAGAAATACTTGTAAAGTAATTATACACACTGCCCTAGTACCAATCTTTATCCCAAACATGTGCTCCTTTCCTTTTTTATCATTATAAGACAAAACATATAAAAATGGAAACCTTTATCTAATCCATGAATTTCTAAATCTATCTTAATTTAAATAATGAGGCGAAAAGTAAATCTGGATAGAACCATAGAGTTAATAAAATTAGGGGACTGGACACAGTGGCATGACAAACTCGAAAGATGCCAATGTGAGATTAGTTATTTACAACATTTATACTCAAATTCGTTGAGCCTTAAAGCATAGGCCACACGCACAGCTAGTTGGCCAAAACAATTGTATTCGGGCCTGTATAAAATGAATGAATATGCAATAATATGTAAAATGAGATATTCAGTATGGTTATGGTCCTTCCTACTTCATTACTCATTACACGTCTCCTCAAAAAGAAAGAAAGAAAGAAGTAGAATAGTGTGAAAAATTGATGGGGATTGTATACATACACATCAAATTGCATATATACTGATTCACCAATGTATCTCCATGTGAAGAGTTTTTTTGTGGTAGAAGTAACTGAGAGAGAGTTGGCACACGGAAGGGAAGAGTTACCGCACCGTTTTAGAAGATTGGCCACACCTGAAGTCAATAAAAAATTAAATTTAAATGAAATGGCTGATTTCTCAATTGAATTCAGTTCGCTTCATATATATATATATATATATATATATATATATATAATTGAAAGCCTTTTGCTGAAATATACAGTGAAGATATTTTCACGACTCCAAACCGAGTTACTACGGGAATCCGTATCTTTGGGCGTGAGTTAGGGATTAGTATAATAGTGATCTTTCTTTTTACTAGGATCTGCATGTCTGAGGATACAAGGTCCATCGCCATCAAGGAAAATTTAACGAAATCTTACATAGCGGTGCAATCCGAAATTCGAAGCTCGTCAGATTTTGTGTTGCATCACTAATGTCTCAACGTCTGTGACTATCGCATAGCATATCATCATACCGATATAAACATAAACAAGCAGTAAACAAAGCTAGACATGTAAACAAGATAGTTCATTCCCATGATTCAAGTTAAATCTGGATATGGCGATTTCGACATGCGAACGGAGATCTATGTGCGTTCCGGAGATTGGAAAACTCCGCGGATCTCTTCGCATCTGTCTAACCTATGGGAATGGAGCATATCCAAACCTAGAGCTCCTTTATCTTATATAGACAAGTCTCAAAGAGTCACGCTTACTAGAGACTTCTTCACCAAGAAACGCACTCCTATTCAGAGTCTTATTTAAGTGGGATTGTATTCTCTGCAGGCCTCAACCATGCTTGATTTGACGTATGACCCGTGGCACGCGGGCCATGTGATTTCCTACAATCTCCCACTTGGCACGAATACCACGTACATCATTTACTTTACCTTCATCCCCATACACATCACATGCCTGATTATTTAAGAAATAACTCAATGTAAATCAATAATCAATTCCACAAGTGGGGCACCTCTTACACCCCGACCCAAACTTATCATGATTAAGACTAATTAATTGAGATTAATGCTAATTAAGCATGGATAATTAGGTTAATAGGTTAACGAACAAAGAGGGACAAATTAGTCTCAAATGATGCATTAAGCACAATAGAATGGATTTGAATGAAATTGAAATGGTTAAAATGAGTTTAAACTCAAACAAGGTAGACTAAGGACTTTTTCGTAAATATAGGTTTTCACATATTTCGTCAAATACGGAAATTCTTGATACCAACATGTGTATCTCGAATAATACGTTAACTTTCATAATAGACGCGATTCCATTTGACCTCAAATTGACCAAATGAGGCTTCATTTGACTCAAAATGTAAATAGATTTATTAAGAGGGGGTGCTTGTGTAAGTGGGTCTTATATTAGAATGAAATGAGTCATTCCCTCATTTCACCTAAGGTCCTAAACCCTAGGCTCATTCCTCTCTTCTTCTTCCATTTTCCTCATCAAGCATCAAGAAGGGAGCTTGTATGTGTGATTGAAGGGGGTGCTAACTTCACCAACTTCATTTTCTTCACCTTCCCTTTTGGTTTCTTTGAAGTGAAAGCTTGAGGGGAAGTGCAAATCTCTTCACAAGAGCTAAGGGCTTCTCTAGTTGAACTATAAGTAAGTGATTGGAGCTTTTAATGAGTTTACAAGTCATAATGAGTGCTTAGACATGATTTCTAACACAAATAACTTATAGGTTTGTGTATTTTCATGTTTCCATGGAATTAGGGTTTCATTTGGGGGTTTTCATCTCAAAGGCAAGCTAAACAAAGGGCTTTGAGTTAGTAAACCTTCATCAAGGCAAGTGTAAACATTTACTTGTGATTAATGTTATCATTGTATAAGTGCATAGAGTTTTCATGGATTTTGTATATTTTCCATTGAGTTGGAATTGTTTATGGGTTGTTTGAGATGGTTAATGATTTGTGAATGGATGCTGTATGAGGAGGGAACAGGAGGTTCCAATGCTTAATAGAGGTTGTGGAAATGTTATGAAGAAATGAGAGTAGAAGAAGGAAGAAATATCAGAAATTTCGGACAGAAATTTTGATGGGTTCGCTCGAGCAAACAATATGTGCGCTCAAGCGAGCAACGTTCTGTTTGGAAAGAAATTCTGAAGAGTTCGCTCGAGCGAACAGTCGTTCTGTTTGTATTTGCTTGAGCGAACAGTAATTTTGCTCGAGCGAACATCTCTCTGTTTGGTCCGCTCGAGCGAACAGTGATTCCGCTCGAGCAAACCTGATACTGATCAAGGTATAAGTGGTGAGTCCAATGGATTTTGAATTTTTTGGATTTTCACATGGACTTGGAGTATTACTTGTGAGTGTAAGTGCTCATTTAATTAGTTTTAAAACTAAGCTTCCATGGGTGATAATTATGGGGACTATAATAATGCACATATTAAATATATAAATGTGATGTCCATCAAGAATAACACGTGTATTTGGAAACCAATGGTTACACCCAAATGGTTGCTTAGAAACTAGATAAGATTGAGTAGAACCATAAGTGGTTAGTAATTCTCTCACTGTATCATTGTATTCCAATCTAATGAGATTGGTATTATTGCTATCCCCGTCCTTGTTATAAAAGGAATCATTGAATTAAGTTGAATCTAGAAATGGATTCCTTATTGAAAAATATTGACTCTTGAGTCTGGCACTACCTAGCTGTTATATTAGAACTCTAAATGAGTTCAATGAATTAGTAAATGAATAAATGGCTAATTCTACTGCAGTAGATGGTTTTGGGGCGTTCCGGAGCTCCGTGGTGATGCTAGTTGTCCCTGACCCGGACACTTGTAAGTCCCACAATTCCAATCATATCTATGGGTATTGATTGATGCCTTCCATTTGGAAGATGAATCCTTCCTTTAAGGGAAGATGGTAAATGAAATGAATCTTTCCTTTGAGGGAAGATGGTAAATGGAATTAAATGAATGCTATGGTAGTGGCCATCTTATACACATCTATTAATTGACTTGTTCACCTATTGTCATTATAGGAATTATCTAGAATTGTCTAGAAATGGAATTGTTATTAAATTAAATTGATGAATTCAGTATATGTATTAACATGTGCTATTACAAGATTTCTTTATGCATTGTTGAACCATCATGTTCATTAGTGTTATTGATGGCATTACAAGCCCGATTTTCCCTGTCGGTAGCAGCGCCCCCGGCGGCAGCGGAAGAGACTGCTCCGGTTCCTCCAGAAGGATTAATAGAATGGAATAGACGGGATATCAATTGAATGGGTATCCGAGTGCGTAAAGGAGTTAGAATATTTTGAGAAAAATATTTTGAGAAGTTATTTTGTATAATCATTTTGGGATGTAATTAATTGTCATCTGCATAATGTTTTGAATATGCAGTGTTTGACAAACAAACATTGGAAATGATACATGTATAAGGACTGTAGTTTCTATACATGTAAATCGTGAATTGTTAATGTCAAATATGAATGTTTCCGCAAAAATTATGTGTATTTGACAGGTAAAATTGAGACTGTCATCCCTTGTGGATTCCGTATTAACTTCGGTTAATTCGGAGTTTACAGGAGTAAGAATGCGTTCACGGCTCGGGGTTACCGGATCTCGGGCCCGAGTCATGATAACACCCAAGATAATAGTCTCATTGTTTCTAGCCCACATCTCAGATACTCTGAGATCTTAGTTCAATTGGGAGGTTGTGGAACTAATGTTTAATTTATTTCTCTAGTGTGATGGTGGACTTTAACATTCGCATCAGCTCATCGGTTCTTACCAACTTCGAGTATCCATTAAGAGATGCCACATGATAGCCACTTGGACTACTGCATTTCCTGTTTGTGTACTCAACTTCTACTCTTAATAGAGCTTCCAAGATCTATCTCTTCTTATCTTGGAAAAACAGTATTTATCTGAGGACATGGACTCCTCTTGTCCAAGTTGAAAGTCCGAGATCCGAACCCTAGATGGGGGTGAATGGGGTGAGCTTAATTTTATGCCAATTATGCCAAATTTTAACTCTTTAAAAACAATTAGGCACAAGTGATGATTCTATGAAAACGAAGAAAGTGCGTAAGCTATTAAAATAAATAATAACCACAAAGCATTCACCATAACACAACTATGTAAAGTGGTTCAGCCAAATTCCTACATTTACTCTTGCTTGTGTTCCTACACCCCACCAGTAATCCACTGTCAATTTATGCCTTTCAGGCATAACAATAACCTTTAGAATATGCTTTTCAATAGGCTTAGCGCAGTTAGGCTACAGTCCGCAGGCATTACTAATTGTCCATTCATCATTTGAGATTTTTAAGTGCATTGTTAATTGCCAGAGTGGGCATGTGCATGTTAGATATTGTAATAATCAAGTTGGAATTATTGTTAATCACAAAGAGGTTGAACTGCATCACAATCTGCGTGGTCGAGATCGGCACAAAGGTTAACTGTTAATCACTGAACTGTTTGAGATGATAACTACCGTCCCTATGGTGAGCATTTGAATTATGCTGGTAATGCTCGATCCACAGATCTTTATTGGGTTTGGAACCATGGCCTGAAGGGTGAAACCTTACCTAGTTGTGATCTTTAGGATATTTATCTATCTATAGTCACTAATTAAGTGGATCACTTGCAAATCAGTTTTCCAGTCCAAAGGTGGGATTTGGCAGCGCGTTGGATCGCACTTGGAGAATCATTCAAATAAATCCGATTTAGTGGGACGATTTTCAAAGAATTTATGTTAAACATGTGCCAAATTCAGTCCATTTACAAAAAAAAAAAAAAAAAAAAAAAAAAAAAAAAAAAAAAAAGGAAAAAGATTATCCATTTAAATTTTCACCACCATTTAGATTCATGGCACCTAACTTCCACCATTTGATAACTGCACCCTCAAATACTTGGTGGCTTGAATATGATGTAGAGACCGCAATGGGTCAGGTTAAAACAGGTGACCCATCCCGCCCCTAATGGGTATGGTAGTGGGTCAGTCAGGTTTAGGGCGGGTATGGATATTCAGACTTTGACTTGAGTTAGGTTCAGGGTAGACTCAAGTTTTGGGTCTGCTTGACTCAGGAAGGGCTGCAAATGGGCACCTGATTATCAAGAGTATCTGAAGTCCCCGGTTCCAAATAAAGCAAGTATGAAACCAATTTTCAGATACAGGAGAATTTTGGATGCGGATCCCTATCCTCTGTTTGTTCCAACCCTAGGATCCGGATCCACGAAGATTACATTCACACATGACTGAACGTATTCTTTTCAACTGCATTCAGACATCTGTGATATTTACCATCGCAGTAAGTGACAGCTGATAAACTGAAACGGTAGGTTGGTAAGAATAGCCAACAAAACTATGAACGCATGTATCATTTACAACTCGCTGTTCATAATCAACACTGAAGCCTGACAAACTGGGGTCAGATACAAGTAATTCAAACTTGCTGAATCCAAATCAGACCCAAGAATCATCTTCACTCAACTAGTCTCCAAATAACAGATTTCATGCAATTAAGCACATTGTGGGGTAAAAACTCACAATTAGGATATTTTGTCAGGTTATGGTAGGTTCAGGATCCGCTCAGGCATAATAGCCCATCTGTAAATCATATATGAAACTGGGGACAGGCCCTGAGTAACTATTGATGCAACATCACTACATGGAAAGCTTAGCTACCAGCAGTCGCTGACAAAAAAAAACTAGTACCTCACTGCATTTGCATTAAGAACAAATGATGAAATAATATAGAACAGGGAAAGGACATGACCCAACAACTCGGTATTTACACTCAGTGAGGACATGGTCCAAGTCAACTAAACACCTTTTTTTTTTTTTTTCCTTTCTTTTTCTTTTTTTTAATGGAATCCAGTCATAAATGGAGGATACAAACATAAAATGGAACTCCCATTGATCTGTTTTATTGTCTCCATTAACCAAGTCAACGCTTCAGTTTCAATTAAAGAGAAAATAAGATTTCGCAGGATCTTAAGGATATAATACCAACCAAATGGGAGATCTCATCATATTACACAAGACAGGAGAAATAGGATGCATAGGAAGAGAACCTATGTGAGAGCCCTCAAAGAAATATTTATTCAATGTGGTTCAAATTAGCAAATGCAAACAATTTAAGCACCTCTACGAGCAGCACTTGCACCTCTCTGTGCGACTTCATATCCTCCTCCAGGATGAGAAGCGGTGGTCTGCGATGATCCATAGGGAACTGCATTTCCTCCAGCATGAGTTGGGGTCTGTGACGATCCATAGGGAACTGCATTTCCTCCTCCAGCACGAGTGGGGGTCTGTGACATTCCATGGGAAACTGCATTTCCTCCAGCATGAGGGGAGGTCTGCGACGATCCATAGGGAACGGCATTTCCGGATGGGACTTGCGCTTGAGGCCCAGTAGCTCCTCTAGGCAAAGCTTCGTAACCAGTGCCTCTAGCTGCATCGTAACCAACACCTCTAGCAGCATCATAGCCATGACCTCTAGCTGCATCATAGCTGGGTGCTCTTTGAGCATCGTAGCCAGGGCCTCTTGGCGCATCATATCCAGCCCAGGCAGGAGATGGCCCAGTGCCACCTCCATATTGAGCTGTGCCAACTGAAGGGGCACGTCCCTACTCTCACAAGATAAGCATTGATTTAGTACAGAAGCAATCATGGAAAGACTACAGTAAAACATTTTGACTAAGAACTATAAGATCGGGCAATGTCCTACGATATGAGGACTGCAAATTGAGAGGCCCACTTAAGATACCCTCTTATTAGTGGGGTGGGGTGGGCGTATATGGAAAGGTCTCCTTGCAGATAAGGGCAAACAAAAAAATCAGCCCTGTAAGATAATCCTAGCCCTTGATTTGAAAGCCATGAACTTGAGTGGTCTTTTAACCAAGATTTCTTTGAGATTCAATCCGACGGTGGATAAAGGTTTCATGATAGCGAACAGGTCTGGACCAGATCAAGAGGGGATGAGGGTGTGAAAGGGTCTGCACTGATTCAAGGTGGGCCCCATAGAGTTGGACTCTATGTATGCAGTAGCTCGTAGGAGAACATTTCTCCTATAAGATCCGAAAGCTGTAAACAGGTGTAAAGTCCAGCCAGGTTGGAGCCCAATTATTTTTAATTGGGCCCAGCTCCCCATTATATGCAAAGTAGCCTCATGCCTTGAACATAGGACACAGTATGACTTCTTCACCCGCGGAACCACACCTCACCGAAAAAGAAACTCAAAGAGATTTATAAAACGATATTAACATATATTCCAATGTGTGACTAGCACACAATCACACACTAGAGCTCCGTGTTCACTGGTCCGTTAGGCCCACCTGAGGGGGTTGGGATGGGGGGCTTTCAAGATATGGGTGGGACCTATCTACCTACCAAGTTTAGGTCCCATCCATGCATCTTCATCTAGGTCCCACAAAATTTAACGGTGTACAATTCATTTGGCTAAGTATGCAGTTAATCCACTAGTGTACAGTCCATTCAAATGGGTGCAAACCCGGTGGGACCCGTGAACTAAGGAGGGGAGGGGGCGGTTTGGTCCACTCAAATCTGAGGCAGCATAGACCTCATGGCCACATGTGTTGGGCCCACTTAGATTTAGGTTATTTTATTAACTAAATATAGGTCATTAGTTTTTTATTTTATTTAAAGAATGTTATTTAGGATTAGGTTTCCTATTTATTTGGTTTCCTATTTTAATTAGGTTTCTTAGAGCTTAAGTTGTGTTTTTCTATTTATATGACATTGTAGAGAATTATTTCTCAGAGAGTTGATTAATGAAATTGGGTTTTCCTATTGAGGTGCGTCCTCGTTTATTATCTCTGCGGAGATTGATTGTTTCTTCGGACAAGTGCTTCAGCACCCATTGTGCTTTTAACACTTCCACCGCAAGCCCTAACCCTCGGGCCTACTTCACAATCAGTGCGCAACTTGAGCACCTGATAATTCATGTGTATGGACATTGTTCTGAAGATCAAAATCGTATAGCAAATTGTTCTAGGAGATGAATCAAAATGCACCATGATCCGTAAGATTTTTTTATTTTTTTCATAAAAGTAAAAAATAAATAACATAGTTATTCAGAATCCAACTATTTTTCACCCACAACAACATCAACATAGAAAAAACTAGGATACAATCATATGAAGAATATTATTAATACATTTTTAAATGTCATAAATGATGTGTGAATAGTTATATATGTATAAATACCAATGTTAGTAAGAAAAATAAATAAGTTGCAACGGTCTTTCTCTTTTTTCTCTTTAAATCCAAATAAACTAAATAAAATGTAAATCATCAACTTAACATGGTTAGGAGAAGTGTTAATGAATAAAAAACTGGAAAAAAAGTTTATAAAAAAAAAAAAAAAAGAATGTAGGACAAAACCCATACATATAGTGCAATGTTCTAGTTAAGACAAAACCTGTACGTGCAGTGCAAAAAACAAAAAAAGAATGTAGGACAAAACCCATACATATAGTGCAATGTTCTAGTCAAGACAAAACCTGTACGTACAGTGCAACGCTCTCATCACACTCATATTCCTTGTTTATCTCTAAAACCTCCCCAAAATCACAAAAACTCTTACAAGGCAACATTTATTTCTGGATAAGCATTTAAAGATGGAAATGTTGATAAAAATAAAAAAGAAAGTTAGTAAAACATTATTAACATTAACCTCTCAACTATGGCTATTCTTGCTTTAGACAAATCACCTAAATCATATAATTCTATAAAACAAGTATGAACCATAAGATTCACACCTGAATCCTAGTATTTATCTATAACTAGGACTTGTTGCATAGATATGAATCTTTTTCCTTACGATTCGATACAAATCATAGCATTCAGGAAACGAATCATAGGATTCTGGAAATTAATGTATATGGGTTTTACTCTATTGATGAGTATCTCAAAGCTTGCATGAGGAAAAAATCTAAGCACCCTATGGGGGCCAAGTGGATGCATCCTAATCATGGAGGAACAGTGAAATGGAAAGGTCTCATCGTTGCATGATATTTGGGCAAAAATCATCACAATTAGATCATCACAAGCACTGATTTAGGGGCATTAAAGTATAATAGTTCTACAAGCTACATTTTTCATGAAATTCAACCCAACAATGAGTATAATTAAGATTAGCGTCAAATTTAGGAGAGTGCCAATTCATAGAAGATTAGTGAGTGTGAAGGACTTGGATCAATAATGGGTTGGTCGCACATGGTGTTGAATTTGTAGCCTATCATGCAAGCCATGAGAGGTACCTCTCAGCAGGAAATCAATAAAAATGATCCTGTGAGCACAATGCTTACCGTATTATGGTGCACACCATCTAGTGGGTCCACCCTAATGAAGCATCCAAGTGGACCACAAAACAAGGGACCCCTTCTAATAGTCATTGATCCCTAGGTTTTGCACCGATCTGAATGGATTGAGGGACAAAATCAAGTACTGAATCAAGCATTGGATTGAGGGACAAAATTACAAATCATGTACCGAATCATAAGATTTCACACCTGAATCCCAATATTCATCTATAAATGGGATTCGTTCTATAGATACAACTAGTTTTCCTTGGGATCTAAATGAATCATAGAATTCGGAATTCAAATCATAGGATTTTAACAAAAGTCCCATATGCACAAGTGAGCTCCACTGTCCACCTACAACCTTACCTGACAAAGACATACATCTCGCAAGTGATCCATGAGCAACACAAAGGGGTTATCTTACAATGGACATGTCCAACAAAAACTTTTGTTGTGCACTGTTGAGAGCAAACATCATTGTATCAAGCATATTGACAAAGCTTTAATTGTCATTTACTACGTTCAACAGGGCACACCCGTAGGGATATGAATCCTCCACTGTCCACCTACAACCTTACCTGACAAAGACATACATCTCGCAAGTGATCCATGAGCAACACAAAGGGGTTATCTTACAATGGACATGTCCAACAAAAACTTTTGTTGTGCACTGTTGAGAGCAAACATCATTGTATCAAGCATATTGACAAAGCTTTAATTGTCATTTACTACGTTCAACAGGGCACACCCATAGGGATATGAATCCTCTGATTCATATCAAGTCCTACAGAAAAAGACAGAAAAAGACTGGTATTGCAGGTATATCGTAGGATTTAGGTGTAAATCCTTTCATTTTCTACCTATATATCAAATCCCACGAGTCAGGTGGTTTGCCTAAGGCAGGAAAAGCAACAGCTGATCTACTTTTAGTCATTCTTTGACTGTTTCCTTTTTCATCTTTTAGTTAGTGTGTTTTTGAAAGGTTATCTAGTGATTATGGAAACCTCTTGACATAAGAATTTTATAGGACTCTCTAGACATCATTAGACAAACAAGGAATAGGCATGAAACTGGAGCGATTAAATTGTAGGAAAAGGTTTCACCCAACATTCTGTTATTTTTTTTCGTAAGTCAATTCTTTAATTTCAAGCAACACTTTCCATTTATATTGCCTAGGCCTCTTCTTCCATGATGAACCCTTGGAGATTTCAGTTTTATTTAAATGAAATTAAATTGTCGTGTCCTTTGATCCAAGTGGAGTTTAAGCATGTGGGCTAATCGCATAATGATGTGGTGGATTCCTTGGCTAAGAAAGAGATGGATAGGCCTCCTTTGTTGTTTTCTCTATGCAGTTTCTTGCCTACTTTATTTTATAATGAGTTTATACCTTTGTAGCCAATCCTTCTATTGGTTGTTTGTTCTCTGGTAACTCTTTTTCATTGTTTAATGGCATTTTTTTTGTTACGGATCAACAATAAAAATAAAAGCATGTTTGGCACATACAACCAATATATTATACAGACGGGAATGGATCACATGTATATATAGGGTAATATTCCTACACATCCAGTGTGCACGGTCTTACCAGAGTGACCGCCAAGAACTCAGGTCTATAACTATTGAGTCCGGTCAACCAGATTGACCTAAACTTGGTCCAGGCTGCAAAAGAGCAACGGTCCACAGAACAAAAGACAGAAGAGACGAGAGAGGAGCTTTATGCCCTTCCTGACAAAAAATATCCCCACACCTAAGCAAGAAGAAAAGGGTAAGGAAGAGAGATGACCTCTTCTCTTCCAGAAAGCGCCCATATCTCCTCTTTTACTGAATGATTATGATCTATATTATTGTATATAGGTAATGACTATTTAGATAGTACAACCAAAGATATCAACTGAATCTAGGAAACCTAATCACAACTATATTAGGAAACCTAAACTCATTATAAGAGGAAACTCGGATAAAATAATAACACTTTCCTAATATAATATATACTCTTAATCCTAATTGAAAACAAACTTATTATTATAATTTCAAAAGAGCAAACATGCTTTTAGTGGGCATGACAACAAGTCCGGCTTTAAGTTTAGCTTGATTTACTCAACCTGAGTGGCCACCAAGAGCTTTGGTCTCTTGAGTCAAGTCAACCGAACCTGACATAAACTTGGTCCAATGGCAAAAAAGCCTCAATTTACATGCTGACAAAGAAGAGATGAGAGAGGAGCTTTATGCCCTTCCCTAAAAACTAAGCTGAGAGAGAGAGAGAGCATAGTTGTCAATTCCGTTCCAGTCATTGTTCCGGATTGGCCTTGTAGTGGAATGTTTCGGCATTCTGGTCAATTCCGGTATTACGTTCCGGAAAAGACGTGATTGAAAAATGTAAAAATATATATATAAAAGAAAACCTAAAATTGAAAAAATTAAATTAGTTGAAAGCTAAAATAATACCAGAAATGCATACTTAAATCACTTAAATTAAATTACATTCTACAAACGACCGAAATGACCGGAAACTTTTAGGGGGGCGCTCCGTTCTGCCCGAGGCCAATTCCACCGGGAACAAAACGGAATTGACAATTATAGAGAGAGAGAGAGAGAGAGAGAGAGAGAGAGAGAGAGAGAGAGAGAGAGAGAGCATCTTCTATTCCAGTAAGAGTCCAAATCTCCGCTTTTTTGGAATGATTCTTTGATCTATATTATTGTGAACTCCAAATGGCTATTCATAAGGTACAGCCAAAATATAGGGACTTTACAGAAAATCACCCCTTGAATCCTCGTACAATGGCAGAGGAAACATATATTTAATATCAACATCAGAGGGCCTCCCTCCAATTTTTGACAATGTTGCCCATAATCCACTTTGTTGTGAATATCCCTCGATGTCTCAGGATGTATTCATAAAACTCTAATGCAGAACCCTTTTTCTTCACTCTTTGGAGCCTTTTTATTTTTTTTTTTGGAGCTTCTTCGTGGCGCATCTTAAGCTTTTCTCAGTGGTTCATATGTCCCAATCTTCTTCCTTACATCATGGTCAATCCAGTGGTAGCAAATGACATACCATTTATCATGAAATCTTTGTTCATCATTTTAAGATCACATTTTATTATGAATTCCACTTAACCAAAATCCATGCAAGGAATAATATAAATCCTTATGAAGAACAAATAAAACAAGATAAGCATAAAGACATCAAACTCGAAATCTCATTGTTTGATAGATCCTAGAATGATCGAAAAAAAAAAAAAAACCTCTTTTGTTGATAGGCCTCTTTAATGGAGTGAAGATAAGAAAATGAAGACGAGGATGCTAAGAAGACAAATAGTGGAGAGTTGTAGAGAAACTTGAGCCACTATTTCATAGAAAAGGGCATCGCAAGGATTCTTTGTTCAGAGAGGACGACCGATCATCCATATCACAAGATATTCACGACATCCAAAGATAACTTAGGATATGGGCAGCTGAGAGAGAGAGAAGGAAAATTGGAGGGAGGCCCCCTTGTGTTGATGTTTGAAATTTGTTCTTTCCACCATTGTTCAAGGGTTTAAGGGGTATTTCTCCGTAAAAATCCCATAAAGATATCAACTCAATCTAGGAATCCTAATCACAAAAACTAATCTCATAATAACACTTTTCTCATATAAAACAAACTCCTCAGCCTAGTCTAAAACAAACTTATTACCATAATTACAAATAAATCCATTATCATCATCATCAAAGCCTTGTCCCAACTATATTGGGATAAGCTACATGAATTATGTTTCTCCATTCTGTTCTATCCGGGGCCAAATCACTAGATAAATTGCACTTTTTCAGATCTATTTTTACTACCTTCATCCATATCATTTTTGGCATACCCCTTCCCCTTGGTGGGCCATCAACTTGCATAGCAAAACTTTTCCTTACCGGCTCCATTGTCGGCCTGGATTGGACATGCCCAAAACATCTCAAACGGGTTTCTCTAATTTTATCCTCTAATGATGCTACCCCTAAATGATCTCGAAAGCTCTCATTTCTAATTTCATTCTTAGTTTTACCACACATCCACTTCAACATTCTCATCTCTACTACATCTATTTTGTGCATATGTTGCTTCTTTATTGGCCAACATTCTGCTCCATAGGTTATAGCTGGTCTAATCTTTGTCCAGTAAATTTTTCCTTCAATCTTGTTGCATTCGTGAATCAGAAAGCACTCCAGAAGCAAGTCTCCACTCCAATCATCCTGCTTTTATTATATGTTTGACATCTTCATCAATCTCCTTATCCTTACTATCGAGTCAAGGTAATGGAAATAATCTTTTTTGTGGTATCTCATGCGCTTCAATTCTCACAGTAGTTCCAACTCTTTTCTATTTGCCCACTGAAGTGGCAATCTATATATCCCATCTTTGTACGATTTATTTTAAAGCTATTGGATTTTAAAGCCTCTCGCAATCTCATGAGTTTTGCATTCACACCATCTCTTGATTCATCTACCAACACTATATCGTCTGCAAACAACATAGACCAAGGTACCTTCTCTTTAATATGAGCATTTAACTCATCCATAATCAGTGCAATGAGATAAGGGCTTAGGGTTGGCCCCTAATACAAACCTATAGTCACTAGGAACTCACCTGTCTCTCTATTTTTCTCAACGGTAGCAAGCTTCTCAATATGTTGGTATAGAATGCTATGATATAAGAGTAATACATTCTGCTATTCAAAGGATTTCCACAAGAATGTTACAAATCCTAACCGGATCGAGGAAACTAGATTTTTTCCATCAAAACATTATGTTGACACCCTATAGTTTTACCCAGTGCATGTGGATAGGAGGGTCTGCATGTGCCCCTAGGGATCAGTTCTCGGCTATCCAAAATCGAGTATCCCTCAGGCTCAGCGCCAAGGCTCCTGGGCTAAGCTGGGCTGGGCGGGAGATACCATGGGTTATAAAAAATATATATATTATGTTGACACCCCTCAGACGAACAATGAATTGGATAATAGGGTGGATGAAGAGGATGCATCTACCACTTCTCAAGAGTATAATTTGTGATAACCTTTTTTTTTTATATATTTGAGCTTTTTAATTATAAATTTTGAGAGAAAGAGAATAAGTAGCCACCATAAATACAGAGGGCTAAAGGAATTTCCTTTTCTTGGCAGACAACATTTAGTCTTCTCCCTTGCTTGGGGAGTTCAATAAATCTAATGTAATTGGATATCACCAAGCTTAAGAATGATGTCATACCTGCTGAACTCCATAACTTTCTTCATAAGCACTTGGTACCACAGCATGATACCCGGACATATCATTCTCCTTGTACCCAGTTGCAGCAACATATGTTCCACCTGCAATGTGATAAGTACATACGATTCGTATGTACATTTTATATAAATATATATAGACAAAGGTATAGAATGAACTTTTCTGAAAATCGAAACACCATCTAAATTAATGGTGATAAACCTGACTAGTATATACAATAGAATGATTCAACAGGTTAAAAGAACATTCAAGATGGAATATACCACTACTCTCAAGGTTAGCAGCATTAGCCAACTCTGCACGAAGCTTTTCCACCTCTCTTGCCAAAGAAACATAGTTCTTCTCCATCACCTGAAGTGACTCGAGGTGGTCATTGTACAGTTTCTTTTCATAGTCATATGTAACTCTGCAAGAATAAATTACAGACATCAAACTATATATAACATAGTATTATAAGATCCAAACCAAAATGAACAGAGGCAGTGAAAAGAAAATTCTATAGATGTTAAGTAGGCTGAACAAAGGAAAAATGACACATTTTCGGTGAGAAGACCCAAAATTACTAGGTGTGTAGAATAGTGAAATCTGATTGAAGGCTTTATAACCAAAACCAAACCAAACCAAGCCTTTTCCCACTAAGTGGGGTCGGCTATATGGATTTAATGACGCCAATCAAATCTGTTTAGGGCCATGTCCTCCGTTAGATCCATATAGGCAAGGTCATGTTTAATAGTTTCTTTCCAACTTCTCTTGGGTCTTCCTCTCCCTCTCCTACTCCTGACAATCTCCATGCTTTCACACCTTTTAACAGGTGCCTCCGTTGGACGCCTTCTAACATGACCGAACCATCTCAGTCGATTTTCTCTCATTTTTATCTCCAAATAGAGTATAAAAAATCCTACAGTATAAGAATAGAGAAAATAGAGGAAAAGAAGTATTGAGAGAGTCGAAAGTTATGGTTCTCGCCTCCAGGGTTGGGCGACCACTCCCATCTATGTACATTATTGTATTTTTTGTGTTTTAGAAAAATCCCTACGTACTAATCAAAATAACAAACAGTCCATGGAAATTCTATATTTGCAGAAAACTCCAAACATATTTCTTAACACTCACCCTCAAGCCGGTGCGCACATGTTGACTACACCCAACTTGGACAAAACATCACTGACTAGCTTTTTAGCAACTGCTTTTGTGAGAAAATCTGGAAGCTCATCATCAGTTTTCTCATATGCCAACCTAATCCTTTTCTTCCCAACCTTCTCTTTGATGAAATGACAATCAACCTCAACACGCTTTGCTCACTCATGATAAACTGAATTTTTGGCAATTATGTATAGTTGAAGTACTGTAACAATGCAGGTCATCAGTTCTTTAAGCTTAAAGCCCAATTCATATCATTAGACCTTCATCCATAGTAATGCATAGCTTCCATGTGTCATTGCCTGATACTCAGCCTCAGAACTTGATCATGCAACTACCACGCGTTTCTTTCTTTTCCACTCTTTTCCACCGGATACCCTATGGTGGACATTTGTCTTGAACCCGCCGATCGGCATTTGCATATATACTTATGCATTCAAGCGTCCATGACGTGAATAAAAAATACGCTATCCTTGAGCTCCTTTCAAATAGCAAAGAATTCTGTGAATTGCAACCATATAATCTGTACATGGGTGCATGCATGAGCTGACTTACCGCACTAAAAGCATACAATATATGGTTGTCTGCTAGTCTCTGGTGCTCTCTGATCATGGAGCACCTCACCAGTTCTAGAATAAAACCAATGGTTTTGTTCTATAGGAATATCAACTGGTTTTGCACCCATTTTTTTCTAAACTGTACTTACACTGTTAAAAAATGATTCCTTTCTTGGATCTAGCTATATTGAGCCCAAGAAAGTACATAACTCTCCATGATCTTTAAGTTCAAACTCTTTGCCCTGATAAGACTTTAACCCTTTGTTTTCATTTTCATAAATCCTTGACAAATAGCACTAACATGACACCTCTATCACCACTCCTTTTCAAACATACTGTGTGATCTGCATGACACCATTTACATCTACATCATGCCATTGCCTTTCTAAATCTGTCAAGCCAAGCCCAAGGTGATTGCTTCCATGGTTCAAATCAGCGGCCGCTACGTAGTGTAGTGCCCGCATTTTGGCCGTAGCAGTTGAGGCCGCTACGCTATTTTGAAAATAACGGCGCTACGATCTAAAACCTAGTATTGCCAAGTAATTTTAGTTTTAAATACCATTTTTGTTATTTCTTCTCCTCAATAGCCTTTCTTAAAGTTGTCTCTGCCCTTAAATGGTTTCAAATCACTAAAAATACACAATCTTGGTTACTATACAAGATTAAAAAAACTTAGGCCATTTAAGAAATTCACACCGCTACACCACTACATATCACCGCAACCGCTACATAGCGTTTTGGTCACTGACCGCTACGCCTGCCGCAACCTCTATTTTGATCCTTGATTGCTTCAACCTGTATAAAAGCTTCCCTTGGAGTACAACTGTACAAGCCTTTCCTTCTTGTCCTTTCACCAACAAATCCCAGGGATGGTCCATGTATACTTCTTGTAAATCACCATAAAGCAATACATTTTTATAATCCAGCCAATACAGGGGCCAAGAAAATTATCTACCAACAAATCCCAGGGATGGTCCATGTATACTTCTTGTAAATCACCATAAAGCAATACATTTTTATAATCCAGCCAATACAGAGGCCAAGAAAATTATCTGCTTAGGATAAAGTTACTTTGACTGAATTCAATTTGGCTACTGGGGAAAAAATATTCCAAGTAGTCAATATTGTATGCCTGCATAAAACCCCTTTGCTACCTTTCTTGCTTCATACTTTCGAACTGACCCATCTAAATTATGCTTAAAGAGTAAAGACCTACTTGCAGCCTATTGTATGATTTCCTTAAGGGCCCATTTGATAATTTTCTTATAAAATAAAGGTAAAGTAAAGCATCAAATCAAGAGAGAATAAAATATAAGGGAATTAAGGTGGTATTTTGTCTTTATTGGATTGGTAGGGAATCTTTTTTACTTTTTGTGTAAAAAGTGGATTTTTTTGTCATTTAGTGGAGAAAGGAGGTTGCTTTTTGACATTTTTTTAGAAAAAGGAGGGAATTTTGAATATGTGTACTTTTGATGTGACCAAGGATCAAAATAGCGGCAGCTACGCTAAATGGCAATTAGCGCCGCTCACATCTGTAGCGGCCGCTATGGGACCGCTACACTTGCTACGGGGCTGCTACGGAGTGAGACGGATTCCTACTTTCAAAAAAAAATTAAAATGCATAATAAGACTTCTTTCTTTTCTTCTTCTCTTCAAATAATATTTCTATGCAACTCTTCTGCCCTTTTATGTTTAAAAGAACACCAAAAAACACATGATCTTGCCGAATTACAGTCGATACAAAGAGTTCTTCTCAAAGGTTCTTTACTAGGTACATCCTATTAGACACCCCATTTGGTAGAGGTATCTTTTCTCTATGTACTCTTCAGTCTTAAGTCTTGACTTCATGACATAGTTTTTTTATGAGCCGTTCATTAGTTTCAAAGTTATCATAACTAAGCAATATGAATACATGTGAAAAAAATTATCATAACTATTATTTTCTATTTATACAGCGCGCCCCCTTATCTTAGTTACTTTAAAAAATATATATATATATTTTCTGTCATTTTCCAATATTCTAGATAATCTACAATTTTTTCAAATTTTTTTTATGATTTTTTCAAATCGCACCACTGCACCGCTACAAAGCGTTTTGGCCCGCCGCTACCGCTATTTTCATCCTTAGATGTGACCCCTTGTCTGAAAAATGGAGGCTTTACATTACTTTTACTTTTATAGTAAATTCTCAAACGGGCCCTTAGGAATATCAATCAACTTTTAAGTACTATATTCTTTTCAAGTGCTTGTATTTCCTCGATCATAGTATCCTCCCACCTAGGGGTCAACATTGCCTCAAAACATGTGTATGTGAGTACGTGACATTTAAGTAACAAAAGCATGAAACACAGGTGACAAATGGTGATCTGTTTATGATGTTTGGTAACACACAACTGTCACCCTTACGCAACGCGTTAGGAATATCAAAATCAAACTCAAGAATAGAAGGGTTACATCGCTGAGGGTCTGAATCCAAGGTTTCTGTTGATGATGTATCAAATGAGAACAATAGTCTAGTTGTCTTTTTTATATGAGTACACTTGAAGCAACTTTGCAGACTTGATTTTCTTTGGAGTTTGAAATTGTTGTTACTTCTCTTCAATAGTAAATCTTGATTAACCGGTGGAGAAACAAACTGATAAGGCACTGGAAACTCTCCGTGCCTAGAACTCCATCGGAAAATCCCAAACTTAAGTATCCACTATTAAGAAAAACAGTCCTCTAAATCACTCTCAACACCAAAGAACACCTAAAAATAGCACCACACAAACTCATTTGGATTTCTTACCCAAACAACCAGATTCAACTTGGATGTCAAACACATCTGAATCAAAAACAGGATCGCTTACCTCCACAAACGACAATAAGAAAAACTGAATTTAACCACTAACAGACTGAAAAAACAAGTGTATTCATTTCTTCACATGAGATTCATAACTTTCAAACTTTAGCCTGACCATACAGGCGATGACATCAGCCCTAGCTCATAAACGTCAGCCCTAGAGCCCTCCCGAACAACCAATAAATAAAGTTCAGTACCTGAAACCTTGTAAGACCCTAAATGAACCTTCAGAAGATGGAAACAGCCCTTCACTGCTCCAGTCACCAGGAGACCCAACAGTGTGATTCAGCTAGGCTTAAATCCTCCAAAACCTTGTCTAGGACCACAATGCACTCCAATCAATGTCCTCATGCAGTATTCTACTACCAGCTTGCGTGCCAGGAGGAGGTTGCCCCTTCTCTACTTTTGAACATTCACTTACTCTAGCGTGAAAGGAGTGGAATTTCACAGTGGGGCCAGTCAATTAAAAATCTGGAAGACCCTCTCTTTCACAGTGAGTTGATCCAAATTTTATGCCAATAGGAGTTGGTTCTTCCCCACCCCCCTCCCCCCCACGTGACATTCTTTATCATGCGTTCAATCCTATGGAGCGACAACTCCCCAATATGACATTCTTTATCATGCGTTCAATCCTATGGAGCGACAACTTGTATTAAAGTGAAAATTGGAGAAAGCCCACTAATTGAAAAGAATTTTATTTTGACCGGTTCAAGTACTTAGTAGGTGGGCCTTATTGTGGCATTGCACTCCCTTTACCTGAAATATGAGTAACACATCCTAACTTTGCATAATCATTCAAATCTTCCTAATTATATTTTATGACGTGGCAAATGGAATTAAATACTGCCCTTTTAACCATCCATTCCCACTGAAGCTATTGTGGCCCATCAAATGATCATAAGCAATCAATTAAAAAAAAAAAATCATCAATAAATTATGCGTGGATTGATATCCCTGTGACCCATCCAACATTGCTCCTACTTTGGTTAGAGTGACAAGCAAATGCATTGACACAGTAGTTGCAGCTCTTTGTGAATGCCCACTGAAGTTGCAATCTATATATTCTATCTTTGTACGACTTATTTTAAAGTCTTAGAATTCTAAAGCCTCCCGCCATCTCTCGAGTTTTGCATTCACACATCTCTTGATCACCAATACACATTGTCAAGAAATAACTCATCGCAGATTATGTAATAGTCTACAAATCAGAAAAATGGCAATAAACATCAATGATTAATGGACCTAGGAGGTCCCACCTATGATCAACCAAGGCCAAACCCTTCAATAAGGGTTCAGCCAGACCGGATCTCCCCCTCGGGGAGTTGGTCTAATGTATTTGGCCTCTCTCTAAATTTCCAAAATCAAAACAAACAAAACCTCGTTCCCCCGTGGCTTTTGATTCAAGTGTAAAGAGGGAAAACTCAGCCACAAGAAAACCATGACATCTACACACCTTGAATAGAATCATGATGCTCTATTAACTTGGGGAAGGCTAAATGACATTCCAATAGTGTCGTCATCCTATCTTCTCCTTGTTCCCTTTGTTCTCCTTCAAGCTTTTCTTCTTCTAAGCCTCCAAAGTAAAGCTATGGTTAGGGTTTTCTTGTGGAAAGGTGAAAAGAAACAAGAGAGTATAGAGAAATGAGAGGATGATGCTTGTCGACAAAGGGGAGTGGATTTAAGTCATGTGCAAACGTCAAATCCCATCAGGATTGTGCATACGCCCTCCCCTCTCTCTAAATTGCAAAATCGTGGGGGGGCCGTTATAGCTAAGAGTAGTCACATCTTTAAAACCACATCATGGGTCCCAATCCTCCATATAAAAAACTTTTTTATTTATTAACACAAGTTGTGTACCCTATCTATCAAACATGGAACCAATTTCTTAATAGTATTCACATGGGTCCCTCTAATTACTTAAACGTTTTTTAATAACCTAATAACAATTCAAAATAACCTCTCCAAATAATCTATTGACTTAAATTCACCATCTGCTACCAAGAAATAATTAAAATAAGAACAGATTCTTATGCTAGGCCCAAAATAAATTCGACCCCCTACTCATTGGGTCAGGGATATTACAGTTAGATCTATCATTGCTACTTAGATACATGCCCTCTTCAACCTACGCTTGGTGGGCCACCAACTTGCATGGAAAAACAGTTCCTCAATGGTATCATTGCTAACCTGCATTGGACATGTCCAAACCATCTCAAATGAGTCTCTTAATTTATCACCAATTGATGTCAACCCCTAAAAGCTCCTAAAAGTGCTCATTTTTGTATCTATCTTTCCTAAATTTACCACAAATCCATCTCAACATTCTCATACCTGCTACACTCATTTTCTATGTGTTGCTTCTTGATTGGCCAATAGGTCACAGTTAGTCTCCACTTCAACCATCCTACTCCTATCCTACGGTCCAAATCTTTGACAATCTCTCCATCCTTACTAATTATCAAGCCAAGGTATCGGAATGAATCTCTTTGTGGTATCTCTTGAGTTTCAATTCTCATAGGAGTTTCATCTCTTTGCACATCCCCACTAAAGTTGCACTTCACATGTTCTATCTTTGGACAACATATTTTGAAACCTCGGGATTCTAAAGCCTCTAGACATATCTCAAGTTCTGCATTCGCGTAATTTCTCAATTCATCCAATGGCACTATATCATTTACAAACAACATACACAAAGGTACCTTCTTGTAAATATGAATAGTTAACTCATCCATAATCAATGTAGAGAGATGAAGGCTTTAAGTCGTCCCCTGATGCAAACCTATGGTCACTAGTAACTCACATGTCTCTCCACAAGAAGTTCCCGCACTTGTTACCACTCTCTCATACATGCCTTTAATAATTTCAATATAACCTTCTGAGACACTCTTTTTATCTTAAACCCACAAAAATGTAATCCATAGATAACCTATCATAGGTTCTCTAGATCGGTGAAGCCTATATAAAGATTTGTCCTCTTCTCTCAATATTATTTCATTAATTGTCTAAGTAAGAAGATATTCCATAATTGACTTCCCTGGCATAAAACCAATTTGATTTTCAGATATCTAGGTCTGTTACTATAGTAATAGCTTCCATAATTGACTTATGTAGTATAAAAACAAATTGATTTTTAGATATCTTGGTCTCTTACCTAAGTTTTTGCTCCATTGCTCTCCCCAATGATTTCATAATGTGACTCATAATTTAATTCCACTATAATTGACTTTTTATATCTCCTTTGTTCTTGAATATGGGTACTACAACATTTTTATTTCATTCATCCGGCATTTTTTTCCTTAATATATTATTGAAGAGCTTAGTTAACCAAACCCATCAAATTTTTCCAATGCCTTTCCAAGCCTCCATTGGAATGCTATCTGGCCCCTTAATCTTTCATGTTTTCGTTCTTGCCAAAGCTTTCTTCACTTTTGGTACCCTAATTCTCCAATAAAAGATATGTCTTATTAACAAAGTATCCTCTCTTGATCCTACGCCATTTAAAGAATGTTCATTTAAAAGTTTGTTAAAATATTCTCTCCACTTTTCTTTAATATCATGTCCTTCACTAAAAGCTTTTGGGCATTGCTCTTTATACACCTGACATGATCTAAGTTCATCCCTCACTTATACAAGTCTGAAAATTTCTTTCCTTCTCTTGTTTCCAATTTATTATGTAAGTCATCATATGCTTTGGACTTTACATCACTCACTACTTTCTTAGCTTCTTTCTTTGCTGCCTTAAATATTGCATAATCTTCTATATTCCCAATCCCTTGCCAAACTTTGTAGCAACAACCCCTTCTCTCAAACAAGATCGATGGATTAAGAATAACTACTTTTTTTCATTTTTCTTTTGAATTTTTAATTATTTTTCTTTTTTAATAGTAAAAAAGCCTAGGATTCACGAAACTTTTCTCGATACCATTCGATTCATGGGTATGAACGATCTGTGATAAGATTTGATTTTTAGAAAAATGAGCCTTGAACAGAACTGAGTTGCATACCCACCATTTTTATTTTTTTCCCCACCATTTTTTGCCCATTTATGAACTATTTACACATTTTTAATACAAATATCATTCAACAGTTATTAAGAACCATAAATATTCATATGCCTCCCCTACATAAAACAGAATAAAGGACAGCTGATACCAAACTCAGCCCAACCAAACTCTATCACTAGGCAGGTTAGAGCTGGACAGGTGTGAATTGGGTCAGTATGGATGCTCCTAACCCATTAGCACCCCTTGTTGGGCCTAACTCAAACCCAACAGACCAAATCCATACAATTGGTGAGTTGGGTTGGGATTGGAAGAGCTTAGGTTGAGATCCAGACTGAGATTTCTCAACCTCACAAAATCCAATTGACCAAACCCTGTCTCACCAAACCTAAAATCAACATAACATGACTCGGGTGAAAAATAACACCTCGGGTTGGGTTATGTCAGGTTCAGCTTATGATGTCTCATTCAATTTGGCCCTTCTAGAATTTGGAGTGAGGTAAAGCGCCCAGGTAGCTCATCATCAAATGGAGGGATGATTAACCATATGTTGCTACATTGTACAAGTTTCTCTTGGTAATTGATTTATCAAGTTATCAACACAGTATCACTGACATCTCAAATAATTACCAAAAGCCTTACTTACAAAATTCAGACAAGACCCAACCAGTTATTTGATTTTCTTAACAAAATAGATTTCCAACCCAAGTTCTTAAGTTCTCAACCTATGGTGAAATTTTGTCAATGATCAAACCCACTATACCTGTAGTGCTGATATTCCTGTCTGAGGCCTTCAAGTTCAGATATCAAAGCAGGGACTTGCTGGGTATCCATGTGGGTCCTCTGCAGATCGTGAGTCAGTTGTTGGACTTTTAAGATAAGCTCTTGCCTACCAGCAATCAAGCTTTGGGCATCAGCTCTGGCTTGCTGCAACTCCATTTTAACAGGCTCGACAGCCTGCAGATCAGCCTCCATCTTTCCTATCTTATCCAAAAGACCCCTCATCTGCTGTTCTTTGTCTGCTCTCATGGCACCGAAGTGAGCCTGCAACCTCTGCAATTCCTGCTGTGCAGCAGCAAGCTCATGCCTCAGAGTTGAATGGGTAGCTGCCAGCCTCTGGTTCTCCATCGCAAGTCTTTCCATCTCTACATGTTGTGCAGCCATCTTTTGTTCCATAAGTTCTGGAGGAGGCAGCATATCAAAAGGATGGGGACCCAGAGAAGGATGGATGGCGGGGCCAAATGGATCAGGATGAATCATGCCAGGGCCAGGAAGAGGTCTCCTGAGATGAGGAGGTACACGACCTTTGCTCCCCATATCAAAATATGACCTGCTTTAAAAGGAGGGAAAAAAGTGAAGGGTATCAGGAATTAGCACAGGCAAGGGGCTATTGATAATCTGGCAGGGGGACAGCCTACATGTGCGCATGACCAAATCCAAAGTCCAAACCCTCTGTAGATGGACTTGGCACGACAGATAGAGTGGACAACACTAATTGCCAATCAGGGGACAGTTTTATTATATTTGAAAAGAGGGATCACTTTCATTTTATCCATACAATAGATGGCCATCAGAAAGTTGCAATCATCAGTACATTGTTCTTTTTGGGTGACATCTTATCCCGAGTAAGAGACAATTTGGATGGCTTAGATTGAGGAATGTATGACATAGACCATGGAATTATCTATGCATATGGACCTGGATACTTATGTTTAAGACATGTAGCATGGCAGGCTGGTAGCACATGTAAAATTGAAACATTCATAACAAAATTTCAAATTATGGATCAAAACATCAAAAAATTCATCAGTAAGACTGTAACATTCAAAAATAAATAAAACATATAAATGCTTTAATACAGGAAAAAAAGGGGGTCAAATAACAAGCATTGGATCTCAAAATTATGGATCAAAAAAAAAAAAAATCATCAGTAAGACTGAAACATTCAAAAATAAATAAAAGCATACTAATGCTTTAATACAGGATAGAAGTCAATAATAACAAGCGTTGGATCTGCATCCGATGTGGGCCATACCAGAAATTGTATCAATGGGTATCAAAAGCCTGACCTATTGTTGTAACAGTGATGCACACAAAACATGCCTGGCAATGAAGTCAAACCTGTCCATACCATTTCTATCAGCTATCCACTCAAATCAAATCAGAATAACATGGCCGAAAGGACCAAAAAAAACAGTTCAAATCAATATAGGCCTTTTTTTTTTTTTTTTTTTGCAGTTTTAAAGGTTTCTATCACTCTGATTTTGCTTTGTAATTATTCTCATTCAAGCATAACCCAAGAGCACCTGAGCCCATTAAACCAAACCAAACCAAACCAAGCCTTTTCCCACTAAGTAGGGTCGGCTATATGGATTTGATGACGCCGATCAAATCTGTTTAGGGCCATGTCCTCCATTAGATCCATATAGGCAAGGTCATGTTTAATAGTTTCTTTCCAACTTCTCTTGTGTCTATCTCTCCCTCTCCTACTCCTGACAATCTCCATGCTTTCACACCTTTTAACAGGTGCTTCCATTGGACACCTTCTAACATGGCCGAACCATCTCAGTCGATTTTCTCTCATTTTATCTCCAATCGGTGCTATTCCTACTTTGCCTCTAATCTCCTCGTTCCTAATCCTATCTCTCCTTGTGATCCCGCACATCCATCTTAGCATTTTCATCTCCGCAACTTCCATCTTCTTAACATGATTATGCTTTACTGCCCAACACTCTGATGCATATAACGCTGGGCGTACCGCCACCTTATAATACTTTCCTTTAACCTTGAGGGGGACTTTCCGATCACACAAGACGCTCGAAGCACTCCTCCATTTGGTCCACCCGGCCTGAATCCTGTGGCTTACATCAGTATCAATCCCTCAATCCTGTTGCACCATAGATCCAAGGTATCTAAAACTTTCTTTCTCTACAATCTTTTGTGTGCCCAAACTTACTTCTCTGTTACCAGGTGTCCTACTTTGACTAAACTTGCATTCCATATATTCCGTCTTGCATCGACTTCGCCTAAACCATTTAGTCTCTAACGTTTTCCGCCACAATTCTAGCTTAGCATTCACTCCTCTCGTCTCATCCACTAAAACAATGTCATCTGCAAATAGCATACACCACGGCACCTCATCCTAGATATGTCTTGTAATCTCATCCATAACTAGGGCAAACAAGTACGGGCTTAACACTGAGCCTTGGTGTAGACCGATCGTGATAGGAAATTCTTTAGTCTCTCCGCCAGTCGTTTTTATAGATGTCACGACTCTATCATACATATCCTTTATTGCCTCAATATATGCGATACACACTCTTTCCTTTTTCAATACTCTCCATAGAATCTCCCTAGGAACCCGGTCATAGGCCTTCTCCAAGTCAATGAACACCATATGTAAATCTCTCTGACCTTCTCTATACTGTTCCATTAATTTTCTCAGGAGAAAGATAGCCTCCATGGTTGATCTCCCAGGCATGAAACCAAATTAATTCTCTGAAACGTTTGTTGTTCTTCTTAGTCTTCTCTCAATAACTCTCTCCCATAATTTCATCGTATGGCTCATCAATTTAATCCCACGGTAGTTCGCACAGTTCTGAATATCTCCTTTGTTCTTGTATATGGGTATAAGAATACTTTTCCTCCATGCATCAGACAATAACAACTTTAGCTTATTGGCGTCCAGAGAAAGGAAAAGTGCAACAATCAATTTTACATATATTTTAGACCATCCATATAATACCAGTCCAGATTGTTAATCACAGTAATAAGGCGCTCGTTCATTCAAAAAGCATGGCCAGGTCAGATATGCAATCTTCAACAGGGTCTCCACCCTTTGGTGCAACCATTTTGATGCAGTATGTGAGCTACAAATCTAAAATGAGGTAAAAGGGTCCACTCCACCAGCCAATGGAGACCAGTTGATTCACTCGACATGTAGCACATGGGTTGATTCCACGGGGTTGCACACCCAAATGGTTAGGAAGTGTTTTTCTTATGTTAGGACTCTATTAAAGGTCTTACGGTGGTGGAAGTCCTCTTCGAGTCACTAGGTTTTACATGTAGGAATTGGAATCAAGGATTTAAAAAAGCGATTGAAAAGAAAAAAAGAATGATACATCATGGCTACAGCTACGCGTATCAGTCATCAGCTTGGAACTAAAATGAGATTAAAAAAAAAAAAATCAGGAAAAAGAATATCCAAAAAATCAAGAATATCAAAACCGTTAGAATTGATTTTTTTTTCATTAGAAACTAAGCTATATGGCAGTATCAGACCCCACATTTTCATACAAGCCTGTGCCATTGTATGGTTGTAAAATAATACTGCAAATATATATAAATCTTGGTTATCCCGCTGTTGATTTTAGCCTAGGATTGGGTATTTTCAAGGGAGACAGAAGCAATTGGATTAAACCTTTCAGACTCCGGGGCCGTTGTAGTGTTAATTCTGACTGGGAGTCATGGACAGACCAAATATTGAGAGTCAGTGAGGATATTTTGAAGCCAGCCAGTATTTTTGATGCGGTCTGTGCCTACCATGAGACCGTTCAGTTTTCAGATGAGGCTTTCATGGCCATAGTCGAGTCTTTCATTCCACAGACGAACACTTTCATCGTTGCAAATGGAGAGATCGCCTTTACCTTTAAGGAGCTGAGTGTTATCACAGGCTTATTGATGAACGCCTAAATGGCCTTAATGATGACTTTGTTACACCTTGGGATGATATTATGTGGGCTTCATTATGAGAGTTTCTTGTTTGTAGGTATTCGAGGTGGAGGGAGTGAATTCAGAGCTAATTGGACTACACTGGCTCCTGGCGTCCAGGACGCCAATCCCTGTAGACATCCAGCTTTACTGCCTTCTGGTGTCCGGGTGCGGGGTTGATAAATGCCCGTGAGTTGATAGATTTACCTCTGTAGCGGAGAAGACTTACATGGTCTAACTATCATGAGAGATCAACTCAAAGCAGGATAGACAGATTTCTTCTATCTATAAGAAGTGGGACGAGAACTTCCCAGGTGTGATGCAATCGGCTCTTCCTAGGCTGTCTTCAGACCATATCAAGTTGTCTTCGACATTTCCCAATTGGGGGCCCAAGCCCTTTAGGTTGAAAATTGCTGGTTCCTGCACAAAGATTTTTTTAGCTTCGGTTCAATCTTGGTGGGGCGAGATGGATGTTTATAGTTTTGCTGGTTATAAGTTGTGCAAGAAACTTCAGGGTTTGAAGAATATAGAAGTCCGGATTCCGGAATAGGGAGGTGTTTGGCAAAATCAACTCTACAAGTGATGCTTTAGCCAAAGAGGTAGAGGGCTGCGACAGGGAAGAGGAGATTAAAACCTTGTTGCCGGAAGAGATTAATGCAAGGTGAAGGAGGGGGATAAGAATGCAAGATTTTTCCAAATGGTGGCTTCTGCAAGATAAAGGGTGAACTATGTGGGAAGGATCCGTAGAGGAGGTAGGGTCCTCGAGAGACCAAATGAGATTAAAAAGGAAGTAGCCAAGTTTTCTGAGGAGTTATACACTTCAGAATCTTTCCATAGGCCGACACTAGATGGGATTGCTTTTCCCAATACTCCATTGGATGTCTAGGTTCGGTTAGAAAGGGAGTTCGATTTGAAAGGAAATTGAGAAGGCTTTAAAGGAGTGTGGTGGGGATAAAGCTCCGGGTCCTAATGGCTTCAACTTCTCTCTCATTAAAGTTGGGTGGGATTTTCTCAAGGACGACTTCTGTGTGGTTAGCAGAATTTCATCGGCGAAGTAAGCTCGACAAAGAGCTCAATGCTATTTTTTTTAACTATTATTCCTTAAGTTCCGACTTCAGTGGACTTGGATGGATTACCGGCCTATTAGCTTGGTGGGGTGCATGTATAAGTTATTGGCAAAGATTCTTGCTAATCGGTTGAAACAAGTCCTCCCCCTTATTATCGGCCTTTACCAAGGAGCTTTTGTGGCTAATAGGCTGATTTTGGATGGTGTGCTAGCTCATTGACTTAAGGAAGCGGAAGAGAAAAGTGGGGATGGTCTTCAATATTGATTTGGAGAAGGCTTATGATCATGTTGAGTGGGACGTTCTAGATTATATGTTGCTCAGATTTGGGTTCGGAGAGAGGTCGCATGATTGGATGAAAGAATTCTCTTTTACTTCCTTCTCAATGTTGGTAAATGGATCTCCTTGCAGGTTATTTAAAGCTTCCAGAGGTCTTCAACAAGGGGACCCCCTCTCCCCTTTTTGTTCACAATTGTAGCAGAAGCTTTGAGTACTTTGTTGTTAAAAGCAAAGGATCTTGGTTTGTTTAGCGGTTTTGAGGTGTGCAAAAGGTGGAGAGACTGTTACTCATCTTCAAGCGGATGATACGATTTTGTTTTGTTCAGCTAATCAAGAGGAGATGGTTAATTTGAAACAGGTTCTTCAATGTTTTCAGTTGTGTTCCGGTTTGAAGGTCAACATGTCTAAGAGTTTGTTGGTGGGTGTGGGTTGTCCTGAGGAGATTGTCAAGGACCTAGCGAACTTGTTTCATTGTAAAGCGGGGAAACTTCCTATCTCTTATCTTGGCGTTCCTACTAGGGGCAAACCAAGATCTAAAGATATGTGGGGCCGAGTTGTGGATAGAGTTGAAAGTGACAGAAGCTCAAGAGAGAGAAATATTGGATTGTAATTGTATATCTCTGTTTGAGATTTCCATTCATTATATAGACATTACATGCCTTGTTTAGGCTATAAACTAGTAATCACAATCTAATTTACACACGGATATGACCTGTACAATCTTTGACTATATCTTACATATATTACAGCTAGGCTGGATATAATTGGGCCTGGATTTGTACAATAAGAGAACTGAACTGGGCTTCTTGACATCCCCCCTCAAATTGATGCTGTTGAGTCAACAAGCAACAATTTGCCAACCAAGAACCGTTGACATGGTCTTGGTAGGCTCTTGGTAAAAATATCTGCAACTTGAAGTCCGGATGATATATGTGGAAGGCTAATGGCGTCATTTTTAAATTCATCCAAGATATAATGACAATCCACCTCAATATGCTTTGTAGGCTCATGAAAAACAGGATTTAAGGTAAACCAAATGGCACTAGTATTATCAGCATAAAGGGGTGTTGGAGATGTTTGAGGAAAGCCAAGCTCAGAAAGCAATCCACGAAGCTATACGATTTCTAAAGAGGCGGTAGATATAGCACGATATTCGGCTTCGGTGGAGGATTTGGACACTTTATCCTGCTTTTTACACTTCCAAGAGACCAATGAGTCCCCTTAAGAACATGCACCATCCTGTAGTTGATCTCCTAGCATCCGAACAACCCACCCAATCGGCATCAGAGTAAGCTGTAAGAGATAATGTATTGCCAACTGGAAAGAACAAACCACGAGTCGGAATGCCGAGAATGTAACAAATAATGCGCCGGACCGCAGTTAGATTTAAATGACATGGTTGCGTCATAAATTGGCTAACAAGGTTGACAACATAAGAGATATTAGGCCGGGTAATTTTGAGATATACCAAGCTACCTACGAATTTTCGATATAATGTGGCATCCGAAAGATCTCCCGTATCCTGAGACAATTTAACATTGACTTCAAGAGGACTAGAGGAGTATCAACCAGGGTAGAGTTTTGTAGACCGGCCATCTCAATGAGGTCCAATGCATATTTATGCTGATCAAGAATTAAGCCTTTTTCTTAGTGATGAACTTCCAAACCCAAGAAATAGGTAAGGGGACCTAAGTCCTTCATATGGAATGATTCATTAAGTGAGGCTTGAAGCTATCGAATCATCGATTAATCAATTCCAGATATGATGATATCATCCAGATAGACAAGTAACATAGTAATCCCAGCTGACGTGCATGAAGAAAGAGAGAAGGGTCATATGGACTCTGTTGAAAATGAAGTCGAAGAAGGGTGTCTTGAAATTTTTCGAACCAAGCTCTAGGTGCTTGTTTAAGACCATAGAGGGATCGACGTAAGTGAGTAACTTCATCAATGGAAGAACTCGAAATAAATGCCAGGTGGAATTTTCATATAGACTTCCTGTTTTAGATCCCCATGCAGAAAGGATTCTTGACGTCGAACTGAGAAAGAGGCCATGACTGTGATGCTGCAATTGCTAACACATTGCAAATCGTAGTCATTTTTACGACTGGAGCAAATGTCTCATCATAGTCAATACCATATTCTTGGCGATTACCAAGTACAACTAGGCGCGCTTTATGACAATCCAACGAGCCATCAGGTTTAAGTTTGATGGAATAAACCCATTTACAGTTGTTTTACATGAGATGGACAGGACACAATATCCCATGTGTGATTTGCCTGAAGAGCATCTAACTCTTCCTGCATAGCTTTCTTCCAACAGTCATGTCTCACTACCAGTGAATGCGATTTAGGAATAGTAATAGTAGATAAGGCAGCAAGTAAAGAAGTGTGAGTAAAGCCATATCTGTCTTGGGGACGAGTGTGGCAAGTGGATCACCTAAGTTGAATCAACGTTGGAGAATCAGCAGAAGAAGGATCAGGTTCTGGTGGCGGATCAGGTGGCAGGGAATGATCCATAGGGGATGGCAGTTGTGGAACATCTTTGTGACGGCACCTTTCATAGACGATGAGAGGTGACGGAGCAACATCATCAGTAAAATTAGGTAAGAGGGAGACAGGAGGAAATGAGTCTTTGTGATTTGAAAAGAAAAGCTGATTTTCCAAAAAAATGACATTCCGAGAAACTCAGATGCGATGAATGACTGGATCATAACATCGAAAGATCTTTTGGTGAGAAACATAGCCTAGAAAAGCGCACTTCACGGATTGAGGTGTCAGCTTTGTCCATTCAGTCAGTCGGAGGAAGATGAATAAAGCACACAACCAAAGGTGGCAAACGAGTGAATGTCGGTTGTGTGTCGAAAAGTCTATAATATGGAGATTGATAAGATAGCATCAGTGAGGAGAGACGATTGATTAAGTGAACTGCAGTAGCTAATGGTTCTAGCCAAAACTTAGCCAGAACCGATGATTCTAAAAGAAGGGAACGAACGGTATCAAGAAGATGCCTGTTTTTCCGTTCGACAACTCCATTCTATTGAGGAGTATATGGACATGATCTCTGTGATAAAATCCCTTTGGTTTGCAAGAAATTTTGAAACCGATGGGACATATACTTCCCCCACCCTGAAGCAGAGCGAAGAATCTTGATACTTGTAGAAAATTGATGCTCAACATAAGCAAGGAATTTTTTGAAAACATCAAATACTTCCAATTTGGAATGCAAAAAATACACCCATGTGAACCGACTATGATCATCTATAAATGTGACAAAATATTTGTAGTTAGTATGAGAAATTACGAGAGTAATTCCCCATACATCACTATGAATGATGTCAAAACATGCAGAAGCCACAAAATGAGGCATAGGAAAAGGAAGTATCTTACTTTGACCAAGTTTGCAAGCTGCACAATCAATAGAACAAAAAGAGACTTTATTATTATGAATGATCCCATTATTCAACATGAAAGATAACATCTTAGCGTGAGGATGGCCTGATCTATTGTGCAAGAGCCTCCAAACATCCTGAGAAGATAAACTAGAGAAAGCAAAAACATTTTATTAGGAGCAGGAGAAGACAGGTGAATAGGAAAAAGACGACCACATTTAGGGCCCTTCGCAATCACTCTCCCCGACGCTTGATCCTGCACAACACAACCAGAACAAGAAAAATGGACATTGCAATCATCATCAAGTTGTCCCATAGAGATAAGATAGGTGGTTAAAGATGGAGAAAGAAAAACATGTTTCAGAGGCAAGGAATTTGAAGCATCACCAACGGCAGTAATGAAGATGTTCACCATCCGCAGTATGAATTTAGAGATCACCGGTATACTTTAGAATATTAGAAAGATGAGCGGGAGATGAAGACATATGATTGGAAGCACCGGAATCAACATACCAAGGAGTGGATGCAATTGGATGATTACCTAAAATTCCAAGAGTTGAAAAAGCATTAATGATCATTTGTTGGATAGCCTCAGGAGTGATCAGAGGAGGGGGGCTACAGCAAATGGTTGTGAAGGCATGACTGGTGGAGAAGCAACATCGGAAGAGGCAATTGCAATGGTAGTACGATAGGCTAGAGAAGTGCGATTTTGTGGCCTCTTTCTGCATTCAGCAATAACATGCCCATTGGCTTGGAAGTAATTGCAAAATTTCTGTTTGCACTGTGATGCATAATGACCAAATGACTTGCAACCATAGCATTGAACTAGGCTTAAGTCGTGTCCCTAAGAATTTCCTTTTGCATCCACCCACTGTGCCTGTAGAGTGAGCATGTGAAGAGTTGCTATTAGTAACATAAGCAACCTCGAGAGGAGGAGTGGAGACATGCTGTTTCAATGCATGTTGAATTACTTGGCTCTGTTCTTCACGCAGAAGTTCATTAAGACATTCATCTAGGGAAGGAGAAGGGGCCCTGCTCATAAGACTAGAACGGACAACTTCAAATTCCGGTCTTAATTTCATAAGAAACTGGTCGCGATGATTGAAGTCATGTAGTTGTTGAATCTCTAAAAGTGTTGCATCAGAAACTTTAGCATATTTTATTTCATCATATTCAGCCCACAAATTTAGAAAACCGGAGTTATAATCTTGAATGGAAGAAGTGCCTTGAGAATATTGAGCAATCTTAAGCTCAAGTTGATACTGATGGGCAAAGTTCCCTAGATGATAGACTTTCTTCACGTACTCCCACATGCCCTTGCAAGTTTTGTAAGGTTTGAGATTGAGTATGTACTGAGGTTCCACAGATCCAAGTATCCAGGTTTTTATTTTGGCATCTTTAGTATTCCAAAACAAAAACTTTTGTCATCATCTTGGGGCTTCAGATCTGTTCCAGATATATGTCCCCACATTTCCTTGCCTTCCAAGTAAACTTGAAATTGGTAAGACCATGAGCTATAATTTTTCCCATTGAGCTTAATTAGTATAAGGTCAGATTTCTCCATTAGTCTCAATAGATTAAGACAGATCCACAATAAACAATCTAAACAAGGGAAACAAGAGGCTGTAGATATAAATCTGACAAGAGAAATAGTAGCAGCGGAGCTTCAAAAATCTTCAATACAGTTCAGAATAGTGAAGAAGCAGAATAATGCACAGAACAGTGCAGATTACCCAAAACGAGCCTTGTCGTCAGTGGAAGAATTTCCACGTGGGCCCCATCAAATGATCTAGGGACAGATCAGAGACTGGGGAAAGAAGGGCAGATGATTTTCGCAACAACTGGAAGAAGTCCCACTCAAAACGGATCAAAATCCACAATTTTGGACGACTGTGATGAAAACTTTTGGACAAAACTGAAATACCAAGAAAAATGGTAGATGGCCTACCTCTGATGAGCCAAAATTGCTGGAAAAATCACCATAAATAAGAGGAATACCAGGCGACCCTAATTGGCATATTCCGCTGTTGCCATGATGTTGATCTCAAGTGGGCCACGTTTGATCTAAGATGATCAAAGATGATCAGCGATGATCAGACTGATGAGAGGCTTCTTGGAAGGCTTCCAGAGATGGAAGGTGAACTAGGAGGGAACTATGGATCCCTATATCTTGAAGAGAATGAAGCACGAGACCATACGATTGTTGTCGAAGTTGGCTCTGATACCATGACAAAAGCTCAAGAGAGAGAAATAATGGATTGTAATTGTATATCTGTTTGAGATTTCCATTCATTATATAGACATTACATGCCTTGTTTAAGCTATAAATCAGTAATCACAATCTAATTTACACACGGATATGACCTGTACAATCTTTGACTATATCCTATATATATTACAGCTGGGCTGTATATAATTGGGCCTGAATTTGTACAATAAGGGAACTAAAATGGGCTTCTTGACAGAAAGAAAGTTGTCTATTTGGAAAAGGAAGTACTTGTCATTTGGAGGCAAGATTACGTTGATCAAGTCAAGCTTTACAAACATTCTGATTTTATTTTTGTCCCTCTTAAAAAAATGCCTAAGAAGGTGTGTGAGACTTTAGATCGACTAAGGTGTGACTTCCATTGGGAGGGGAATAGTGACAAAAAGAATATTCACTTGATGAAATGGAGTGAGGTGATAAGACCTAAGAGGTATGGTGGTTTGTGCCTTGGGGACCTTGAGAAGAAGAATTGGGCGCTCTTGTCTAAATGGTGGTGGCGATCTAGGGAGGAGAGGGAGGCTCTTTGGAGGAAGGTTATTGCTCTCAAATATGGGGAGGACAAGTGAGGGTGGACTCCTAAGCTTGTGCCTAGGTATTGTCTATCGTGTCTTTGTGGGGGCATAATGTATATGGGGGATGTGTCCAATGTGAGGGGTGATGTCTTTTTAAAAGCAGTGGGTTTTATTGTTGGGAAGGGGAAAATGTTAGTTTTTGGTCTGATGACTAGGTGGGGGCAGGTCCTTTAAGGTATTTGTTTCCTAGTGTCTATAGAGTCGTATCCAATAAAGAGTCTTTTGTGGGGATTGTAGTACAGGGAGAGGGGCTTTTTCGACCAAGGCTTTTTACTAAGCACTTACAGCCTATGATGCACGGATACTTCAAAATGGGCAAAGTGTCGTGTCTTATCGTATCCGATACTTCACTTTTTATATGTAAAATCCGTGTCCTTACCGTGTATATGGCGTGTCCTTATCGTATCCATGTTGTATCTGTGCATCATATCTCATGGCAGCTAATCATCCAAGAACATCATTTTCGTTAGTATGGTTGGGATTGGTGCCGCCTCGTGTTGAGGTTTTCTGTTGGTTAACTATGGCAGGGAAGATCTCCACAACAGACAATCTTAGGAGGAGGGGCATTTTGTCTGACTCCATTCTAGATACTTGTGTTCTTTGAAGGAAAGAAAGGGAATCTATTGATCATCTTCTTCTTTATTGCGAGGTGACTTCCTATCTCTGTATCTACTTCATCAACTTGTGCGGGGTTCTGTGGTGCTTCCTAGGAACCCTAGCAAGTTTGGTGGAGGCATGGGTGTGGGGACCATTTCGCGGTTGTGCGTTGATGCTTTGGCGACTTATTCCATTTGCCATTCTTTGGGAGGTGTGGAAGGAAAGGAACGAAAGGACCTTGAGCAACTCCACCTCTTCTTTGGAGGATTTGGTTTCAAAGGTTATTTTTTCAATTGCCAAGCAGGCTCTGGTTAGGAAGGATTTTAGATATCTCAAAGTGTTAGATTTGTTTCACAATTGGCAAGCTTGCATGGGATGGGGTGCGGTGCTCCTAAAGTAAAAAAAAAAAAAAAAAGTCCATTTTTTGGATTCCACCTCCTACAGGTATATTAAAATTTAATGATGATGGTGCGGCGAGAGGCAAACCAAGGCCAGCAGGTATTGGTGGGGTGCTTCATAATGAAAAGGGTGAGGTGTTGCTTATGTTCTCTAAAAGTGTGGGGATTAGAGATTCCAATGAAGCGGAGGTATTGGCTATTTTGGAAGCTCTTCAGATCTTTTCGAGTTCTTTCCATGGCCCACTGTTGGTGGAGAGTGATTCTACTGATGCGGTGGGGTGGCACTTGAAGCCCGATTCTAGCCCTTGGAAGTTCCAATTTCACTTCAACGAAATGAAGAAGATCTCCTCCTCTTTGGTCGTCTCTTTTGGTCATGTGATGAGGCATGCCAATAGTATGGCGGACGCTTTGGCTAAACATTGGGTGGATAGAGCTTCTCCATGAGTGGGTCTATGTAATCTTCTGGTTTTGGGGGTGGTTTTGTTTGGGTTTTTTCGCTTTGGTGGGTGGAGTATAATAATTCTTTTATACCCTTGTATTTCTGGTTTTCTTTCTTGTGCCTTTTGCCTTTTTCTCTATTTTAATAAAGGTTTTATTTTGAGTGGTACATTAATTTAAAGCAAGAAAGGTTGAATGTAGATGAATATACTTACCGATATTAAGAATTGTAAAGTTTATGCTGTTGGTAAAGTAAAGTCCCACATCCCACACCGCCTAAATGATGCCTTTGGCAAGGCTTCATATATACCTATTTGGGCCTTCCACCTATGAGCTTAAGCTTTTAGGTCAGTATATGGTTTATTACATGGTATCAGAGTGGGTTTTCAATCCCGTCATTCTTGAATAGCCCACGTGACTGGCCCGTCTATGAAATCTGTTGGGCCTACACGTGAGGAGGAGTGTTGGTAAAGTAAAGCCCCACATCCCACATCGCCTAAATAATGCCTTTAGCAAGGCTTCATATATACATGTTTGGGCCTTCCACCTATGAGCTTAAGCTTTTAGGTTGGTATATGGTTTATTACATATGCGCCTTATGGGAGAGAGATAGGAATGACCGAGCTCATTATATCAAAGGTCTAAGACCGGGCATACGAGTGAATGTAAAATTTTCCAATACATTCAAGAAGCATACAAAGAAGCTATCAACATTGAACACATGCTTAAACGGTCTTGCATATAACAAGTTAAGGCTCAAGAAGGAAAGTTTCAGCAAAGAACAAGCGCCCATGTTACATCTTACCAGAAAGCATAATGCTACACTCATCATACGTCGACTTTTCACCACAAATGAGAAGAAAGAAGAAGAGTGGAGCCAAACTAAGATATTCTGAATGCGAGTAAAGTGTGAAGACAGGTTAGCAAATTTCGTTATTAACAATGGCAGTACAATAAATTTTGTTGCACAAGAGGCCACTAACAAACTACATTGGGCACCTGAAAAGCTACCAAAACCTTACAAAGTCATTTGGTCTGATGATACTGTCATTCTTGTGATTCACAAATATCACGTATCTTTTAAGATTGTTGGTCATGAGGACAGAATTTGGCGTGATGTAATCCCAATGAATATAACTCATATTCTTTTGGGACAACCATGGCTTGTTGATTGGAAGGCACACAATGATAAAGAGATGAACACATACTCCTTCAAATGGAAAGGAGTACGGGTTACACTTGTTCCACTGCAACCAACAACAACATCTCCGTCTAAATCATCGCTTTCATCTGAAGAACCAAAGAACGAGCAAGAAGAAGAAACAGAAGTTATGACTACATCGACAAAGTTGGAACCCAAGGCAAAAGATATCAAGGCTGACATTGAGAAGCAAGATCAGGAAAAGGATGATCTCACGACAAATTAGAGTGAAATAGGTTGCAAAACTTCAGAAATGGATCGTGCTTCAGATGAAATTGAAGACAAAGAAACCAAAATCCTTTCTAAGGACATTGCTGATACAAAGAAACAAGATGCAAAGGAAGACAAAGGACTAGCGGAGATTAAAGACATGGATTTAATGAACAGAAGGCCTAATCATTCCATTAGATCTTCCGGTTGTTCACGCGAAGCCCTGCAAATCATTAGAAGATAATTACATTGCTCAAGTGATTTCAAAAGAAGACCCAGTCGCTGAACCCCGCACATTGACTTGATCTATGGAAATCAACAATGGATATTCAAAGATAGCGATCTATTGGTACAAAGTCAACAATTAAAGCCTTTAATGGTCGGATCACACAGCCAAGTTGAATTCAAAGGTCGAGTTCCCTCCAAGAGTGGGGGAGCTGATGCAGGCCAAACCCGAGGTCGGCCAGCCATTTAGGCCCAAGAGTTTCAACCAAAGGCTCAAGCCTAGTAGCCCACTGAAGCCCATTAAAGAGATTAATATCTCAAGATCGTGCAAACCTAGATTCTTTCCTATTTTCCATTTATTTAAATCATGAGTAGCTAAAATTTAGGGAAATAGGTTTGATTTTATTAGAAAACTTATATTAGGATTTAGAATTTGATTTCAATTAGAATTGTTTACAAGAATAAAATTAGGAAAGCAATGCCTATATAAAGGATTACATAGGATTACATATTGTAATCTCTTACATTCAAGAAGTTCATTGATAATAAAGTTTTTCTCATAGGGTTTACTCTGCCGGTGGTTTGTCTATGGCGTGAGACTTAGACAATTTGATCCCATCTATCCCTATCCATAAGCCTTTGGCTTGAAGAATAACACGTTGGTTATTCTTCCCAAACTACACTGTATCATCCCAACTCTAAAACCCAACCTCATCTTAAAGATTTCCTTTCAACATTAGACTCGTCCCAAAAGAAGAAATAACCACCAATGCCCAACCTCCATAACAAGGAACCTATGATGCACAGATACCTCAAAATAGGCAACATATCATGCTGTATTGTATTCAATACTTCATTTTTTATGTGTAATATCCATGTCCATGTCGTGTCCCTACCGTATCCACACTATATCTAGGCATTATAACTAGGAACTCTCTTTGGAACTCAACCCCACTCATCCTCACCATAGTTAAAAGTTATTACTTTCCTCGATAAAGCTTCTTTTTATTCCCCAAACCTCCACCAACATTTTGCAGACAAAGACCAAGTTTTATTCATCGAACTTCATAAGCCCAAGCCTTAATCAAGTTTTAGATTCCAAAACTTTGCTTTAAAAGATGTAACCTCCTTTTTCTCCATGACCTTACATAAAAATTACTTCTAATATGATCCAATTTCTCCATCACAGTAGCATATTTTGTATAAACACATATGGTACATCGGCAAATTGGATAAACAAGCTTTAATTAATGCCATCCAAACACTGAGAGATAGATATTATCTCTTCCAAGAGGATAAATTTCCATTCAAATTTCTTTACACCCGAATCCCACAAAACCTTCAATCTCAGGTTAACACCAACAGGTAAACCTAAATACCGAATAGATATCACCTAACTCTGCACAACCTATTGGCTAAAGGCCAAATGTCTTCTTCCTAACATCCCACACCAGCAGACATGTTTTTAGACAAATTAATCTTCAAGACCAAAATTAGTTCAAAACAATGCAATATTCTTTCCAAAGAAGCTATCTCATCCCATTTTTGTCAAGTTGAACAAAACAGTGCCAACTGGGAATTGTAAATGGGATAAAATTTCTCTTCCAAATCCTATCCAACACCAATCCCTACTTGAGCCGATCTCCTTAGCCTTCACACATAAAGCACTCGCCACCTCCACCATAATAGTAAATAAAAAGGGTGAAAGGGGGTCACTTTGTTTAACACAATGCAATGTCTTAAACAACCAAGTATGGGACCCTTAACCAAAATTGCTAAAGTGGTAGTAGAAATGCCACTCCCCTACCCATCCACTCCGATTGTCACCAGTCCGCACAACCCATCCAATGAAGCATCCCACTCAACATAATTATAAGCTTTTTTGCTAAATCAACTTTCAATATCAAACCCTTTTTTTGCTAGTCACTTCCTCCTCCAAGCAATCAATCATTATGATGCAGGAGCATGCACTAATGAAGTTTCTAGATTTATGAGATTTCCTATGCTATTCTAGAAGTCATAGATGAGTTAATGCGTTTTAGTTTTCTGTTCCCTATCATAAATGAGTCAATGTGTGCAAGTTTTCTATGAACTATCATAAATGTTTCTAGAGTCTTCTAAGGTAGTTTAAAAGGCTACCTTACCCTGGTCTGGAGCAGGTCCTTTTATGAATAAAAATTCTATTGCAGAGGTTCTTTTCGAAACCTTAGCATCTGACTTACGTTCCATCTCCAATCTAGCCCAATTTTAGCCAAGTTTACGTCCTGTTCTTGCTGTACTCCCTCTACATCTGCACCAAATTGGTATCAGAGCCATGGCTGGACGAGGTAGGGGCTGCGGTGTAAGGGGGAATCAAAACCAGCAAGTAGAGGTGGCTGAGCTGAGGCAAATGATTGAAGATTTGTCGCAGGCTGTGCAAGCTTTGCAGCGCCAGGAACGTGTGGGAACCCATATGGAGAATCCGGAAGGTGACCATAGCCTTCTAGACATACCGGAAGGTGATCTAGAAGATGGAATTGATTCTGACGAAAACATAAACCCCTTCTATGATGCTGGACGCGCAAACAACGAGGTAGGAGGCGGGTTGGAAGATTGATTAATACGTGCTCTTGACTTAAATGGTGGAGGAGTTATAATTGAAGTTGCTGATTTTTTTGGGAAGATGCATGTTGAAGATTATTTAGATTGGGAAGCTACTCTGGAGAATTATTTTGAGTGGAAGCCTATGTCAGCCGAGAGGAAGGTGCTATTTGTTAAGCTAAAATTGAAGGGGCCTGCACTTCAATGGTGGAAGCGAGTTGAAGAGCAGCGTGCTCGATAAGGAAAGCCGAAAATTAATACATGGGAACATATGAAGGCGAAGTTGCGAAAGCAATTCTTACCGGCTGATTATGCCATGGAATTGTATGAAAGGTTTCATCCTCTGAAGCAAAGAGGAATGACTGTAGAGGAGTACACTTCGGAGTTCAATAACTTACTGAATCGAGTGGGGTTGAATGAGAGTAATGAGCAGTTGACAGCTCGTTATCTCTCTGGTTTGAATCAAACCGTAAGAGACGAATTGGGAGTTGTTCGTCTGTTCAATCTTGAAGATGCTAGACAGTATGCCTTGATAGCGGAAAAAAGGATATCGCGTTATGGAGCACGAAGGCCTATCTCAGGATGAGTTGATAATTCTATTCAAAAGCACGCAGCTGCTGATTTAGGTGTTCGAGGCGAGAAAACAACCCAGAAATTCGATCGAGGAGCTGTCATAGCTGGCAAAAACAACAATAGTGGAAAGGGGAAAGAAATTGCTGGGCTAGAAGGGAAAAATATTGCTGGTTCAGGGTATACAAAATCTGGCAGTAGCTCGCAAATTCGCTGCTTTACTTGCGGGGAGAGAGGCCACACTGCCTATGCATGTCCAAAAAAAAAGAGTGAACTTGAATGAACTAGAGGATGAAGAAGAGGAGTTTGCTCAACCGGTTTTCGATGATTCGGGAGAAGATGATCAAGAGGTGGATGTTTTACCAGTCAAAGGAGAGTCCTAGGTGGTGAGGAGAGTGATGACATCACCAAAAGTCGAAGATAATGAAGATTGGCGGAGGTACAATATCTTCAGAACTCGTGTGTTTTGCAATGAGGAGGTTTGTGATGTTATACTAGATGGAGGTAGTAGTGAAAACATAGTATCAAAGAAAGCGGTGGAAAAGTTGAAGCTACCGGTGGTGGAACACCCAACGCCTTACAAAATTGCTTGGTTTCGGAAGGGAAACGAGATACCCGTCACTTCTCGTTGTCTAGTTAAATTTAACATGGGCAAAGACCTTGAAGAGGAGGCATGGTGTGATGTTGTACCCATGGATGCATGCCACATTCTATTGGGAAGACCTTGGTTGTATGATAAAGACATGGTTCATTACATAAGAGCCAACACGTATGCTTTAAAAAAGGGTACTAAAACGTTGATTTTACAGCCTCTGAAGGAAGAACAAGTTGTTGTTAACAAAAGTAGTAAGGTTGCTGGGTTCTTAATTGTCCATCAATTCGAAGAAGAAAGCAAAGAAATGGGCATCATTTATGTGCTGGTCGGAAAGGATAAAATGGAGAAGCGTTGGCAGGAAATTCACGATTATCCATATGAAATTCAGCAGCTATTGAAGGATTTTAAAGAGATAATCTGTGACGAGTTGCCTAAGGAACTTCCTCCAATGAGAAGCATTCAGCATGCCATTGATCTTGTGCCTGGAGCTCCTTTACCAAATTTGGCAGCATATAGAATGCCTCCTGCCCGCCGAAAAGAGATGCAACGACAAGTTGAAGAGCTGATTGCTAAGGGCTTAATGCAAGAAAGCAAAAGTCCATGTGCTGTTCCAGCTTAATTGACACCAAAAAAAGATGGCTCATGGAGAATGTGCATCGACAGTCGTGCAATCAACAAAACTACGGTAAAGTATCGATTTCTGATTCCTCGCTTAGAAGAGATGCGTGACATGCTTGTGGTTCTAAAAAATTTTCTAAAATTGACTTGAGGAGTGGCTATCACCAAATAAGGATGCGGAGTGGTGATGAGTGGAAAACTGCTTTTAAAACTCCCGACGGATTGTACAAGTGGTTGGTGATGCCGTTTGGGCTTTCAAATGCGCCAAGCACGTTCATGAGTGTTATGACAGAAGTATTCAAACCTTTCTTGGGTTCATTTGTAGTTGTTTATTTTGATGATATCTTAATATATAGTATAACCCAGGAAGAGCATTTAATGCATTTACGACAAGTCATGAGTGTTCTTTGCAAGGAGAAACTCTATGTTAACTTGAAGAAGTGTTCGTTTTTGTGCGACAAAGTTATGTTTCTTGGCTTTGTTATTTCAGCTGAAGGAATGCAACCAGATCCAGCAAAAGTTCAAGCAATTAAAGAGTGGCCAACTCCAAAGTCCATGGGAGATGTTTGAAGTTTTCATGGATTGGCTTCTTTTTACAGGAGATTTATACGAAACTTTAGCTCAATCATGGGTCCGATTACAGAGTGCTTGAAAGGAGCAGTTTTTGAGTGGTCCAAGGCAGCACACAAGGCCTTTGAAGTAGTAAAACAGCAGCTAGCAGAAGCTCCAGTACTTGTCTTACCAGATTTTAAAAAGTTGTTTGTTGTAGAGTGTGATGCCTCACACATGGGGATTGGAGCGGTTCTCAGCCAAGAGGGAAAACCAGTGGAGTTTTTTAGTGAAAAGTTGACCGATGCGAAGCGGCGTTATTCGACTTATGATCTGGAATTCTATGCATTGGTACGGGCAATACGACATTGGGAGCATTATTTAGCATATCGAAAGTTTGTGGTGTATTCAGATCACCAAGCTCTAAGGTACTAAAATTCTCAAAGCAAGCTGAGTCCACGTCATGCAAAATGGAGTTCTTATCTTCAAGAATTCACATTTTCGCTTCGTTATAAAGCTGGTGAGTCCAATAAAGTAGCAGATGCTTTAAGTAGACGATCTCTATTATTAACTGTGATGAGTACACAAGCTATAGGCTTTGAAGAGTTGAAAAGTCAGTATGTTGACGACCCAGACTTCAGCTCAATTATCGCTGAACTGCAGGGATCAACAGGTTGTAACAATTTGCCATATAGGTTGCAGGAAGGATATTTATTCAAGGGCAACCAGCTTTGCATTCCTAGAGGTTCTCTACGCGAGCAGATCATAAGAGAGCTTCATGGAAATGGATTAGGAGGACATTTTGGCAGAGATAAGACTATGGCAATGGTGGCAGATCATTATTATTGGCCTCACATGTACAAAGATGTGGAAAGGATTGTCAAACGTTGCCAAAAATGTCAGCTTGGTAAGGGCAGTGAACAAAACAGTGGTTTGTACACTCCATTACCAACTCCAGAAATTCCTTGGGTTCATCTTAGCATAGATTTTGTGTTTGGGGTTCCAAAAACAGCAAAGGGATTTGACTCGATCTTTGTCGTAGTGGACAGATTCTCGAAAATGGTGCATTTCATTCCTTGTTCAAAAGCTGCAGATGCTTCGCATATTGCTGATTTATTCTTTAGGGAAGTGGTTAGGCAGTTAGGCTTCATGGGTTGCCAAGATCTATTGTGTCCGATAGAGATGTGAAGTTCATGGGGCATTTTTGGAGGACTTTATGCAGAAAATGGGAACTGAATTGAAATATTCCAGCACTTGTCATCCGCAAACTGATGGCCAGACTGAAGTAGGAGCTTAGGAAATCTGCTGAGGTGCCTTGTTGGGAAGTATGTGAAGACTTGGGATTCAGTTCTTCCACAAGCTGAATTTGCTTATAATAATTCTGTGAACAGAAGCATCAAGAAGACTCCATTTGAGGCTGCTTATGGTCTTAAACCTCAAACTGTTTTTGATCTAGTCCCACTGCCTCTAGACGCTAGTGAGTGATGAAGGGGAAACTTTTGCTGAACATATCCGAGCAATTCATGAAGAAGTGCGAGCAGCAATTAAGGCCAGCAATGAATCTTATGCGGCAGCAGCTAATCGACATCGAAGGGTGCAAGAATTCAGAGAGGGTGATATGGTGTTAGTGCATTTAAAGCGGGAAAGGTTCCCTAAGGGAACTTACCACAAACTTAAGGCAAGGAAGTTTGGACCATGTAAGGTGATGAAGAAAATCAGCTCTAATGCCTATATAATTGAGCTGCCACCTGAGTTACAGATTGGTCCAATTTTTAATGTTCGCAATTTGTATCCTTATGAAGGGTCAGATGGGGATATAAGTGCAGTTGCAGATCAGATTCAGCAGCTTCCAATTATGACCAGGGACATTATAGAGGATGTCCTGGATGTTAGAGAAGTGAGTTCAAGAAGGGGTAACCCATATAGGCATTTTTTGGTGAAATGGTTGGGTAAACTGGCTAGTGAAAGTACTTGGATTGTTGAAGAGGAGCTGAAGAAAATTGATCCAGAGACATGCTGAATTCCTCAAAGTCTACTCATCAGACAAGAGTTCTTCTCCTACCCAGGGGGATTGATGCAGGAGCATGCACTAATGAAGTTTCTAGATTTATGAGATTTCCTATGCTATTCTAGAAGTCATAGATGAGTTAATGCATTTTAGTTTTCTGTTCCCTATCATAAATGAGTCAATGTGTCCTATCATAAATGAGTCAATGTGTGCTAGTTTTCTATGAACTATCATAAATGTTTCTAGAGTCTTCTAAGGTAGTTTAAAAGGCTACCTTACCCTGGTCTGGAGCAGGTCCTTTTATGAATAAAAATTCTATTGCAGAGGTTCTTTTCGAAACCTTAGCATCTGACTTACGTTCCATCTCCAATCTAGCCCAATTTTAGCCAAGTTTACGTCCTGTTCTTGCTGTACTTCCTCTACATCTGCACCACATTAGCTATGAGAACTCCATCTAATATCTGCCACCCTTAAATAAAAGCTCATCAGCAAGGACTAATAAATAGAAGGAAGAATCACTTTTATCGTACTTAAAAGTTTCAATAAACTAAAGTCCATCCATTGAACGATATATTGAATTGAGAATTTAAACCGTCAAGCTACATATCAGTACCAAATGGAGTGTTAGCCGAGACATATAATGTCATTGTCCTCATCGTTGTTGCTACCAGTACCACAATATTATTGTTGTCGTAGTTAATTTCTTTCTTCTTCTTCTTTTTTTTTTTTTTTTTTTTTTTTTTTTTTTTTTTTTTTCCCCATATGTTGGGCTACTGGTCTAGGAGTGATATTGGGAACTATGTAGGGCTATAAACACACTTATTTCTTCTTAGTTTCTATTGGGGAGTATGGCACTGGCAGGCTCTTAGGTACATTTTACACCAATTCTAGATAATCAAAACTACTTCTGTAACGATCCAAGCAGTTGAAGATCATCTGTTCTGTTCTGTTCATCCAATTGAATGAAATAAAAATGTGGATACTTTAACAACTTATATTCAATATTTTTTTTTATCAATAACTGGTAATTTATACTGAAAGGAAGGGAGAAACGACCAAAGCTAAAGTTAAAATCCACAAAGAAAAAAGGAAAAAGGAATAAGAGCATTATACCCAAGACCATACAGCATCAGATCAAACTGTAAAAAGAAAAACTAAGACACTGGAACAGCAACGGTCCCTTCTCTATCACCCCTGCCCCTGCTTTGCCAGCCCCTAGTCGTTGTTCACAATGAATGGATCATGAAAGAAAGACATTCAAAATCCCAAAGCTACAAGGATAGCCAAAACCTCAGCTTCATTTGAATCCTTCACTCCAATAGATTTTGAGAAAGAAAGAAGCATCTGACCTATGTCATGGAAAAGAATACCACCTACAACAGTTGGGCTTGACTTACATACGGCTACTCCATCTACATTTGAATTTGAGAAAACCAAAAGGAGACCATTTTACCAACTTGCATTCCTTAAGAGCACCACACTTTCAGCAAGCCTCCCAATTGTGAGGCTTGCTTAAATTCATGATTAATGAAACAAAACAAGTCTTAAAATTCTAGATTCACAAAACTATATTTCTATTTGTTAGATTTTTTTTATTGTTTTTCAAATATTTTTCAAGGTTATTGGGATTAGGGTGTGACTCAATCTGACTCGATAACTTCCATGTGACTCAGCCAAGTAAACTCAACTCAAGTGCAACCAAGCAGCCATCCAAGTCCGATTTTTAAAACCTTGGTCTCCCTTACTCTTGAGAGCTCTTATCTCTATTTTTAGCATTTATGGATTGTATCATGGTTGTACGTTTTTATTTAATATAGTTAATCTGTAACCATTAACAGATCGGAAAAAAAATTCTCACACTCTGAAATAGGCAGTAGAAATGAGAAGGCTTCTACCATTTCATGCTTAATCTCATGTTATTTCATCGAAGTTTCTATAGCCTGTTGTTGATCGCTAAAGAATAAAGATGTTGACCTTTGCTTTAGTATGCAAGTGTGAGGACACTTTTCTTGAACAATTCTTGTTCATAGAAGAACCAAACATCATTATCTAGTAATCATATATGAAAGCTCGAGCTTGATGTGTTTAAGTGGTTAACCACTTTTAATAAAGTGGATCTTCAGACTGAGAATATATCCTCAGGCACTAAGCACAAACAAGTGGAGACTTCAGAAGCCAAAATCAATAGACTAGTCCAGCCCTAATTATTTATGGTTGGGTTTACCACGTACGGCCTCAACTAGGTTATGTTAGGTGCTGCTTTCTCAAAAGCCAAAATCATTGATTGCTTAAACAAAGAACTAAAATTTTAGTCTTGAAGCACAAATCAGACAATTCATGAATACATATGAAAGAATATCACTGCAACTAATGTCAGAATAAACGGTCAGCCATAAGTTAGTTTATTATTGATACATAAATATTTTGCATGATAAAACCAGGTCTGTATTACGATATGTAACGAAAAGTCTGATATGAGATGTGATTTGCAGAGAGGAATTCAGTGGAATGTACTTACCCCCAATAGCTAACTTAAAGATGAACACCAAAACAAACAAAGTCATGTTATCAAATAATCCCAAAGAAATATTATTAAAACTGCTAAAAGGTCTAAATAAACTTGTTGGTGTCTACTGTCACACCCCGAGACCCGGATTTCCGTCAGAGTCCAAACTCTGCAACGGGGAATGTGAATCCGCAGACAAACATAAGTCAAGTCTTATATACAGCGGAATTCTTTCTCTCTTTTTTCTGTTTTTCCTGTCAAATTATCTATCATCCAGATGATACCCACACCACTACCATTACTAATCTGAGTATGACTCAACTTTGATGGAAACTTCCCCAGGAAAACTGCAATGTTTAGAATCCACAGAATGCTGTTAAAACATTATTTTAGGGATCACTGCCGCAAGTTAATTTAATAAGGAGAAAATCACAGGGGTACAAAAGGGAAAATAACTTATACAGTATAAGATATGTACGTTGTATTATGAATAGAAGTATAACCCATCCCAGAAAAAGGAACATGAAATTGTCCGTAGAACGGTATCACAAAGTGCTATTGCAAAATTTTTCAAGACCCGTGACTATGATTAATAAAAATTTAGCTGAAAAGTTAAGAAATTGCATGTCAGGTGTAGGGAGTGACACAAAATGTATTCTATGGATGCTATTATTGAAGGTGGCTGTTTAGCACAAACCAATGGGCAGCCACAAAGGACAATTTCCTATGGAATTGGCTGGTTGATTAGAAGGAATTGGGTTGGTAGCTTCTAATGGTCAGAACAAGAAATGATGCTCTCCTCTGGAAATTAACTGGTTGGATTGAAGTAACTAGGTTACTAGCTTTGAATGGTCAGTATGATTTTAGAACTACTCTTCCAGAAGCGAATGAGGTGGTTGAACCATTGGCTAAGTGGGGCGATCTTTGACCCTTCTTACCATGGATGAAAATAGCGGCCGCTACGTAGCATATCGGCCGCCACCGCCACGCTCCTCTACGGGGTGAAAAAAATTCCTATTTTCCAACTTTTTTTAAAATGCATAATAAGACTTATTTCTTTTCTTCTTCTCTCTAAATAACATTTCTACACAACTCTTCTACCCTTTTATGTTTAAAAGAACACCAAAAAGCACATGATCTCGCCGAATTACAGTTGACACAGAGAGTTCTTCTAAATGATTCTTTTCTAAGTACATCCTATTAGACACCCCTTTGGTAGATGTATTTTTTTCTTTAGGTACTCTTAAGTCTTGACTTCATGACATAGTTTTTTCTTTTATAAGCCTTTCATTAGTTTTTAAGTTAGCATAACTAAGCAACATGAACACATGTGAAAAAAATGATCATTACTATTATTTTCTATTTATACAGCGATACATGACCTCATACAGTGAGAGGACCGCTACGCCCCCTTACCTTAGTTACTTTTGCAAAAAAAAAAAAAAAAAAAATACATTTTCTCTCATTTTCCAATATTCTAGATTTTCTAGAATTTTTTCATATTTTTTTGACGATTTTTTCAAATCACACCGCTACGCCGCTACGTAGCGTTTTGGCGACAGGCCGCTACGCCCACCGCTACCGCTATTTTATCCTTACTTCTTACCAATGATGCGTGATGTCATATTATATGATTCTAATAGTTGGGTTTTTTTTCTTTCAATACAGTGGTAAAATTTAGTTACCATTTGTTCTATTTCCAATAATAATAATAATAACAACAACAACACCATAAACAATATCTGAATTGGACCATGATATGGTTTTAATAAGGCTTTCCCAAAATCCACTGCCCATTGAAGATTTCAACCCAAGGTTTAAAATCTCAGTCAACGTACACAGCAGGAAGCCACTATAAAAGTTCAAATCATCACATACCAAGCGAAGCACACAAAGCATTGTCCACACTATTCAACGTACCGATAGATCATCTTTCTCTAAAGTACACTCAAAATAATGATGAGTAACAGAAAACATTTTAGCCAAGGTGTAACAAACAACACATTAAGCGACATCAGACCAACCACCATTGTTTGTCTCTCTCTTTCTCTCTCTCTCTCTCATACACACACACTCTTCCTTTCAAGTTCTTAGAGTTAGAATAGTACAAAATACATACAGTTCCAACACCAAAACCCAAAAAAAAAAAGGTCATATCCTTCAATAACAATGGGTGAGAAATATCAGCTCCTAACATGATTCATATTCAAATCTTGCAGCTTCAAATACTCAACAACAACAACAAAAACAACAACAACAACAATAACAACAACAAAATACTACATATATAAGCATTTACATTTACCACATCAATGAATAAGATACATATAAGAAATAACTAAATTGAATTTAAAAAAAAAGATTTGAGCAGAAAATGCAAGAAAATCAATAGAAATGGAGATTGAAAAGTGGAATCACAGTTCTATTGCAACCTGAGGTATCATTTGCATGTTCCCCAAATCAAAGGTGGTTTGGATTTGCCCGGCGATGCGGAAAACCTCATCCATTTCGGACCAAAACAATATCGGTCGCGGAAAATGCAATCCATTTCTTATCCCACTCACTTGAGATTTGCACGCCCCACGGAAAATGACTGGTGAATCTAACAAAAGCATCAATGAAACGAAACGATAATTGAAAAAAAAAATTAAAATTGTTTCCAAACCGCCACACCACAGAATCAAAAATGAGAGAAAAAAGAGCATAAACCCTATGAAAAAAAGGCCTAACAAATAGACATAAAGCACGCTTCTATATGATGTGTTGTTTTTCCAAAATCGAAAAGGAGAGAGAGAGAGAGGAAGAGAGACTTACGAGGGTTGGAAGAGAGGCTTGAAGGATAAAATAGAAGAGGATTTGTGAGGGTCTGAAATGAACAAGTAGATGCTTTTGCCCTCTCTTTTCTCTGTCTGTGTGGAAAGTCGGAGAGGAGAGGATGATGGATTGCCTGCCCAAAACAAAGTTATGGTTTGGCTGAGCATCCCGGCCTTCCATTGAAGGATTGATCACCCAAAATCGGGACCCACTGTTTAAGTGAGCATGTAGATCGCCTACTTCATTTACCTAGGTTGATGGTTTTTAATAAAAAATATATATATATTATCAACCATTCAAGATTTTGAATTTATTTTTCATGAATTTTTACCAAAAAAACCTCTAAAATTGAAACAAATGATGGAGGGTCCAAATACTTCATAACAGTGAAGGGCCTCCGTATCCCGGTATTATAAAATAATCATCATGAAATATGGATATTCGGTGATATCATGAATGTTTTAATATTCAGTAATTTCATAGATGGGGTGACTTTGTCAAAAATAAATAAATAATAAATAAAAGTGATGGGAGAACCTTTACCACGTTTATGAACTTTTCAAGCCCTCCATTGTTTTTGGTCGGCATGAAGGGGCTATTTTCCTTTTTTTAAGATGGCTTATAATATTTGGTAAAATTGATTTTATAACTGTTAACTTAGTTAACCATTTTTCTATTATGGCCATTGGGCACGAGCTCCATGCCACGTATCGTTTATATAACTGTTATTAGGGGATCAACTAATCTTATCAATCTACTAAGGTCCTATCTATTTTCATGTAATTGAGTTTTTAGAAATTCTAATGACTCCTACATTTCTATAAGTAATTAGAAATGAGTAATCAAAAGGTTACCATCAAATAACTTTCTCTTAAGGGCATGTTTGGGTGTCCACGTCGATTTTCCTTGCTATCGAGGAAAACCTACATTGGGTTACTACCATTCTAAAGAAAGAGAAAATCAAAAATCCTCAAAATGTCCCAAAAAATTTTGAATCCTTGCTTCCCCCCACCCAAAACAACCAAACACGGAAAAGGGATTTTCCTTTCCTCACAATCATAGAAAGGCAGTGCTAAATTTAAAAAAAGGCACTTTTTAAAGAATTATTTTTTAAATTTTTAGTTTTTGTAGGCCCTTCAGCCACCATCGGAACTGTTCATCTCTTTTAGAAGGCCCAAAATTGGTAGGAAGGTCAAATATTAGCCATTCATTCATCACAACTTTTGAGATATGTGCAAAAACGAAAAAGGTCCGAACCAATAAATACCATTTTTGGACTTCTATGAGCCCCTTTTGGACAATCCGAACTATTTATCATCTTTCGAAAGCCAACAATAGCAAGGGCGTCAAATTTGGCAATTATCATCGATCATGAGAAAATTATAAAAAACTCTAAACCATTGATTTGTCATGTGAAAAAAAGGTGAATTTTTGGCATGCAATAATTTTCAATTTTTTTAGTCTTATGGGTCCCATAATCATGATCCCAACTTTTCATCCTCTTAAAAAGGCCAAAAATTGCTTAAGTGTCAAGATTCAAGTATAGATTATCATTGATTTTGAAGTACTTGCAAAAAGCCCATACCTTAAAATTTTAGTTTTTTTATTCATATGGGCTCCATTTGCACAATCCCAACTGGTCATCCTCTTTAGAATGCCACGAGTGACTAGGGGGTCAAATTTGACGCCTTGACTCATCACGAACGAAAAACTTAGGACTATTGGATAGATTATAGTGTAGATGGTTGGCTCCAGTGATAGCTTTAAATACCTGTCATATATAGCGGTGCCCCCATTTCAACCATAATTGAATTATTAATGACATAATTAAGATTAATTAATGACGATGAATATGCTTGTTGATAGTTTCAGACTTAGGCCTTGTTTGGATCGTCTTATTCTTTTGACGTCTTAATTTGTCTGAAAAAGATCTGTGAGTTTAAAATCTTATTAAAGCTGCGAGTTTAAGATCTAATTAGTTGTTCTGTAATAAGATCGTTTGACAACACCCGAACACTATGAGATCTGAATTGTGTAAGACTGTTTGGTAATGCATCTTATCCGTGTCTTAAGTTAAGAGTAATTTCTGTCATTTTTAAAAATATGGTTTTAAGCCTGAAAAACATCTGTGACACTCCAAATTTGTTTCTTTTTAAACTCGGACAATGCCCAGTACACTCTGTACTCGTTTTTTTAACTTAAAAAAAGAATCATGTTTTAACTATCACAATTCATGTTCCACGTCATAATCACCAACATTATTACATAAGCTTTAATAATAGTTTGCTTATAAAAGGACTAAAGACACATCACTATAACGACCACCAAAATGATAAAAATAAAAATATAAAAATATAAAAAAATAAAAAAATAAAAAAACAACCAAAGCCACTAAAACACTCTTGAGTCTACATCGAACTATTTGCACTTGGCGGTAATTCCCTTTTACTTGAAAATTTTGGAGCATACAAACAAAAGCTTTTACTCATTGGTCTCATTGTCCCATTTAAATGCTCCTTTTATGGTTCTGCCAAAATGAAAAACAAGTAGTTTAGAATCATATTAATCATTAAAAAATTAGTATGAAATTTACCTCAAAATTTGGATATTTGTAAAACCATTTCTCACGATTTTTTACAGTATTTGCCCTGAATCTCTTCATTGGACCCCCATCACAAGAGCATAAGGGGGTAGTTCTAGACTTAATTGCTGCATATTTTTAGAAACATATTCAAATCCAATAGTTAGAATCAAATTTTCTTTCAAAAAAGCAACTTCAAAAAAAAATTGAAAATGAAAATGTAAATGAATTAAAATAAAAAACTAAAAAATGCTACTATACCCTAAGGATAATAGATCTGCAATCATATTTCTATAACTTCCCATCTCATCCAAAATATGTTGGTTAACCAAATTGTCATGAAGAGATGCAAAATCTTCCACTTCTTCAATGTGTGTATCATATGACCCATACTCCTCGAATAGATTGTCCGCTATTTGTTCTTGCTTTATAAAGTTGTGAAGGGTCATAGCAACCACAATATTCCTATTTGCACATCAAATTTGAAACCATTTGGCATCCTCTTCAAAATGGAGAAACGTGCTTTGAGTACTCCAAAAAAACGCTCTATCACGTTTCTTAATTGGGAATGCCTATAGTTAAATAGCTCCTACTTCGTACGTGGTCGCCTAGCATTAAAATTAGGTAACCAGTACGTACATTGACGGTATGGAGCAAGGAAACCACGCATGTTGGAGAGCCCAGCATCCACCAAATAGTACTTTCCAATAGATGGGTGTGGAAAGTTAAGGCGAGGATCAGTCAATGCATCCATCAATATCCGTGAATCATGTGCAGTACCTTCCCATCCGGCAATGACATATGTAAAAAGCATATTGAAGTCACAAGCTGCCACAACATTTTGCATGCAATCTCCCTTCCTTCCTTTGGATCATTTTTTATCATCGACAGGTAAAACTGCATTTACTAAAGTCCATCAATAGCACCAACACAACCCTTTAAATGTTGAAATTGAGGATTGTTCTCAGTATGGGCTGGAACTTTAGTCATGTCCGGAGGTTTAATCATTTCCATTGAAAATAATAACATCTCCTTAAGAACTTTATGGAAATGACGACTAATTGTTTCGCCTGAATGTTGGAACCTGTCTTGAAGTATCTGATTCCTATGATTTTGGCCCACGGCAGTAATAAACATGGCTATCATCTCTTCAACACTAATGTTTCTTGTATCCTTGAGATAACCTTTTTCTCTAAAAACATAGCATAAACGAATAAACACATGTGACTCCATCCTAAAGAGCTCTGGGCACAAGCGGGGATTTCTATTGATTATTGAGACAACCCATTCATGGCCTGAGAGTATGGACGTCTTACAAGGTTTTCTCATTATTCCTCTTTGTCGGCGTATCATCAAGATTATACATGCAATCATGATAAGTCGGCATAAACGAGACATTAGATAACACCTGTTAAAATATAAGCATAAATCCAAAAGGTTCATTAAAAAAATACTAAAAATTAAAACATACAAATTCATCATGTAATGGTTCATAATTCCCAACACATAAAATACTAAAAAAATTAAAACATAGAAATTTAACACATAACCCACACCTAAATTTAGAGAAAAGTTTCAAAGTATAAATAATTTAAAAAACATAAATATAGAAATTATTAAACTTCACACATCTTATGACCGATAATTTCTCATTCTAGACTTCATTTCTAGCCGTCCATTCCTCGCCACATCATCATCCAACATCATCCACACTTGACGATTATACTTCTTCTCAAACTCATTAAAAGCCACTAGATATAATGGGTTTGAAGTACTCATTCCATCCATCGCTCGAAGGACTTAGATGCATTCTTCAAGAGTTGCTTTGTCTTCATTGATAGCTTCTTGTTGCTTTACTTTTTTTTATTTCTACTCTCTTCCTCATTCAATTCCATCATACGATCAATTTGAGGGTCGGAACTAGAGGAAGTTGAGCTCCTTCTGCCTTTTAAGACCTTTCCTTTTACTTTGGACCTAGCATGTCCAATGATGCTTTCACTCTTCACCTCAACGGTCGCATCGATAGCACCACCTTTCGACTCGTCATTATCAATCGTTAAATCAACTGTTGATTCTACTTGATTTTCTTCTAATCCACTTGGCAGTTCTCCAGTAAATGGAGACCATTTATCCTCACCTGTAGCAGAAGAACCGCTAAATAGCTTTTTCATTTCTTTTGGAAAAGGTAACGGTTTTGTTCTGAATATTTTTGCATCTGGGTGTTTCTGCCATATTAATATAAAATACGTAAGTATGTAGAAGGATTTAAGTGATATATTTATATTAAAAATTATACATTGCCTCTATGCAATCATCTCATCGTTTGTTATCCATTGTTACAGTGTGAGTCTCTTCATTGATCCCAACGCCAGTCTAGCTGCATAATTTAAGGTACACAGTGTATGACGTTTTCATTTGGCCCAAGCCATTCCTTAGTTGCTTTTGGTTATAAACAAGCCTCGTCTTAGCTGTAAATTTCTTTAGTATTTCATTCCAAATTGAATTTCGAAAATTAGTTCCTGGTTTGCCACTAAGATCCACCTGCTCAACACATAAGTCCACAAGGACCTTTTTCATGGTATCAAACCATATAGCTCTAGGAGCCTTTTCTCTCTTTTAATCCTTAGTCCTCACTTTTTGTGACATTCTGTAACATTCGAAAACAACATTCAATAACAATAAAATTTATTTGCTCAAATCTTAAGCTCGCAATGCATCAAACCTCGATGCTGTAGTCATCAGTCTAAATTCTTTGGGAACAAAACAGTCATGCCTAATTCTACTACTGGTTGTCGGACTAGCTAATATTGATTTTCCAACATTTCATCCTCATCCTTGTTCTCCAATACTAATTTCTACTCATTCAGAACACCTCCAACCACAACATCTCTCTCTCTCTCTCTCTCTCCTCTCTCATAAAACCAGTTAACAGCAGCAATTGCACAAAAAATGACTCAAAAATTAGAATTGAAAATTGAATACGAAACAAAACAAATTCGAAATTGTAAAACGATTCATCATTCCAAAAAAGGGGATCATTTGGTTAAATTCGAACCAAATACAGATGGCCTCAAAAGGTTGAAATGGTATAAAACAAGCACAGAGAGTTTACTTTGGAAAGTGAAATGCATTGAAGAAAAAAAGAAAAGAAATGACCGTCAATCGTTCAAAACTAGGAACGCATTTAATTTCTGATGTGCCGTGAGCATATATTTCTAGCTACCAGTACCAGGGTTTATGAATTGTAAGTGTGTGTGTGTGTGTACGCGCGCGCGCGCGCGCGTGTGTGTGTGATGAAACCGTTGTTCTCGGCCCTCTGATTGAAGGGTTTTAATTGAAATTGTTGGTGGTGAATGAGGCAGGGAGATTGTCTCACTGTTACATTGGATGACTTGGATTGTTCATTTTTATCTAAATCTGATTTTGATAAGTAGGTTGTAGATGATAGGATTATCCCAATTCAATTGATTGAAGGGTTACAGATAGATGTTTAAGAGAGGGAAACACAGTACATGCTCCTACAGTCCATGATCAATGTGGAAAAGGCCAAATATTGGATGGTTAGGATTGCTGCTTTAAATGAGTGGATCACGCATGGTGGCGTTGACATATATATTATGTTAAGATGCACTAAAAAGCAGTCTTGTGTTTGATTATTTACCATACAACTGGGTTCTTGTTTCTTTTTTATTTATTTTTTATGAGTGACTACTTTTAACAAAGCAGCATGTAAGCACAAGAGATGTAAGATGGTTACTATAAAAGCCACCCATAATATATATAAAAAAAAAAAAACATGACTAAAAATACCAACCAAACCAGAGAAGACTACTAAGATTTAAAATCAAAAATCTAAACAGTCAACAGAGTATGATGACCCACTCCCTCCTTTGCTAAAGAATCCGTAGTTGAATTCACATTCTCTTGATGTGAACGAAGGAGATCTCAATATCCATGGGTAAATTCAACTACTTTTCCACCGAGTATATGAGAGCCCAAGAAAAGAGAGGGGATGAGAGGGGAAGGAAGATGAGGAAAGAGTTTTTACCTTTGGCTTTTGGATCCAAGACAAGAAGAAGGAGATCGATGTTGCTTGTATCGCACAAGGAAGAGCTTCGTTTTAGACGCAGGAGCAACGAAAGAGATAGAGAGATTAGGGCTTGAATCATTGATATTGGTGAGGGTTATTACAGGAATTTTAAAATTATTTTAAAGTCCCGAACAGTCTTAACGCTTAAGATGTTGGGATCTTAATTCCAGGAGCTGGATTTCAAGCTCCTAGAATTATAATAAATCTCATCTCTTAAATAACAAGTTGTCTTAGTGCTTAAGACATGTTGTTACTGCATACCAAACAATCTTATTTAGTTTTTTTTTTGTCTTAGCGCTTAATACACAAGACAATAAGACCCAAACTTAAGACGATCCAAACATTATCTTAGTTCGAAGATTTCTAGAAATTCGTGAGAGAAAAGCCAAATTGCGTTGAGATCCCGAGTCAAACCCACTACTTACACAAGGAGCAGACCGCGACTCTAATTATACGTATTCCAGACCACTTAGAACACATTCGAGTTGGTCCTAGAGAAATTACACTTAGCTTGCCTAAGTATTATATGATTAGCACGAATTAGGAGGTTAAAATCATTGATCCAAATATCCTTTCCTCTTCCTGACATTTGATCACTATTATATATGGGTCAATAGATTCTAGTCCCAAGAGCTTCCCGACAATATATAGAACCTCAAAATCCGACCAACAGGTCAAAAGTTACGAACTTCCGAAGCTTGTCAAATTCCACCTAGGCACCACTTCATGGGCGCCCAAGTTGTTGAGTCCCACACAGGCGCCCCAGGCTGGGCGCCCACACTGTCCACGACCACGTAGGCAAGTACCTTTTAGGGAAGCGAAGATAAGAAGTCAACTATGTAAGTCCATGGATCTTAACCCTAGAGGGGGGTGAATAGGGTGAGCTTCTAATAAGTGACCAATTATGCCAAATTTTAACTTCTTTAAAATCAATTAGTCACAAGTAATGATATAAAACTAAAGTGCGGAAGATAACAAAAACAATCATCACAAAGCATTCACTATAACACAAGGATTTATAGTGATTCGGCTTCAATGCCTACATTTACTACCGGCTTGTGATCCAACACCCCACCGGATTTTCACTATGTATGCTTTTGAAAAAGGTTAAGCAATAACATCTACAATATGCTTTCCAAGGCTAAGCAATAACCTCTTACACTATGCTTTTCTTAGGCTAAGCAATAACCTTTACAACCAAAAGGTTGATTATCTCTCTAAGTAGTGTCTAAATACACTTAATGGAGATACAATTATAACTCAAAACAATGCCTCTTAAATAGGCGGATATGAAAGTGAAAATCTAATTCACACACACACACACACACACACACACACACACACACACTATGAATGCAAAAATGAATGCACAATGTATATGTATGATGTCCTCAATTAATTTGAAAATTAAAGCTCATAAATGTGTGCCAAACGCTTTTAAAAGTTTTAGCTCATAAAAACATTTATGATTGAGGAAAGAATGCTAATCACATGTTTAATAACAACTTGTAAAAGATATACCTATCTAGTTCAAGCAAGTTGTGAAAGTTTAAGAACAAAACATGTGATGCATAAGGATTTCAATGAAATTAACAATAAAGCTTAATATATATATGCTTAAAGCATTTGAAAGTGTAAAACACAAAAATAGATTTGATTGAAATCAAGGGACAAATTACATGTGCTTAAAATACAACTTGAAAATGATATACCTATCAAAGCTAATCAAATTGTGAAACTTTAAAACAAAAGTACATATGATTTGTGAAGTTGTTGAATCCAAAACATAAGATAGATTTGAAAGTAATTTTCTTATTATGAAAAACAACAACTAAAGATTCAACCAAGTATAGGAATCATGTTTACATATAATTTCAAAGATGTTTACAAAAACATGATTTACTTAGATATACCAATTTAAGTACTACTTGGTTTGAATCAAAGTGTTGCATCCAAAACAATAAATCAATTCAAAACATATACATGTTAAGGACACAACAAATCATAGTTTATCATGCAAGAAAAGATTTACCAATATTTAAAACAAAGCATGAAAACATATGATTAAGAAAAGTAAAGCTTACTTAGAGATTTAACTTCATTAATCCAAGCTTTAGCTTTCCAAATGTCCCTTAGTCATCCTTAACTCATTCCCCTTTGATTGGCCTCAAAACATCTCAAGGAGGGCCTCCTTGTTCCTCAAAATTTCTTTAGGAATGAGCTTCTTTTTATACAAAAAAATTCCCAACAGCTAGTCCCCGGTCGACCTGCCATTTCCCCTGTCGACCTGGCCTTCAACGGCATAAATCTAACCGTTTGAAAAAGAGCTCAACGGCTCTTTCCCGGTCGACCCGCAGTGGGCTCAGTTGACCAGGTCCATGGACTCGGTCGACCGGCCACACTGCAGGTCGACCAGGTCCTGGGACCTTTTTCCCCACAAATTGCATATTTCAAAGTGTTTCTTTGAGAGGACTTTCGGGCCATTAAATCAAACTTGGAAACATGATTTTAATTCAATCAAAGTGCATTTAAAATCATGAAATATAAAAGCCTAAAATGATTTGAAAGATTTAAAACATAGGCTAGCTTGATTTATAAAACTTCTTTTCAATTTAAAATGCATCCAATCAAAACATGCATGAAACATATGATTTACAAGATTTAAAACAATGCATGAGTAAATCAAGATTTTAAGCTTTTCTCAAATCAATGCATGAGTGAAAATTCAAATGATGCTAAGATGATAATATTGCAATACACAAAATTCCTAACAAACTACTCGGGCGCACGACGGAGCTCGTCAGTAGACTAGTCAAGCATATTGCGAAAATGAGTTCGTGCATGCTGCAGAAGGAATTCCTGGCGGGTATACCTAGGAGGGGTAGTCATGCGCACGACAGAACGTTCCTCCTCCGTTGGAGGAGAGTTGATCTACTTTCAGAATGAGGATTACTCAGGGCGTTGGCCATTCGGACAAGAAGAAAGCAACGACGTAAAAAAAGAAGAGAAATAGATAAACTTTCTTTGAAATAATAGAGAAGGAAGGGACAAGAAGTCAGAATGGTGTGTGGGCATGCCTTGACAACGACCCTTTCATTTTTATAGGAAGAAACTGCAATGGAGGCAAGTAACTTTTAGGGAAGCAAAGGGGAACCGTCTCCCACAAGTGTCACACTCCTCGGACTTTATGCGCCACGAAAGGAAGCGTCGACTTATTCTGAGAAAACGACGGGTGAAACGGTGCCAGGTCAACCGTCGATTCCCTAGAGCTAGTGACGGTCCATCTCTAGGATCGAAACAACGTAGACGACCAAGGAACCAACAACTACGACGGCAAGGCCCACGTCTTAAGTCACAAAGGAGAGGCACCAGTGCCACAAAGGCAGAGTTTGTACACCCACGCCTCCAAAAGTAGAACCCAAACGGTTGCTTCTTCCCGCGAAGGCAAGACCCAAACAGGCCCACCATCATGAAGAGACGTCCAGGGACACGAAGGCGGGAGCCGTATGCCCATGCCTCCAAAAGTAGAACCCAAACGGTCGCTTCGTCCTATGAAGGCGAGACTCAAACGGGCCCACCATCGCGAAGAGACGTCCACGGACGATGTCTGTTTACTATGATAATCAAAGTGCCATAGACATATCCAAAAATACAGTCCAACATTGCCGAACCAAACACATCGATATTAAACACCATTTTATTCGTGAGTTAGTAGAGGAGAAGATCATTGTCCTAGACAAAACTGCCACTGAAAAACAATTCACCGATATCTTTACTAAACCATTGGACCCAACCCATTTTGAATCCCTTCATAAGTCTTTGGGGATTTCTTCCTTTCACTAAATTTCATTTTTCTTTCATTAGAGTATATGCACATTCACGATTTCACAACCCTCTATGATTATTTTTGCATATGATTTTCTTTTAGTGCACATTTTACATAATATCAACTATTATTGCACTATGGTTACTCCTTCTTGATCCTGATACAAAAAATTAAGTGACTTTGATTAGCATGTAACCCGAACCGGAGGATTAGGGCTACCTATGAATGTGTGTGACAACTTCCAATCAATTGAAAAGTTTCGTTGGAGAGGGCTACCATGTTTGCTAGTGTGAAAGTCACCAATGAAGGTTCACGATTAACTCAAAAAAATAAGAGAGATTTTGTGTGAATAGATTAAATTCTGAGGTTACTCCCTAGATTTAAACCTTTCAGTATAAAAGAAAGCATTGAAAAAAAAAAGAAAAAAAGAAAAAAGGAGAATGAGATTGAAAATAAAAAAGGGGGAAGAAGAAAAATGTGATTGAAAAAAAAAAGAGAGAAAGAAAGGAAAGAGTATAGATTTGGAACAAAATCGATCAAGTTATGGGTTTGCAACCTAGTTTCTTATCTTTTATTTTCAAATTGTGTCATGTTTGAGGGGGAGTATACAATTTCACACACAAATCACTTGGTTTCTGTTAAATCGTGTGAAATGATTTTTTTTCTTCAGTCTGTGCATTATTTTCATATGTGGGTTTTGCACCTTTTTCACACATTTTATGGCATATACTACTATGAAGAATATGTTTTTACAAAAAAAAAAATAAAAAGGAGAAAATCATCCCAGGCCAAAGAGTAGTCTCACTATAGCGAGATGGCCAAGGCCAGTGCCCAGATTGTGGGCTTGCTATAGTGAGAGCCACATGGCCTTTTAAATCGGGTTCGAACATTGGTTTTTTCCACTTTTCTTCATTGTTCTAGCTAGGGCTTCTTCTCATTCTCCACCATCTGAACTCGTCCTTCCTCCAATTCATTTCCTTTTCAAAGGATTTATTTCAAATATCTTCCGCTCTTTCTCATCCATGGTATGATTCCTCTCTTCTCAAACTCATGGATTTTAATTCTCTCCATGCGTTTATCTTTTGTTTTGGTAGAGCAATAGGTTGGATATGGCATTATACTCTGTCTTTGGCAATCTTTTTGATGATTTATCTAGGGGTGTAACGGTTCGATTAACCGCTTATTTTGAGAAAACCGTTAACCGAACCGTATTTCACGGTTTTTGGCTTTTGAAAACCATAACTGTAACCGAACTGTGAAAAACCGAACCGTTAATGGTTAATTGTCACCTAAAAAAAGTGTGAAAATTTTGCCATTTACCAATCAAACTTACTGTGAAAAAAAAAAAAAACCACAAACCCATAGTTGGAGAATGGCATGATATGTTACTGTAAAAAAAAAAAAAAAGTAATTTTTCATTGAGGCCCTTAGGTTCTTTTCTTATTAGCGAAACGGTTCGGTTAACCATGTGTTTTGGGAACACGGTTAACCGAACCGAGGTTAACAGTTTGGTTCGGTTAATAACCGTAAGTAGAGACAAAAATCGTAACCGAACCGTGAAGCACTATTTTTTTATTTCAATAACCGTAATCGTAACCGAACAGTGAAACACGGTTATTAACCATGGTTCGGTTCGATTAGACGTTTTTTTCGGTTTTCTCTTACACCCCTAGATTTATCCGTGGATATGATTTCTTGAGTTCATCTTGAAAAAGCTTTGAAAATGGAATAAGGCTGTGTTTGAAGGTTGTATTTGGGGATTTCTTGATTTTCTCATGATTTGGGTTGGTTTGATTGTTTGTTTGGATGCTATATATCACATGTTAGAATCTCATTTATACAACGTTAGATCCACTGGGATCATGGAAGAAATCACATTGTACTTCCATTGTTTGCTACACTTTCTCCACACAAACTATTTGGTTTAATGCCTAAGAGAATTCTTGCATATTACATGTTTGACATATTGTCTCTATGACCTCTTCAGTTGAAAAATGGCTCCTAAATCTTCAAAAGGAAAGTTTTCCGCCGCTTCATCCTCCTCATTAACAGAGAACGATTTCTGGATGCCCAGAGTGCTGAACCTTTTTAATCTACTTTCAAAACTCGTTCCATAATCTTTGAAAGAGTTGTCGAGCCAAGAGGGCTATTGTTTACAAGATTCTTCCAATGGGCGAGTTAGCCACCGGAACTTGCAAATTCTCATGGAAAATGCGGAATGAAGTTTTCAAAGACTGGGTTTGGGAATTCTATTGCAACATGTATGATGTTTTCCAAGATAGCTTCAAGACTTATGTGAGGGGGAAAACTATCTCCATTACTACCTATTTAATTAGAGATTTGTTGGGTATTCAAAGACCCCCAAACCCACCCTATCCGTTCCCCAATCCTGAGAATGTGCCTATGAATAAAAACGAAGTGACAACTGCCTTATGTGGGAGGCCAACTGAGTGGAATTCAGAATTATTGTACATCTTTTAGCCGAATTCAAAGTACAGGCTTTTGAACACCTTCATATGCCATAACGTCGAGCCTCGTGGTCACACCTCCGATCTTACATACAATCAGGCATATTTACTATATGCCATTGAAAATGGACTGGAAGTTGACATTCCACAAACGATGTTCAATGCCATGCTTAGAATTTGCGAAGGAGCAAAAAGGCTTGCTCTTCCGTTTTGTGTCATGATCTCCAAAATGCTGATTGAATATGGATGCAAGGCATATAATTATGAAGAGGCTATTACCCGCAGATCGAAGATTAATGCTGCCACTTTGGTCATGTCTAATACACATGTGAGAGGTCACATACAAGGGGATCATGCTCAGGCTCAAGCTGAAGAAGATGAGAATTCAATTGAAAACCGCCTCCCAGCAGTGGAACAAGCAGCATATGATCAGTCTATCCAGGTACAACAATTGGAAGGTAGAATGCCAGTTGGTTTTACCAATTTACATAACTCAACAACCAAACATTTTAATTAGATGCGCCATCAATCTTGTGGCGCCCGGACCCAGGCCCTGCAATGGCCCGACCTCGGGGAGCATGAATGGGAATAAGTGAAAATTATATTTCTCCAAGGATCCGCGTGTGTGAGGATGATAAATTCCAACACACTCTGAATATTTGTGGCATCTTTCGTGGCGCTGCGACCCGGAGTCTCTGGCCATCGGATTCCGTGTTGCACTCAACCGCTAGCATATAGTTATCATATCAAGAACCATATCAGACTAGAATAAACTATCACAGCAAAGTACATCAACATGATATTATATTCCCATATATGTTTAAGTTACAATTACCAATGTATATTATTTAAAATCCAGAGAAAAAGGCTAATAAAGCCATACAAATAACAAGCTAAATAAACACTACCCCAAATGTGACGTAGCTCTGATGTCGAGCTCAATGTCTGCATGATATAGCCGACACTATAATCTGCAAACTCATGGCTCCACAACCAACACATGCACTCAACTCGGGGCGAAGAAGTTTGGACCTGAGTACCAAAATAGTGGGTCAAATACGACGATCTGGCAGGTGGATGAAAAGATAATAAATGTACTGAAGAATAAAACATGTGATAAATCATGTTATTTGATCAAAAGCTGCATATAATTAAAACGTGTGGAAAATCATGGATATCTGACAAATCCTGTATTCATGTAAAACGGGTGTAAAACATGGATATTTGACAAAACATGTATTCATTTAAAGCATGTGTAAAACATGGAGATTTGACAAAACAAGAGTTCATTTAAAACATCTGTAAAACATGGATATTTGACAAATCAGATATTCCTCACATTGCAAACCCAGTCCATATGCAGACCCTACAAATCGCCCTTCTTCAAGGGAGCCACAATCGTGAGGATAGATGGCAACCACATAAAGCTAAATCCTCCATCGCTAATGTGATGAGAGCAAACTAAGGGTGTTGGTTTCAGACACGCGAAGTGACGAGAACCAACTAATTATATATACATATGGCTAGACAAAACCATGGTCGCGGAACGTGTAACAGAACTATACAGAATTCAGATTGCAGCTGGCATAGCAGAAAGGGGGACCTCAAGTCAATGGATCAAGCTGACAAGGTTGTCCAAGCTTAGTAATACCGACACATAAATCAAAAGCGAGCGAATGCACAAAATTTGGTGAGGAACTACTCAAACAAGCTAAGTCAAAGCACACACACACTCATGTAAAGAGTAGTCCTCTCAATATGCATATAAAAACTCATAGAATTACTCGAGCTAGCAAAACTGACTGTTTTTAGATAAACGAACGAAATACCAAAATTGTTTATTTTTAGTCAAAATGAGCTAAAGAGTCCAAAGGGGGTCATTTTAGTCCAAAATGGGCGAATGTAACTAAATTTGGATGCTTTTGCCAAAACTAGTAAACTAAGACATGAAAGGATTTTCATATATTTCCGGACCAAGCATTGAGGTTTCAAGATTTAAATTAGTGTGAATAAGGGTCTCGTATGTAGGTTTTGTTATTGGCTTGGTACTCCATAAGTTTGGAGACATTATGAGCTCCCATACACATTGGCAAGTCAAAAACCCTAAATGAATCTCCGTGATGGGGATTCTTTTTCAACCGGGCTCAATACTTTGTGTTAGAACTCAAAATAGTCCATTTCCCCATAAAAATCCATTCCCTGGGCCTCCGACCAAACCCAGGCCCAACAGGTGGGGTGCGCTCGAGCAAGCATAGGTGCGCTTGAGCGCATCTGCACTCTGGACATGGGCTGCTTGCTCGCTTGAGCGAGCCATGGTCCGCTCGAGCGGTCAACCATTCTGCTATTTCATTGATGCCTTCTTCTCCCCTTTCTTTCTCATTTAAATCCCACATTTCCTGCAAAAATAGGCCTCCTTGCCTCCCAAAATACCACAACCCATTCTTCTCCATCAAACACTTTACAAGATATATCAAATCCATCAGCTTTTCATCCACATTTATCATAAAAGAACCCATCATCCATGGAATCCATATGAACATAAAACAAGCTTTAACAATATGAAATGCATACATTTCCAAGAGATTTAACAAGAGAGAAAGTCCCATCAATTTGCATTTTCGAAATCAATAAAAACCATAGGGAGAAGCATAAATAGATTTATTAAATCACTATGAGTAAGAAATGAAATCCATATTTTCTCATAAAACATGTTAGTATTCAAAACTATCCATTCATCTACTTGCCTTGGCTTTCAAATTAGCTAATCAAACTCCTAATCTCACTCTCAAGCCACCAATCTCCAAGCTGCACAAAACCCCCCAAAAATACAACCTATAAGAACCCTAAATAGCCAAAATAAAGAACAAGAAGGAGAGAGCTCCTAATAATGGAGATGGAGACTCTCTAAGGCTAGGAAAATACATATCTAAATGATGAAAAAGATTGCTTACAGGGAAGACTCTCAAATGGCAAGAGCTTGCTCAAAGAAGACCCTAATGTGGTTGGATTTCTCTACAAATAGTATCAATGGAAAGCCTTCAAGATGAGGAAGAAGATGATGGAGTCCATTCCTCCATTTGGCAAGAGTTTGAGATGGATTGAAGAGGAAGAAGTAAGAAGAAGAAGGGAAGAAAACCCTAGAGTGGTTGTTACAGCCCCTGCACAATGTTTTTGAGCAAGAAGAAGTGGAAAGTGAAGGTGGGTTCTCTTTATATAGAGAATGAAGGTGGGTCCCACAACTTAACAAAATTGTCGGGCTAAAAACATAGTTTTTTAGGCCTCAAATGAGTTCGACGAAGAAGGGAAAGATGTTCATCATAAAATCTAGTTTCCAATAAGCATATATTTCAAAGGTTTTGGAGACATCGAAATGTGTATATAGATTTTGTGTAAAAAGATTGATTTTACCCCTAGGGTTGGAAAAACTGATTTTCGGAGCTTCGAATGGATACGGAGTGACACAAAAGTTGTAGGGAATGATGAGATTAGTCAAACGAAGCCGAAATGAGAATTTTTGGGAATAACAAAGAACGTCCTTATGCGGACCACGCAAAACAAATGTGATCCTACTGTCATTAACTAGGTCCATTGGCTCTCAAAACTTTCCAAAGCTAATGAAAAACCATTCTAGCTCACAAACTCAACCAAACAAACACTAATCCCACTTAGAGAAACTAATCTACAAATAAAACAATACTAATCCCGAAAATTAAGGGTCGGGGTCTCACAAATCTAACGATCAGTACACTAGTCTGAGCAACCAATTGTATGATATGTTTAATAAGCTTCGTCATTGTTGATTTTGTTCCTGCTTTTCTTTATGACTAGTCTGATTGTTATATGATGGATCTTTTTACTTTTCTCTGACTTTTGATGGGCTGTCGCGACCCGAGCCCGAGATCAGTGTAATCAGGGCTTAACCCCGATTCGCGAAGTCAATCATACTTACTCCCATAAACCCCGAATTAACCGAAGTTGAGATGAAGTCCACAAGGGATCTAACATACTTACCTGTCAATGTACAATTTGCGGAATACTCATATATACATACATTGACCAAATATTTAAAACTAAATGTTTCCTTTACATAAAGTAAAGTCAATATACATGATTACATCCTATTTAAGTCAACCACTGCATATTCAAAATACAATGCAGGGGACACCATTTACAATTTAAAATGAATGTACAAAAGTATCCACTAATATCTCCAAAATATTCTATCTCTTGGTGCCTCGATCTAAGTCCATTCGATCAAACCTCTTGGAGGAATCGTATGGGCATCTCGCGCTGGCGGCTCGGACTCTGCCTGACCGGCACGGGCAACTGGGCCTGTAATATTATTAGTATTATCGTGAACACGACGGTTCAACAATGTTTATACAGTTCTATGATTGCACATGTGAAGTTACTGAATTAACAATTCTAGACAATTCAATTCTATTCCAATATCCAGTATAATGAACACAGTAGTGGCAATGACTATATTGGCAACTACAACAGTATTGGTTTCACTTTATTTCAATTTCTTCCCAAAGGAAGCAATTCACATTCATTCATTTCATTGAATTCTCATTTGATTCATTAATCATGTTAAGCATTTATTAATGGCTTATCAGTGAGACTCATTAGTCCAATGTGTGACTTATCAATTTGGTGACTTTGCAGTCTATGACCTTTCGGTCCATAACCTTTCATTTATGGTAGGATTTCCCAGTGTCTAGATCAGAGATCACTGGTATCACCACGGAGCTCCGAAACGCCCCCAATTTCATCTACTACAGTAGGATTGTTCATTACATTGTTACCTTTAGTAACTATTCATTCATTAATTCATTATTACATTTCATAACTGTATAATGTTCACTGTCACACTTAGCAATTATTCATTTTCAATGTCACATTTAGTGATTATTCATTTATTCAATGTGGCTCATTAACGAGCTTTAGAAACCACTATGTAGTGCCAAACGCATACTCCAAATTAGAACTAGTCATTCTAGTTAACCTTATCTCAATCTCAAACAATCATCTAAACCAAGCAATGAGTGAAACGTTCGTTATCGATGCAAGTGTTACTATGGATGACATTACTTTAGTTAAATTGTGCATTCCGATAACCTTAGTTAACACTTATGAAGGTTTAGATATCACAAATACTAGCCTTAATAGCTAGGCTCTCAATTCAGAAAGAATCAGAATTTAATCTGCAATTTTTCTCAGCGGCGGTCACCTTGGTGGTCACCTGGCGGTTAGCCGCAATTGGGGCTGGCGGTTAGCCGCAATGTGGGGTTAGCTTTCCAGAGACTTGTCTTCTAATGCAAACTCTGACCCAACTTCGGTCAGACCTGCGGCCACCTAGCGGCTAGCCGAAAATTCAATTTCGGTTAACCGAAATATGGCGGTCAGCTTTCCAAAAGCTGACCAATTTATGCATTTCAGGCGGACAGCCTGGCGGTTAGCCCTGCGGCTAGCCGCAACTCACTCAGAACTAAATCTCTAAGCTTCAGAACTTCTGAAGCAACTCTGAAGATTGAGTTCCTTGAACTCAATTCACTCCAATGACATATAAATCAATAGAAGGTGTATATACTTGCCTCTATTTGAAGGTTGATTGACGAAAACCCTCTTTCTTAACTTGGATTGAGAAGGAAACTTCTCAACTTGAGGTCTTTTCTTTAAGAAAATCCAAGAAGGTGATGAAGATGATGGAGAAGATGACCGTCTTCACTTAAACCGCTCCAAAACTTCACTCTTGATGCTTGATGGAGACGAAATGGAGAAAGAAGAAGAAAAATGAAGAAGAGTTGAGTCTAGGGTTTATTGGAGCTGAAAAATGAGATGAATGAACTCATCTCATTCATATATAAGCCCTATTTTGCACTTAAGCCTATAATCTTTTTCTCATTTACAATTCGAGTCAAATGAAGGGTCATTGGACCCAATTCTCGTCAAACGACTTCGAGTCTTTTGTGACAGTTATCGTACTCATCAAGATACGCGTGCTGGTATCAAGAGTTTTCGTATGCGGCAAAATACGTGAAAGTCCGTATTTACGAAAAAGTCTTTCATTTCCTTGTTTGAGCCTAAACTCCATTCAATTCATTCAATTTCGCTTCATTACCATTTCATTAAGCCTAACTCATTAGTTTTAGGCTAATTCAATTCCACTTGGCCACAAATTATCATTAGCTTAATCAAACATAGTTAATTAGCATTAATTCTAATCAATTAGAGTTAATCTTGATTAACTTAGGACGGGGCCTAACATTTCCCCTAAACTTTTAGAATCATTCGGTCCTCCGAATGCAATACAATTCAACACAAGTCAATAAGTAACTCAACTTAAAATTACCTGAACGAATAGCTCGGAATACTTTTGAGCCATTTGCTCCTCAAGCTCCCATGTAGCTTCACTGGGTTCATGATGATCCCAAAGGACCTTGACCCACTTTATCATCCTTGTACGTAGAACTGCCTCTTTGGTATCTATAATTTGAATTGGCCTCTCAACATATGTGGTGTTCGGCAACACTTGAATCTCTTCGTGATAGATAACATGTGAAGGATCAGCCATATATTTTCGAAACATTGAAACATGAAATACATTGTGAATACTAGAGAGTTCTGCTGGAAGATCTAGGCGATAAGTCACATTTTCAATCCGGCTCGAGATTTTGAAAGGTCCAATGAATCTCGGGGAGAGTTTCCCTTTCTGCCTGAATCAAATAGTGCCTTTCATTGGAGAAGTCTTTAAAAAGACTAAGTCACCAATTGCAAACTCTAGATCACGCCGATGATTGTCAGCATAGCTTTTCTGCCTTGATCTAGCAACTTTCAGCCTATCTTGTATTTTCTGAACCTTTTCTGCAGTTTCAGCAATGATCGTAGGACCGTGGAAACTTCGAGTTCCAACTTCTTCTTAGCTCACTGGAGTCCTATATCTTCGACCGTACAATGCTTCAAATGGTACCATCCCAATACTGGAGTGATAACTATTGTTGTACGCAAACTCGCACAACGCCAAATGGTCATCCCAATCACTCCCGAAATTAACAATACTGGCACGAAGTAAGTCTTCCAAAGTCTGTATAGTATGTTCTGATTGTCTGTCTGTTTGTGGATGATAAGCAGTACTAAACCGAAGTCTAGTACCCATGGAATTCTGAAATGACTGCCAAAATGCGGAAACAAACCGACTATCCCGATCGGAGACAATCGAGACCGGTGTTCCATGCAATCGAGTCACTTCCTTGATAAACAATATGGACATATCACTGAATCCCATATCCTTTCTCAAAATGGAAGGAAGTGTACGAACTTCGTAAAACGATCAACGATCACCCATACGGCATCGTGCTGCTTTTTCGTCCTCGGTAAACCAGTTACAAAGTCCATTGTAATGTGTTCCCGCTTCCATTTAGGAATATTAAGTGGATGAAGCAATCTAGGTGGTTTTCTGTGTTCAAATTTCACACGCTGGCAAGTCAAGCATGAAGATACATAACCTGCAATCTCCCGTTTCATATTATTCCACCAGAATCTGCCTTTGAGATTTCTATACATTTTCGTGCTTCTTGGATGCATAGAATATCTGGTGTGATGAGCTTCGAACATCACTGCTTGCTTCAAATCTTCCTGTGCTGGTACACGCAATCGGTCTCTAAAGTAGAGAACTCCTTCTACCAACACAAAGTTTGATCTATTTGCAATGTTATTCCTGATCTTCACCAATTCAGGATCTTCGAATTGCCTATCTTTGATCTGTTTGATAAGAAGCGGTTCAAATACAGACATTGTTGTAATCATTACCCGATTGTCCACTATTTCAATGGACACATCAAAATCCTTAAATTCATCAATCAGATCCCATCCATGTTCCAACAATGCCAAGTCAGCAGATTTTCGACTCAAAGTATTAGCTACGACATTACCTTTTCCAGGTACATATGTGAATGGAAAGCCATAATCCTTGATTAGCTCTAACCAACGGCGTTGCCTCAGATTGATATCTTTCTGAGTGAACAAGTACTGAAGGCTTCTGTGATCATAGTGGACTTAAAAAATTTCTCCATACAGATAGTGCTTTCATTGTTTCAGTGCAAATACAACAGTCGCAAGCTCTAAATCATGAGTACCATAATTCTTCTCATTTTCCTTTAATTGACGCGAACCATAGGCAATCACCTTGCCTCTCTGCATCAATACACATCTCAATCCAATACCTAAGGCATTTGAGTAAATCTTAAATCCTCCTCTTCCTTCAGGTAAGGATAAGATTGGGGCTGAAATTAACTTCTGATTCAAAGTTTGGAAACTAGATTCACAGGGATCATTCCATTGAAATGGAACGTTCTTCCGAGTCAGTTTCGTTAATGGTGCTGCTATCTTTGAGAAGTCCTTGGCGAATCTTCTATAATAACCTACTAACCCTAAGAAGCTTCGAACTTCTGGCACGTTCTTTAGACTCCGCCAATTGGTAACTGCTTTAATCTTAGCTGAATCAACAACTAATCCATCTCTAGTAATTACATGACCTAGAAATGCAACCTGCTGTAACCAAAAGTCGCACTTCTCAAGTTTTGCATATAACTGATTCTTTCTCAGTATCTACAAGATTGTTCTTAAATGATATGAATGCTCTATCTCTGACTTCGAATAGACCAGAATGTCATCGATGAAGATCACGACGAACTGATCCAGATCGGAAACAAACACCCTGTTCATTAAAGCCATAGACACTGCAAGTGCGTTGGTTAGACTAAAAGGCATCACTAGAAATTCATAGTGTCCATAACTAGTTCTGAATGCAGTTCTCTAGACATCTTGATCCTTAACTCGAATCTGATGATATCCAGATCGAAGATCAATCTTGGAAAAACACGCTGCACCTTGTAGTTGATCAAACAACTTATCGATCCTAGGCAATGGATACTTATTCTTGATTGTTACTTGATTTATCTGCCTATAATCGATACACATTCGAAGAGTGCCATCCTTCTTCTTTACAAACAGTACAGGTGCTCCCCATGGTGGACACTAGGTCTAATGAAACCCTTATCAAGCAAATCCTGTATCTGTTTCTTCAATTCATATAACTCTGATGGTGCCATTTGATAAAGTGCCTTGGATATCGGTGCAGTACCGGGCACAAGTTCGATTGTAAAGTCCACTTCCCTAGCTGGAGGTAGACCTGACACTTCATCTGGAAACACGTCTGGAAATTCATAGACTACAGGAATATTTTGTAACTCCTGTACATGCTTCTTTTCTGAAATGAAGGCAATATAGCCTTCACACCCACTATGCATCATTCGTTCAGCGTTGAGTGCTGAAATAAAGCTGGTGTCATATTTCTTCTAGACTCCTTCGAATAGTACACTGGCATTGGCCTCATCCACCCTAAAGGTGATGATTTTGCGAAAACAGTCTAAACAAGCCTTGTACTTCGCAAGCCAATCCATGCCAAAGATCACATCGAAATTATTCATTGCTAACACAACCAAATCAGCTGGCATTGACACTTTACCAATTCTAACAGTACATTGTGGAATATACAATTCACATACTACCTTCCTCCCTAGCGGAGTAGACACAGTAAAGTCATATGACAATTGCATTATCTGGTTTTGCATATTACAAACAAATGGAGGTGCTACAAATGAATGTGTGGAATCAGGATCAAATAATGCAATAGCAAGTCTATTGTCTATAAGAATTGTACCTTCAACCACATTCGCTGCAACATCGGCTTGTTCCCTATTGACGGCATAAGCCATCCCAGCCATTTGTGGCATGTTGGGTTGCTGCTGTTCTCTTGGTTGATGCCTTTGCCATTGATGTTGCTGGCCTTGACGCTGAGGCTGCTGTTATTGTTGCCTAGGAGGAGCTGATAAGGCTAATCGTTGTTGAGGAACAGGAAGTGCTGCTTGTTCCTGAGCAGGCTGCTGGTATGAAGCTCTATCATCTCTCGTAGCCTTCGGACACTGTGCCATCTTGTGTTCTAAAGAACCACAAACTAGGCAAGCTCCAGTAGTCCTCTAACATAACTCAGTTCTATGAGCTTTACCGCAAGTATCACAGACTGATCTATTCTCTCTCCCCTCATTCCTCGGAATGAATCTCTGTTTCTGCTTCTTATTCTTGGACTGTCCTGCTTTCTTAAACCATGAATCACCACTTCTTTTGGTGTTCATAGCCTTTGCTTCTTTCTCTCTTTGGACTTCTTCTGCTGTATATGCCCAATCAACGACATCATCAAATGTCGTAGGCTTTTGTCCAGCCAATACGATCGTCTTATATTCTGGATTTAGTCCGAGGAGGAATCTCTTGACTTTCTTTGCTTCAGTATCTACCAAATCAGTAGCATAGTTTGACAGCTGTAAGAAGGTATGTACATAAGCAGCCACGGTCAGTTAACCTTGTTTCAAATTCAGAAACTCTGCTTCCTTTTGCTGCTGTACATGTTCTGGGACAAACTGCCTCTAAAATTGTTTCTTGAAAGTTTCTCATATACCCTCTGCTGGTATTGCCTTAAACATATCCTTGACACTTTTCCACCATTTCTTTGCTCCCCCTCTAAACATAATAGAGGTAAGTAACACTCTTTGCTTGTGAGTGCAGACCACTGTATCAAACGCATCTTCAATGTGTTCTAACCACTCATCAGCCTGCATCACATCTTCATTCCCATGGAACTCTGTGGTTCCTCTCTTACGGAACCGCTCATAAATAGCATGAGGATCCTTATCCTTATGCTGTAACACCACTTGTGTCTCAACATGATGTGGCTGTTGGACTGGCGGTACAGGCGGAGTCTGCAACTGGCTCTGAACTTCTAATAAGGCAGCTATTTGGGTCTGTATTCCCATTTGAGCTTCCTGACTTCTGGCTAGCTGGGCTTGCATGCCCATTTGTGCCTCATGGCTTTTAGCCATCTGCTCATTACTTCTAGTTAACTGCTTAAGCATAGCAGTAAACCTAGTATCAGTGTTAGATATAGGAGGGGAAGGTGTGACTTCCATAAAGTCATTATTCCCATATCCTAATCCAGAAGCCATGCTGTAAACAATACGGAAGGTAAGATACATATCTTCACACTTCCATCACATATATATCGCATATAGTGAAAATAGTAAACATAAATCCAATGTTGGATTCGCTCTAATCATGGTTTAAGATCTCGGTCTCGGTCGCGGTATCGGTTGGGCCGAAAAACCGATATGATATCGGTATCGGTCGCGGATATCGGTCCGTCACGGTCGTCGCGGTGTGATTTTTTTTAATCCAAAAAAATTCGCAAAAATATCCAAAAAATCCAGAATATTAGAAAATGCTGGAAAACAATATTTTTTTTCCATTAGTAGCAACAATAAATCAAAATCTTGGTCACCTTAAGTTATGAGTCCTATCTGTGTCGCAGTTCACTGTCTTCTCTAGTATTTCATATAATGCAAACCATTATTGGTGCTCCTGATCAATTTATTAGTGTAAGATATAAGAAAATAAAGATAAGATATCTAAGTATCATTTAATACTAACTCAATCATAAAATAAATTGTGAAATCCAAGACCATGAAGACAAAATATTAAAATCTGAAACATGATAGTGAGATAAATAAATTAAAAAGCACTTAGACATCAAAAGGTTTATGGTTTACATGAAATTAGGGGAGACTAGAGAGAGAAATTGATGAGCATGACAGCCTAATTCTAAGTGGAATGTCGCCCAAGCTAGATAACATCATCATCATCATTTATTTGGTATGGATTGTTAAAGAATAAATAATAGTTAAAATAAGGGAGTGTGTTGATTTTCTTACCAATATAAAATGATTTCTTCAAGAAATAGTGTTGGAAATGTGCAAGAGAATGAACTAAGGAGGAGGGGTTGCTCTAAGGAGATGAGTGGAAAGGAAGAATGTGGGGGAAGAATGAGAGAAAAAATGAAAATTTTAGGGGTCTTTTTAACATTATTTTATATTGGCCGATATTTTGACCGAGATGACCGATATATCGGCCAATATATCGGTTAAACCGATATTTTCAAAATATCGGCCGAGATGGACCAATATTTTGGCGATATTTTGGTCTGCAGTACCGAGACCGATATCTCACCAAAATATCGGACCAGTATGGGCCGATACCGGTTCATATCGGCCGGTATGAACCGGTATCGGCCGATATTTTGTACCATGGCTCTAATCATAATGTTTCTCACTTAGTTCTTAGCCTTACTAAGTATTTTAAAATCTCGTATCCTAGCTTTTTAACTAGGCTTTGATACTATACAATAAGTATGTCACGACCCGAGCCCGAGATCAGTGCCCCGGGTCGCGAAGTCAATCATACTTACTCCCGTAAACCCCGAATTAATCAAAGTTAAGACGAAGTCCACAAGGGATCTAACATATTTACCTGTCAATGTACAATTTGCGGAATACTCATATATACATACATTGACCGAATATTTAAAACTAAATATTTCTTTTGCATAAAGTAAAGTCAATATACATGATTACATCCTATATAAGTCAACCACCGCATATGCAAAATACAATGCAGAGGACACCATTTACAATTCAAAATGAATGTACAAAAGTATCCATTAACATCTCCAAAATATTCTATCTCTTGGCGCCCCGATCTAGGTCCATTCGATTAAACCTCCTGGAGGAATCGTATGGGTATCCTGCGCTGGCGCCTCGACCTCTGCCTGACCGGCACGGGCAACTGGGCCTGTAATATTATCAGTAACACCGTGAACACGACGGTTCAACAATGTTTATACAGTTTCATGATAGTACATGTGAAGTTATTGAATTAACAATTCTAGATAATTCAATTCTATTCCAATATCCTTTATAATGAACACAGTAGTGGCAATGACTATATTGGCAACTACAACAGTATTGGTTTCACTTTATTTCAATTTCTTCCCAAAGGAGGCAATTCACATTCATTCATTTCATTGAATTCTCATTTGATTCATTAATCATGTTAAGCATTTATTAATGGCTTATCAGTGGGACTCATTAGTCCAATGTGTGACTTATCAATTCGGCGACTTTGCAGTCTATCACCATAAGATCTTATTAAATTTTAAAATTAAATGTCATTGAATTCTTTCTTTTTATATCCCTAATAATATGCATCCTTATCTCAATACACAACTATTTCACTTGGTCTCGGCTTCAACCATCTCTAAGGTTTTCAACCTAAGTAGAGATCTCGTTATAGTAAATTGAGTTTCTTCTCTAAAAGTCCTCATCCTTGTTAACCATGTTTTAATTAGAATCTTTCATAATTAGAAAGATAGGAAGGCAAAGGGGGAAAGAGGGAGAGGGCGGGCGGGCGGGGGTTGCGACATCACTCTGTGGGCGAGAGGTAGAGGAAGGGAGAGAAAGAGGGGGAGAGGAAGACTGGGCTGGCAGATGGTGGGAGAGGGAGAAGGAGAGGGAGAAAGGGAGAAAGAGGGAGAGGGCAGGTGGGGGCTACGGCGGCGGGCGGGTGAGGGCCGGCGGTGGGTGATAGGGAGAGGAAGAGAGAGGGAAGGGAGATGAAGAGGAGAGGAGAGGAGGGTATCTTGGGTATTTTTGGGAATGTGGGTGAGCTCAGCAAAATAGGTGGGTGCATTTAGAATTTCCCTTCTTCTGAAAAGGGAATCACAAATCTTGCTCAACTTTCCCAATTTCTTCCTTTCTGCCTTCGCTCTACTTTATCTGATTTCCATATTTCAGATCCCATTCCAAACATCTTTCACAGGAGGCATGGAAATAGAGCAAACACCAGCAAGTTCTTATCCCATCTTTGCCCTCTTCTGATCAGGTATGTAGTAGTAGAAGTTTTCATTCACCATCTCTCTAGTTATTCCTATTTCCTTGCAACACATAAAGCTCAAATTTCCTTTTCTTTCTTTCTTCTGTATGAGGAATGTACAGTTCTTTCTTTCTTTCCATTATCGGTTTAGTCTGTGCTGTAAGCCAAGGGTTGGTTTGAAACTGGAATGGGATCGTATCATATAAGAACAATCTACTTCTGATAAGCACTCAAACGCATCTGAATTACAGAATCTAAAATACCCTTTTAGAATTTCTTCACAACTACCCAACGTGTAATTTTTAGAAGTTAGCTTAGATTTATTTACAGTCCTTTGAAATATTCAAATGAGAACGTCCAGATCAAGATAATCATACACCTTATTTCCAATTCCGATCGGATACAGATCAGGATGGATCTCGTTCGAAACGGAATATAAAGGATCCAGGGTGGATCCAACATAGTTCCATTCTGGAACCGACCCATTTGCATCTCGACTTGGGGCGACTTGCAAGTTGCAACATTCATATTTCCTCTTCACAAAAGTCATATCAGTAACAACTAACCTGACTGTTTTCTTTCCCACAAAAAAAAAAAGATGGCTATTTTTGAGTTTAGAAAATATTATTTAAGAATAATTAAAATAATTGGCTTTGTTGCTTCACATGCAAATTTTAAAAATAAATTAAGACTAGGAAGGGGCTTGAGTGCCAAAGTAAAAAGCTTCTGTCACTATGAATTAAAAAAAAAAAAAAAATATTCGAAAGTATATATCCACTATTGACCATTTTCAATAATGTAGAAATCTCTACGATCATTATTTTTTTAATGTAAGCGCCCTTTTTATTAGGAAATGTATTACCAATAAGTAGTTAATTCTGGTCGACACTTTGTTAAAGGCACTAGCAACAAAGCCCGTGCTAAGTCAGGACCGATAATAAAGATACATCAAATTTAGGGATACTATTAAAAATATAAAATAAGAATAAAGATATTCCGGCTACAGCTCAAACTATGTTAATCTAAAGAAAGAAGAGTATTCAAAATAGATTGAGCCTAATAAAAAATAAGAAATAAAGATAGGAACCGAACCAATTATCATAAGATACCATGCCACTGACCATAACTGCCTTTGTCAAATGGGTTATCTTCCGACCAAAACATTGATCAAAATCAAGTAGTTATATTTCTTAAAAGCATAGAGTTAATTGGAGTAATTAATAAGAAACAAAATTGACATGACACTCTAAATACAAAGTAAATCTGACTTTAAAATCTTCACACCTACTTGGACTCAGGAGAACTTTTAGGAGAGAAAAATCAATAGAGAGTAGGATTACTTTCTTATTTTAGATGGGTTCACCTAAATTTGACTTGGCACTCTTAATAATTTAGTAAAGACCTCTAAATCAAACAAATTAAATCTCATATCGGGCATATAAAAGAAAAAAAACCAAAAGTATCCAAATTAGAACATATAAAAATTAAAAGATAATAAGAAGAAATATTATTGATTTTAGAATGAAATTGAGACAGTGGTCTTCGTGAATGAAATAATGCTTCTGCAAGTATTGCAATCCAAAACAATTGGTTTGATGAGATACATCTTCATCCTTCTAAGAGATACCCATTTTTGATGCCCTCCCTTTTTGTAGGTATCTAAATTTCTTCCTATCTTTTAAGATAAAAAAAAAAAAAAGAAACCTAAGCCCACGAAAAAGCTTGCTTCTAATGAAAAACCCTCTAAAAAAATTACATGGATAACAAAAAAAGGAAAAAGGAAAAAAAAAAAAAAAACAACATATTTTAAAAAGATTTCCTTTCAGGGGATTCTATGACTGGGAGGATGAGTATGGACTCCTGACAGAAAAAAAAAAAAAAAAAAAAAAAAAAAAAAAAAAAAAAAAAAAAAAGAAAAGAAAAAGAAAAAGAAAAAGAGAAAAGAAGGAGGGGTTGGACCCATCCGGCCCATTGCTTGTGACCTGTGTGCGAAATAATGAGGAAAACGTTCAACTCATGAACTTTTTTCAGATGGCACGTGCACCGACCTCGTCGTGTTGATAACAAAGAAGTAGTGGTTTAATAGAAATAACTAGCAAAACGTACCCGTGATTAGCAAAGGCAATATGGTTTGTAAGAATAAACAACAGTTTTTTGTATTTTATAATAGATAAAGTTTTATAATAAAATTTATTATTGAGTTATTTAGATTTTGTGTTTGGGTTATAGCAATCTTTCTTAAAAATGAAAATAAAAAAATGACCATTAGATAAAATGTGATTGGTATGTGTATTAATTAATATATTTTCAAAATTGATGTCCAAGATACATGGAAAATATAATTGAGTATAAATAAGAAATTGCAAGGATTGCACAATGGAAAAATTGAAGATAAGAAAATTACACCTTGACCTTCATAGTCATTTCTTCAACTTCGGGTGAGAAAAGAAGAGGAGAAAAAACTCAAGCCCTTTCAATGGCATCTTTATCGAAGAATACATCACAAGAGCATTCAAATGTATAGTAGTTATGTGGGTGGTTATATTAAATAAGGGGGACATTCATGTGCATCTATCCCTCACCCTAGGGTGAGGGAGCTTTCCTTCTTTGCACATGAATATTCATTTTATGCATATGACCATATATGACTTTTCCTCTTTTGAACATGAAAATTCCCAATTATGGAAGTGTCCCTAACCCTATGGTGAGGGATGGACGCACATGTATATTCTCCATTAAATAAATGATAATAACTGATAGTAGTGAGATAAGAAGAGAGAAGTCATGGACGCACAGAACGTGCAAGATTTGAAAAGGAAATTGATGTCAATTCCATTCAAAATTGTAACTGGCAATCCAAATTGGAATGGAAAACCCTTAAGCTTAGTATCGTATAACTGGAGGGTTGAGTGTATTCTAGTGTGAGGTGTTGTTGATGTGTTATGTTTTAAGTATTTGGTATCTGACAATGTAAGTAGGGTGATCAATCACTTAATGATGATGGAGAGAGAGAGAGGGTTGCAAACCTTAGAGAGAGTTGAAGCTGAGATCGAGTGAAAGAGTAATGTGTTGAGATAAGGATGCATATGATTAGGGATTTAAAGAGAGACAATTCAGGGGCATTTAATTTTAAATTTTAATAAGCTCTTATGGTGATTTGAAAGGCATTGAGTAGATAATTAAGATCCAATCTTTCTAATTTTGAAAGATGCTAATTTAAACCCGATTAAGAAGGATGAGGATTTTTAGAGACGAAACCAAAATTATTATAGTGTGATCTCTACTAAGGTTGCAAACCTTAGAGAGAGTTATAGCTGAGACCAAGTGAAAGAGTTGTGTATTGAGATAAGGATGCATATTATTAGGGATTTAAAAAGAGAGAATTCAAGGACATTTAATTTTAAAATTTAATAAAATCGTATGGCGATTTGAAAGGCATTGAGTAGATAATTAAGATCCAATCTTTCTAATTATGAAAGATGCTAATTTAAACATGGTTAACAAGGATGGGGACTTTTAGAGAAGAAACTCAATTTACTATAATGAGATCTCTACTCAGGTTGCAAACCTTAGAGATGGTTGAAGCCGAGACCGAGTGAAAGAGTTGTGTATTGAGATAAGGATGCATATTATTAGGGATTTAAAAAGAGAGAATTCAATGACATTTAATTTTAAAATTTAATAAGATCTTATGGTGATCTAAAAGGCATTGAGTAGATAATTAAGATCCAATCTTTCTAATTTTGAAAGATGCTAATTGAAACCTGATTAAGAAGGATGAGAATTTTTAGAGAAGAAACGAAATTTAGTGTATGTGTACATATACATATACATATACATATACATATATGGAAGATGCTCATGTGAGATATGTTCTCACCTTATTATGGGAGATAAGGTGGGGACCCTCACATCCATATCCAATGCCAACAACTAAAGTGTGAGGGCCCCCACTCCTATCTCGCATGGTAAGGTGAGAGATGCTCTCATAGGAGCATCTCTCTCTCTCTATATAACATTTATATATATATATAGAGAGAGATGCTCCTATGAGAGCATCTCTCACCTTACCATTTGAGATAGGAGTGGGGGCCCTCACACTTAAGTTGTTGACACTAGATATGGACGTGATGGCCCCCACCTTATCTCTCATAGTGCTCTCATAGGAGCATCTCTTTATATATATAATATATATATTATGAAAATAGTGTTGACATAGATAGAGACAATCAGAAGATGTAAACATTATTTTTTTCACTTAAGATATAATGATCAACCTTTATTATTAAAAATGATTCTAAATGAAATAAAAGTTACCATTTGTGGCGTAATTGATAACAATGACCCATGGATTATGTGGATAGAGAATCCTCATCTCTAAATGAATATATACTTCTTTGCAATACATACTTAAAAAATTTAGTGACTAGTAAGACAAATAAGCGAACTTACTAAGCACTAAGCATAAGATTGACATTGAATACTCCTAATATCATATCTTTCCTTGAACTACATTGTGCCTTTTCAATTTTCTTATAATTCTAGTAGTCAATAATCATACCAGGGTTATTATATTATCTTAGGTTTATGTCTTGTATTATGGGTTGGGCTAATAAAGTGGGAATTATATATAGAATATTATATGTAACACTAGACTCAAAAGAGAGTCAAATATGTGAATCGATGGTGCTTGCTTGTCGTGGATGTAGGAACAATGCTAAACCACCTAAATGAAATAAAAGTTACCATTTGTGGCGTAATTGATAACAATGACCCATGGATTATGTGGATAGAGAATCCTCATCTCTAAATGAATATATACTTCTTTGCAATACATACTTAAAAAATTTAGTGACTAGTAAGACAAATAAGCGAACTTACTAAGCACTAAGCATAAGATTGACATTGAATACTCCTAATATCATATCTTTCCTTGAACTACATTGTGCCTTTTCAATTTTCTTATAATTCTAGTAGTCAATAATCATACCAGGGTTATTATATTATCTTAGGTTTATGTCTTGTAATATGGGTTGGGCTAATAAAGTGGGAATTATATATAGAATATTATATGTAACACTAGACTCAAAAGAGAGTCAAATATGTGAATCGATGGTGCTTGCTTGTCGTGGATGTAGGAACAATGCTAAACCACCTAAATGAAATAAAAGTTACCATTTGTGGCGTAATTGATAACAATGACCCATGGATTATGTGGATAGAGAATCCTCATCTCTAAATGAATATATACTTCTTTGCAATACATACTTAAAAAATTTAGTGACTAGTAAGACAAATAAGCGAACTTACTAAGCACTAAGCATAAGATTGACATTGAATACTCCTAATATCATATCTTTCCTTGAACTACATTGTGCCTTTTCAATTTTCTTATAATTCTAGTAGTCAATAATCATACCAGGGTTATTATATTATCTTAGGTTTATGTCTTGTATTATGGGTTGGGCTAATAAAGTGGGAATTATATATAGAATATTATATGTAACACTAGACTCAAAAGAGAGTCAAATATGTGAATCGATGGTGCTTGCTTGTCGTGGATGTAGGAACAATGCTAAACCACCTAAAATCCTCATTTCTCTCTTGTGTGGCGTGATTGTTCGATTGCAGATTTTGCGCTTCTGCATGCAATCACATAACAATTAGTATTTTAGAACACGGGTTGTGTTGTGCGATCTATGCTTTTGTCGTTGGATATTTAGAGTCACGCAATTATGTAATTGCGTGAAAAGATTGAGAAGGCAAAGAGAAAAAGTCCTTGTCTAGGGTTTTTAGTTGATGGAGGGTGGGGTTGATGCCCAATTGTAGGAACAGAGAGGAAAATAGGCTCAATGTGACCTCAATCAAGGTGGGCCACCGTAATCACAATAGAGAGATGAATCTAAGGCAAGGTGGATTCTTAGCCTCTACTCATGCAAAGTTGGGGTTCATTTATGCAATGCATGACAACAAAAGAGCCTTATTTTTTTTTTTTTTTTCAGTAAGCTCGTGGTAATGAGATCTACAGCTTGGTGTAGAAATTTGGCAAATTGACGGCTATAGAATGAGTGATCTGGAAAACACTCATTATGTCGTCAATGGAGCGTCAAGTCTGAGGTGGAGAATTTTGACAAGAGGAGCAAATATTGGCTTGCAAATGGAAGTTCAAATAGTGGTCAAAATGTTGAAGAGATAGTGTATTTCCTGGTGGCTCGAGTTCTACAAAATCCAAGCCAAGGTGGATTCTTAGCTTCTACTTATGGCAAAGTTGGTGTTCATTTATGCAATGCATGAAAGCAAAAGAGAGTTTTTTTTTTTTTTTTTAATTTTATATGATCATATCTTCATTGCATAATTTGTGCAATGCAAGGCAAAGGAGAGATCTATATTTTGGCATGATCATATCCAATGTCGTGCCCTCTTCCAAAGGCAGGGATGCATGTAACTCGGATTTCCACAAAATAGGCTAAAGAGCATGTTTGGTAACATGTGAGGAATCCATAGTTCTGATGATTCTTCACTATCACTGGAATAAGGATTTCTCACTGGCGGTTGTATAGTTAATGATTTCACATGGATATTGGGGTGTATTGATGCATATAGTTGAGAAAAATAGTATTCTGTGTGCAAATTTACTTAAATGAGGATTTTCAAATCTTAAAGGGGTAGTTGGATTTGAAAATCCTAAAAATGAAGATTTCCATTCGTCCAAATTCTAAGAAATTTATAATTGCCAAACATGGATTTATAATAACTTTAGGGAAGCCAAAAATCTTTTCCCCAAAGATTTGGTTGCCAAACGTGACCTTAAGGGTGTCCACAAAAGTCATGTTTTACGTATATCGCCACACTCTCTTACTTCGTGGTACCATTTGCTAATTTTAATGATCTTCTCATTTAGTAACAACCTTGACTTATAATTTTACATTCCTAAATATTATAGAAGCATCAGAATGGTTTTCATACCTTCAATCTCATTTGGGCTTCTCTAACCTCTGAAAATTGATTCGCACGTTTCTAAAAAAAAAAAAAAAAAAAAAAAAGATTCAGTTTTTTTTTCTTTTCTTTTCGTAACCCAAAATGGAGTACAATATTGAGAATTAAGCCATTGCTTCGCCTTAAACAACCACAAGAATCCTTTCGTTTAAGATTTCAGAAGTAAACTCTATAGGGCCTGTTTTTCTAGTGGCATGTTTCAAGGACGACATAAGGCGGTGGATTTTCCAGTTTCTTCCTCAATGTCATTTGGTGCAATGCGGAAACAACTTTAGAAAGGATCTTTTAACGTGTGGTTTCCTCTAGATATGGGATCCAGAATTCCGAACTAGAGTGGCAGGAACGCGAGTGTTGCAGAAGATGAAACACACAATTTCCTCTTCCGCGGACATTAACAAACGCACCCTATAAAGGGAAATCGTGAAAACTCACTTTCTCAAGTGTCTAAGAACTAGAATCCGAGTGTCTTTTTTTTTTCTTTCACTTATCTTGGTCCTTTCTTTACCAATTATTTATTTAATTTATGTTGCACTTACCCTTGGATTTCCCCAAGTCTTCTTGCTTTGGCCTGCTAATGATGTAATGGAGAGTTTCATCGGTGGTGTGTCCTAATTATGTGATTTTCATTTCCACATCCAAGAGCTGTCCCATACAACCTATATATATATATATATATAAATTAGTAAAGTGAGAACCATCTATTGGGTTTATGTCTTGTATTTCGGGTTTACCGGATTGGTCTATTAGGTTAGCCAAGGACCGGGATTTGGGTCGGGGGTATTTTGGTTTTTGTACCGGGGCTTTTTTGGGGAATAAGAAAGCAAGGACTATATATACATGTAATCCGTAACACTTGATTGACCTAAGGTGGTGAAAAGTAAAGAGTGAGTTCTCTTTGGCCATGGATGTAGGCACTCTGTCGAACTACGTAAATATCTCGCGTGATTTCCTCTCTTCTTGTGTGTGGCTTGATTATCGATCGTAGATACTTGCACTTCCGCACACACTTGCATAACAAGTGGTATCAGAGCCTGGGTTGTGTCGCGGTTACAATCGACGGAGGTCCATCGGGTTGGATCTCGGGGAAGAGATCGTTTGGGTCTCTTGTGTTTTGCCTCATGGTTTGCACAGAGAGAAGGAGATAGTGACAGAGGATCTAAGGCTATGGGTTTTGATCGATATGAAGAAAAAGGCTTGTGTTCTCGGGTTGTTATTGGAGAAAAAGAAGAGATTCACCCTTGTTGTTGTTAAGTTCAAAAATGAAAAAGGGAAAAGCTTTTTATTCATTCTTGAATGTTACAGAAAGATGTGAAGACAACCTGCACATGTATTTGATTGTGCTTTGAGGAGTCATATCCATTTTTGTTTACATTGGTTCTTCTTGCCTTACCTTCTAAGTGTAGGTTGTTTACAAGTTTTTACACAACCCCCTCTTCAGGCTTAGGAGATCAAATACAAGGAGATTACAGAATAAAAGAAGGAAAAAAAGAACTGTTGTCTTCATATATTTCCTTGAAATGAAGTTGAAGGAATTTGCATTGAAGTTTCCTCTGCCAATCTTTGTAATTCATCACCTTTGTGTCAAAGGAGAATTGATAGAGATGTCTACCTTGAAATGGCAAAGACTATCCCTATTCTTCTTCTCATATGAGAGGAACAGAGACTGGGTTTTGGGAACTGTCACCCAATGGCCGAAGAACTCTCTGGTTGATTCTCACCTTGAGGAAGGAAGAGAGAATGTATCTTGTCTTGAAATTGGTAGATTTTCGAGCCGTCTTTTGCATGGGATCGGAGATGCCTTGCTGCTTTCTCAAGTCTCCATTTTATAGCCATTGAGAAGCCATTATCGTCGAAAATCATGGAGGAGTGGAGGCGGTTTTGAAAATTGCAATTAATGGAAATTATAATTGTTCTTCTCTTGCAGATCCAGTGGCCGTCAGAAGATGTAACTAGCCAGAGATCGTGGGTGATAACTGTTTGACAGCCAAGGGAGAAGAAGCTCGGCAGCCAGCGCTTGAAATCCTATAGCGTCCAGCGGCCATCATCTGGGCGAAGAGCAGCGGCCATATCGTTGCACTGAGTGGCCAGTGTATTGAAGAAGCTTGTGAAACTTGTAAATAGTGGCCACGAGATGCTATCACTATGGCCAGTCAAGTTCCAGAGGTCACACAAAAAATGACATTTTTTCTTTAGAAATGATTGTTTGCCTTGGAGAATGTGAGGTGTTGATGAATGAATTTTTTGTATGTCAACAAATGCCCCCCTTGAGGTACAATGATTGGGAATATGTGTTGTAATTATTGTGCCTTGAGAATTTCAATTCTCCCTTCATAAATCCGAATTTTTTTATGGGAAGGTGTAGAAAACTCGATTTAAGAGTCACTCATGCCCTAGTTTTTGACAGATATCAAGTGTATGCATCTCTGCGGGGATTATGGGGAAAGGCCAAAGGAAGATTCTCGGAGGTATATAAGAACTTTTCAAAGAATTTTCTTTTGGGTGATGAAAAAGGTGGTGATTTTGTGAGAAATAAATCCAAGTTTTAGCAAGAAAAAAAAAGGATGAACCAAGCTAGGATTTGCTGCATTGGTGTTGTTGATGATGAAGTTGGGCGCTTGGGTGGCAAACATACTCAAAATTGAGCACATGACTAGTCCATTTGAAAATATTTTCAAATAGACCGTTACGATGACATCATTTTTGAATTTTGGCAGCTCCGCGGATTTGAAAAAGCAATTAGAAGTCAAATGACGCCTCCTCGAACTGCGCGTTGACCACTGAAATGCTTTAGGAACGACTGCTAGGTGTTGGTTCACCTTCGGAGTGGCCGACGAGTATTTAATCCCGCAGCCGATGCCTTTTGTGAAGATCGAGGCGTCAGATGCCTTATAAAGGTGTGATTTCCTCATTTTTCCTTTCACTTTGCCCTTTGGCATTTTCAAGCTTTCCAGAGTTCAAAGTTTTCGTGCTCGATAATCTTCCTTAAATCTCTTCATCTTCTCCGAACCATTCCTTCGTGATTTTCCTTCTTCCTCACTTCTAAAAACAATGGCTGGTAAGCTCTTCTTCTGCGCAAACCATGCTTTGTTTTCTCTGCTCTTTTCCCACTGTGTTCTAATGTCTTCATTTTGATGCCATATCTTCTATACCCATAAATCCAATCGAGGATCCTCACAAAGTGTTTCGCATTTAACATGAATCCGGAGATGTTTTCTGATTAGGGTTTATGGATAATGAAATCTGTATTTGGATTTCGACGATGATGGGGACCGAAGTGGAGAATTTTTTTCACTTTTTCTTCTTTCTTTCCTTCCTTTCTCTTTTTCTTTGCTTTGCCATCCTGTTGCATGATGATTTAACGCGGATTTTGGATTTGGCATGTGAAGCGTGAGCAGGCAGTATTTCCTCTCCCCTTGAGTATGGGATTTTAGGGTTTTACCCAAAACTGGAACAGGCTTATCCATGAATTTCATATAGCGGTTAGTGTTTACGCATAAATATTTAAGTAGCGGTTGTTGATCTTGAACATTGACTAAAGAAAATCATCCGCTGAATGTCTAGATGACAAGACAGTGACCATAGGGCTGTAAAACAATAGAGATGTGGCCGCTGAGCCTTGTTAGATTAGGGCTTTTGGCCACTAAGAACTTTGGGGTTTGGTGGCTAGCTGTTTACCGCTGGGGCTTGATTTTTTCTGCCAAGTGTAAAACTTGGACTTCGGCCGCTGAGCATTGAGATAGCAAAACAATGACCTTTTAAGTGTCAATTTGGTGTGGTGATGGTAGCTGAGGGCTAAAAGGCCGAAACGGTAACTGTCGTCCGTCGAGACCTTCTAGGCATTTGAAAACCTTTGGCTGTTAGCTGCTAACTGTTTGGGTTTTAGCTACTGAGTTGTAATTACTGATGAATTCGGATTCTAGCCATTGAGCGCTAGTTTGGTGTGGTAACGGCCGCTGAGAACTGGAGGGCTACGACAGTGGCCGTTGGGACTTAATAATGGCCGTTTTGGTCATTTGGAATCTTAATTAGTGGCTGTCGAGTGGCAAACTTTCAGTTTTAGCCGTTAAGCTCTAGGAAGCAGTGACTGTTGAAGGCTAATTCAGTGGTTAACAGCGACCGCCCTTGGCTGGGACGTTAGGGCTTTTCCCAGAAACTGCTAAGCGCACAGTTCTGCTGCATTCACTCATCTTCATACATTTTTAATCCATGTCTCCTTATGATTTTAGCGAGCACTCAATTGCCCTGCTTAATCGGAGTCCTTGGTTCAAATACCTTTTGAGAACGCACTTTTTTACATTGCTGGGGTTGAGAATCAAGTATCTTTCTTTACTCTAGGGTTTTTTGCCCACCCTTAGAGTAAGGGGAGATGTTGCCAAAATTTCTGTAGATTTTCGATCATTTCGTAGTAACATCTTTTCTTTTTTCTTTTTAACTAACAAGAATATTGCTTCTTCTTCATCTGATGCTACTGCCATTGCTAAAGGCAAGCAGCCTGCGGTTGAGACCCCACATGTCTCAGTTGCTGAAACTGCGCAAGCTCCTCTTTCTCCTCACAGCATAATGCGAGATAGCCATGCCAGGATGGAACATATTTCTCAGAATGTGGACATTATTGTCCAGACTGAGATGGAGAGGTTTAGGACCAGATTTCTGACTTCTCCGAGGACCGAACAACTATATCAGGATATTCTGATAAACGCTACTTGGAGTGATGGGCGCGAGGGATCTTTGAGGAAGCCCGATTATGTCTTCGGTGATAGCAGTGATTGCGAAGAATGCCACTCCATTGAACACGTTGCCTTTTCAGTTGTTCATAATACTGGGGGTTTACAGTATCAACCGAGCATACTTATAAGAGAGGCTCTTCCGCTTTAGCCCTCGGGCCAACCTTACCGGCTAGGGATGATAACAAGGTCGCTTGGGGAACCTGTGAGTGTACTTTCAAGACCAGTATTTTCCAGTATGACGATCTAAGCTTCAAGGAGTCTATCATAGCAAAGTTTGACATGCTGGCTCCTTGCAGAACAGTTCTCTTTATTGGCTGTAACGTATCGCAACTCTGGACTATCGGTTTGGGAGTTCTATCGGGTGACGAAAACGCTTTGGTTGGCAAGAAGCATAACCCTAGAGGATGGTTCACTCCTTCCCATGATTGGGGATTACGGATGAGGGAGGTTGGGGCACAATGTGGTGACATCCTTGCGGTCACAGGGATTCTTGATGTGGTAAGAGTGACATCTCGGTGGATCCTTTCCAAGTCAAAAGAACCTTATAGGGCAATAATGTAGTTGTTTTGCCCTGCCACCAACACTTTCATCACCCCAACTCAGAATTAGGATTTTCTTTGATTGAGATGAGCGACGTCTTTGGTCTCCCAATTCTTAGGGAATTCTACGAAGAATTTGTTCCCCTAAATTCCATTTTAGAGAGAGTGACCGAAGAATTCCACACATTCTTTCAACAAGTTTTTGCTTTTACAGAAACGTCCCGTGATAACTGCCGCAAGTTCAAGGCTGGGACTTGGATAAAAAATATATTGCCGAAGGGACCAGCTAGGAATATTACATTCTTGAAAGATCCAAGTGTCTTTAAGAAGAAAGTGGTGATTGTAGACCCTTCTTCGTTAAGTCATAGGCGAGAGGTGCGTAACTACACCACATCTTACATTGATTGTCCAAAGTTCCTCCCTTATTTGGAGAGGACTTTCTCTAAGAGTATGCCAAGGAGGCATCTCGCGATCACGCATTTAGCCGTCTGGTTATTGGAGGTCAACTTCCCCATTGCAGGCAAAGAAGTTCGGACGATTTGTTTCTATCCCGCCTGCAAGATGGCATTCAGAGTGAAATTTGCTTTGGTCAATTACCTATGCACGAGATTCAAGATGATTGGATTTCTTGTATGCTGTGCCAAGCCGTACAACAGGTACTTGGGGAGCACTTTCTTTATGCATGGTTTATATACCATTGACATGGTCTTCAACGTATAGGAGAATGGGAAGGCCTGCCAAATTATAGGGCTATCACCAACGGATCAGATATGGGCATTTCCCTCGCTTCTGCTCAGAAGGTTGTGAATAGCCATAGAAGCTACGGTATCTGCAAGAGCCCGGTTGTGGTGAGAGATTTGCATTGCACAACCCTCGTTAGCAGTTAATGTCCAGCTGATAAGGAGAATTCTCATACCCGGATCTTACCGTTGACCACTTGGGAGAAAGAATGGCTTGTTTCCATCAGGCCTTCAGAGTTGGTCTTCTGCAGAGAAAGGTTGATTGACATTCAATCATATTTCCCGGCACTATTTAGTAGGCAGTTTGGTTAATTGCAAGGAGCTAGTACTAGGGTATCCAAGCCGAATCAGAGGTCAAAAACTCCTACACCGCACAGATTCACATTAACCCGCATAACTTGCACCCAAATCTAAATTTATTTACAATCCTCTAAGGCATTAATCATATCCAAAGTTTAAATTAAGCCCATACCGATAAGTTAATTTGTAAAAATGAGATAAGATCTAAAAGAACAATCCTAAACTTTCTAAATCCTATTGGTGCAATTTAAAGCCCATTATGAGAGGCAATATGGACAAGCTCTATTTGGGTTATGATAAGTCTAATGTTAATTTATTTCGTATAGGATCTTAAATCAAACTAAAGGCTCAACTGATGTTGGGTTGAAAATTTAGGCCTAGGCCGGGTCATGATGCCATAATTCACCATTTTCTCTGGCTTATGCTGGCGTATGGAGAAAATAGTGTCGAAACTAGCATGAATTTAACTATTACTTGATTATTTTACTTTATTTATATTATATCTATTGTATTTTCCTCATATCCATAATCCTCTTAAAAGAAAGAAGAGCACACAATAATGTTCTTAAGTTTGACAAAGGGTCTACCTCAGAAAAAAGGAAGAGAAGGAATTATTTATTCAATGAATATAGTATGTATTTTTTTTTAACAGTAACTATAGAAATAGAATAACCACATTAATAGAAATAAGAGGATTTTACCGAAAAATGCACCATTTTTGTCCGTCGCACGAGAAAATGAAAACTATTACCTAATGCACAAATGTGGTCCATTATGCATTTTTTTTTATAATAGTTTTGAACAAGCGACGCTATCATTGCTCCATATTTTGATAGAGGACACTAACGTCGCTTTTCGTAAATCCCATAAAACCCTTGTTTCCCTCATTCGCTCCCATTTTTTCCCTTTTCCCTTTCCTTCTTCTCCCACACTGTGTCGACGTTGCTGCCCCTGCCTCCTGTGCTCTCTCTTCTCCCTGCGCTACCACCCTCATTCGATATCGCTCATCGACTCGAAGTAGGTATGTTAAAATATACCATTTGTTGGAAGTCCCGTCCACCGTTTGTTCTTTTTTTTTTTTTTTTTTTTGCTGTTTGGTTGTGTATTTTTGGCTTAATGGCTTCAAATCATTTGTTTGATACAAATGGTTGGTGGGATTCAGTTTTCCTTCCAACTGCAATCCATTTCAAGTTGTGACACATTGATGTTTGTGGTTTGAATGGTTTCAAGATGTCCTCCTGTGCTCTCTCTATGCAGCGACATGCTTCTTGTATTTTCTTTGATTAATGAGTGTAAGTTAGATATTGTATTAACACTTGATGGTTTCAAAATGTATTTCGATTTGTATTGTTATAAGCCCTTGTGTATTGTATTAACAAGTTGAAATGAAAATTGTATGCCAAGTGTTTGTTATAATGCTTCATAGGCCATTTAATATTTTTGTGTAGAAGCACATATAGCTTTTGGTTGCGATATCCTTTCGCATACCTATTGCGTTCTATAGATTGTTGCTATGCTATTATGTTTGTAGAACGATAAAGTTTGAGATCTTTTACTATTTCTAATCGTAGTGAACGATAGAGTGAGTTTTGTGTTGGGTTTGTGTTTTTTTGGAGAGATAATGATTTACTTTTGTTGATAAGCAGAATAAAAAGACATCTTCAAGCGCTCCATTTTTAGTTAATGGACTGTCAAAATAAGAAGCAAATAGAAACTTAAAAAAGCACCCTACATTAATATCAATATGAAAATATTCTCTTCCGTTACATGATGATATTGCACCTCATGAATTTGGCAATAAAGAATATTGCTTCCATGTTTTGCTTCTCATGAATTTGACAATGATGCCTTGCCTTTGTAAAACAGGGGGGATGAATGATCTCGTTTAGCGGGAAATAGTTTTCATTCTCTCGTGCAACGGACAAATATGGTGCATTTTTTGGTAAAATCCTCAAGAAATAAAATAAAGTTTTCATAAAAAAAAAAAAAATTGTATCAAAATGAAAAGATATACTCCATAAAATTAAGTATTGAGCATAAGTCTTAACTACAAGAAAAAAACAAATGGATTATGCTGATTAAATGTTTAAAATAGACATGGATGCATGATTTCAAGTTTCTTATTCATTCAAAGTTATTACTAAAATGTATAACTTATCTCTAAAATATAACTCCAATAACTTATTAATAGAAAGCCTAGTTAACTCCATAAGTAATTTTCCCCTTTTTACTGAGACACAAGTACCAATTTAATAATTCAACCATCCGGAGAGATGAACAGAATCCATTATCAATTTAATGCGGGGTTCTAAAAGAATTCAGATTTCCCTTTTAAAATACACTTAGATTTGTAATGCATCTAATTGAGATGGATGTCAATCATAGTATTGAGAATACGACATTGAATAGTGGTTAGTGAAGGCCAAATATTACTCTATTCAAATGTTCTATAGTCTTTGATTTTGATTTTTGAGGCCTCATTTAATGATTCTATAAAAATAAGTTTTTTTTTTGTTCGATCCAATGGTAGATAACGGTTGGGTCACTATTAAATTGGTACAAGCACAAACTTATGGGAGACAGGATTGTGTGTGTGTGGGAGGGTCAGGTTTAGGATTAATCACAGGCAATGAAAACAATTTAGTTTTCAAAAACCTTCTCTTTTTTTTTTTTTTTTGGAGTTTTCATTAGCAGTAGTCTCAATCAAGCGGATCTAGGTAGCATGATACAACTCTTCTCAATCATTCTCTTGGTCTGACAACTCTTCTTCATTATCTTCATCAGTATCATTGTCAGACACAGACTTAGCCATGAAAGCCACAAACTTGCCATTCACATTGTCAGAAGGATCATCCTCATGATCTTTTACATTTTCCTCTGCAGAAGATTCTTCATCCCAAGTTGTGTTGAAAGCCTTTTGTTTTGCACCATTTTTCTTGTTGGCACATTCATTAGCATAGTGACCATAGCCTTGCATTCAAAACACTTTATCCCTTTTCCAGAATCCTTCTTCTCAAATTTGAAATTCTTTTTCTTGGCTCGTTTTGTCTTCATGTATTTTTTGAAACACTTAATAAACTCAGCTATCTCCTCTTCATCCTCAGATTTAGAATCAGACTCAATTTTCTTTACAGGCTTCTTTCTTGATTCTAAGATGGCTTTCAAAGCAATAACCTTTTCTTTGGATTTTCCTTTATTCAAACGGTTTGCTTCATACGTCTGAAGATTTCCAGCCAATACATTTAACTTGAGGGTATCCAGATTTTTATTTTCTTCAGTAGCATCAACTTTAGAATCAAACCTTGAAGGTAGAGACCTTAAAACTTTCTTGACAATCTTGTGTTCTGGTATTTCTTCCCCTAGAATGAAAACAGAATTGACAATATCATTCAGTTTAGCATTGAATTGATTAAAGGTCTCATCTTCTTCCATCACGATGGTTTCAAATTCTTTATTCAGTCTTTGCAATTTAGGTTGCTTCACCGTGTCTGTACCCTCATAAGACTTCTCATGCTTCTTTTGCAGTTTTACAAATGGAAATCCTTCGAAACTCATTAGCAGTCACCCCATTGTATATGCAATTTACAGCCTTGTTATTGCAATTGGATGCATACCTCTCATCCTTAGACCATTGGACTTTAGGTGTAGGAATAGATTGTTCATTAACCACAATTGTTGGTCTAGAGTAGCCATCTTCAACAATATCCCAAACATTATCATCAATGGACTTAAGGAACCCAATCATCCTTTGCTTCTAATATGCATAATTAGAACCATCAAACAAAGGAGGCTTGACGTTGATGTCCTTTCTTTATTGAGCACCATTCTAGAAATCTTATAGGATCAGACACAACAAAATAGTGCAACCTGCTCTGATGCCAATTGAAAATTTTTAGAGGTCCGCAATTTCTAGATTGGTCTTCTCAAACAATCAACCCAATAGTGTGCAAAAATAAACAATATGCAGCGAAAATTAAATCAACAAGCACACACCACAAGGACACCAAATTTAAGGTGGAAAACCCTAACCAGGTGAAAAACTACTGATCCAAACTGGATCAAATCAAGCACTATGAATTTAGCAATTACAAGAAACTCAGATCTTTTCCCTAGATATCTCCTACCCAAGGACTGAAGTTACCTTGTGTTGCTTCACGCTTCAACGACTTCACACCGTTGATTGCAACAGATTCCAACCAGCACTTAACTTCTCAAATCTTCTCGTAGGAAGATAATCTTCTACAAAAGATGCAGAAGAACTGACTCTAGAGAACTTGGCAGCACAACTTCATAAAAATCTCTAAAAAAGATTTCTCTCAATAACAATCTTTAACTCAGAAATTTTGAGAGGTGAGGGTCAAACTTTACAATAGCATTTGAGTCCTTTAAATAGCCCTTGGGACGTGCTTAAAGTTGCCTAACTTGATTAGGATTAAAATAAGCAGTTTGAGCACAATTAGAATATCAAGTTTCCAAAATTCGTCTAACTTTGCGCCTTGTTCGCTCGAACGGTCAACATGTTCGCTCGAGTGGACCAGTTTCTGTTTCAGAACTGGGCTAGTCCGACTCTGTTCGCTCGAGCGAATGTGATGGTCGCTCGAGCGGACCCCTCTCTGGATTGATCCGGAATTTCAGCTTAGAATTCTCCATCTTTCCTCTTCTAATTCTTTCAGGCTTTCTTCGTTTTAGTCCTTCTAACCTTCTAACTTTAGAGTCCTTTTCTAAATAAAAATTACAACTCAAAAGACTCAGAGTTTTGTCCAACCTATGAATTAGCTAACACACAAAATCCTAACATTCTGGGTACCAAAACTCTGTTCCCACCATATTAAAATTGGGGCCGTTGTTATTCCAGGGTAATACTCTGTTCCCCAACACATTGAAGGGGGAGGGGTCATTATAATATCACTGACTATTTTGTTGATGTGGATTACCAAATCCTTTTTTTGACTGATAGATTTATGTTTGATAGTTCCTAATTATGCTTCCATATTCTTGCAAGATTTTGCTTAGTTGTAGTATCTTTATAACTTTGAAAAGTTTATCTTCGCTTTAATTTACTTTTGAACTTGTATGGAATATTAAAATTTGGCATGCTTATTTGTTAAGATTATTCATAACCTGATATTCTAGAATCGGCGCTTGTAGGTGACGATCCCTTTAACGAATATCAGCAAGGAACGGCGGTAGTAGTGCTCATATGATGTAATCTAAGGACATTGTGCTTGCATATGAAGATCGGTATGACTTGGTTGATTAGTTTCTTAGTTTTCATGACTTTTTAGCTGGGCCTTGGTTTTGCCAAAATATTATTAATTTAATTTGTACAAAGCTGAACTTTCAATTATTTGATGATTATATACTTTGACATTATCTTTAAAGGTCATTGTCCGGTGTGGTTCCGCTAAAGCAGGGTCTTGGGAGGGTCCCGACTAGAGATAAACCTAATCTTTGGCAATTTTGCACATAGTCGCTGCTCGTGGATATCGAATTTGTGTTATCATACATGGAACCTGAGACTTTTACCACTTTGACATTATCTTTATTAATTGAAATTAGGGATATTCGAGTTTTCCACTTGAATTTAGTAATATATTAATTCTCATTAAACTAACTTGTGTATTAAATAATAAAACTGATCGAATTTGGGGAAATCGACCTACAATTGACTGGTAGGGCACAGACAACTTTAGGGAACGTTTTTTTTTTCTTCATAATATTTTTAAAAAATATCAGTATTGGACTCATTCGATGGAGAATAGTTAATCATGAAGCTTTATAAAGTATGTGGGGGCCTTTGGATGGCAAATATACACCAGGAGGCCATTAAACTAATTTCAAGTCTATAACTGTAAATTTGAAGAAGGGGACTTTGCATAGTTGACTCTCGTTATATAAAGAATAGGATTTTTACAACCCAAAGGCTGGGATGCAATGCAACTGAAAATAAGAAAACATGCTAAGATGAGAGTTCTAACTCAAATAGGGCCCCACCTACAAGTCATACTAGGGTATAACCATGGTCACGCAACCCACACCAAGACAAACTAGCACAAAAACTCATGTTAACCAGGGTATGATTGTATGTTAGAAAGGGGAACATGAGAATCCATAGTAGGGAAAGTATATTAGTGGAAAGTGAAGAGAAAGTATTCAGCAGTAAACCAAAAATAGCTTGCTAGTAGTTGTAGAAACCGAAAATAGCTTCTGGTCAAAATTAAAAAGTAAAGTCAAAATTTGATCCAAAATCTTTCTGCTTAATATATTATAGAGTAAATTAGTGAAAAGTCCTTCGTAGAGGTCTTGTAAGGCTTCTAGTCCATCAACTTTTCCTCTAAGGCCTATAGTCCATGCAGCTGGACATATTTCGGCGAGAGGTCCCTAGATTTGCCACCTCATGGCGAGAGGTCCCTAGATACGTCACCTCAGACATTTTCATGACTGATTTGCCCTTTTGAGCTGATTAGGCATAAAATCTTAAAATTTTAAATTTTAAATCTTCCATTCTCCCTCTTTTTTCTTCTTAAATCCGGATATGGATAGAACCTATCTAGAGCCCTTTCTTCTTATTTAAGTTACAGGTTCTGCAACAAAACCTTTTATTCGTCTGTTTGCTATAGTTGATTCGACTGCGCCGCTGCTGTCGACTCGTCATTGCCGGAGGAGAATTTGTTTCCTGACCAACTTCAACTGAGTCAAAAGGCTCTAACAATCAAATAGATGATTTTATACTTCTTCAATCCATTACCTGCATCTCCGTCTCTCTGTTTCGGATCTGATACTTGCCTCTACTAATTCTTTCAAATCTCTGTTGTAGCAGTTGCCGATGTTCTTCTGTGGAAGCGTTGAGATGTCGGGATTTATCTTTTCATGGTTTCAAGCATCCTGTGGTCCCTCTTTGAACGGGCTGGATACAGTTTGATCACGCTTGTTGCAAATGTGCTCCTTCTGCTTGTTATGATCCTCTTCTTTCGGGCAAAATCAGCGTCTCTTCTCAATCAGTGCACCTTTGGCTGCATTGGTTTTGATTTCTTGGTTTTCCTCTTTTAGTGAGACCGGTGTTTTAGACCTACGCGGTTTGCTAGCTCTGTCAAATTTATCTGAGTTTTTAATTTATTTTTTTCCAAATTTATTTGATTTTTACACAAATTTATTTGAGTTCTGAAAAAAATTTATCTGAGTTTTGGAAAAACCTATCTCAGTTTTTTGCTATTTATTTGAGTTCTGGAACAAATTTATCTGAGTTCTAAACAAATCTATCTAAGTTTTTGGTAAATTTATTTGAGTTTTTGAAAAATATAAATGAGTTTCTGACAAATTTATGTCCATTTTAAAAATTTTAACTGATTTTTTGAATGAATCTTTCTGTGTTTTTGGAAAATTTATTTGTATTTTCTTAGATCTATTTGTGTTTTTTAATTTTATTTGTGTCTTTTGAAATTTATTTGTATTTTTTGAAATAAATTTAATTGAGTTTGACAAAAAATACTTGAGTTTTTGCCAAATTTTTCGCTAATTTGAAAAATTAGGTTATCTTAGTTTTGGCAAATGTATTTGTGTTTTTTTTTAAATTTATTTGCTTTTTTAATTTTATTTACGTCTTTTGAAATTTATTTGGGTCTTTTGAGATTTATTTACATTTTTTGTAATTTATTTGTATCTTTTGAAATTTATTTGGATCTTTTGAAATTGATTTTCATCTTTTGAAATTTATTTATATTTTTTTAAAATTTATTTGGATATTTTGAAATTTATTTGCGTCTTTTTAAATTTATCTGCGTTCTTTTGAAATTTATTGCTTTTTTTTAATAAAATTTATTGTTTTTTTTGAAATTATTATGTTTTTTGAAATTTATTTGCGTTATTTTGAAATTTATTTGTGTGTTTTTAGCAGTTATTTGAAAATCTTATTAATGAGATTCCATTAATCGTGGCGAACTAAATGGTAGTTGACCATTATTAATGGGATATCCCACCAATCATGGAATATGATTTAAAAAAAAGAAATTAGACATATCAGGTATGAGAATGTGTGAGAGGACCTTTGGCTGCATGAGTTTAGTTTGTGGACTGTTTTCATAAAGTCATGCATTAAGGGACCTCCAACCAAATGCCCATATATTATAATTGCTATCCGATGTTTGCTCCCTCTCTGGACTCTCTCTCCGTAACTCTCTCCTCACGAACAGGAATTCCTTGAATTATACCTTCTCTCTCGATTTCTCTTCCAATGTCTCTACTAGTTATTGCATAGCATTATACGACTGCCTTTCTTCTTCTGCTTTCTAGGATTTGCGATAAGAAACCCTAAAAAGATCTAGGAATTTGGAGAAATGTAAGGGATTGAAGGGTTCATCCGTACGTAAGATCTTTTGACGAGTTCTACAAATAATGCAAGTAAACAAATCAACGTTTCTGTTTATACCTGATTACCCATTGTTTTTTTAATCTGTTAGGATTTTGAGTGTTGGCTAATTCATGGGTTGGACAAAACTCTGGGTCTTTTGAATTGTAATTTTTATTTATACTAGGACTCTGAAGTTAGAAGGTTGGAAGGACTAAAAAGAAGAAAGCCTGAAAGAATTAAAAGAAGAAAGCTCGAATTAAAAGAACGAAGTTGGAGAAAATAAGCTGAAATTCCGGATCTATCCAGAGAGGGGTCCGCTCGAGCAACCACCACATTCGCTCGAGCGAACAGAGTCGGACTAGCCCAGTTCTGAAACAAAGACTGGTTCGCTCGAGCGAACATATTGACCGCTCGAGCGAACAAGGCGCAGAGTTGGACGAATTTTGGAAACTTGATATTCTAATTGTGCTCAATCTGATTGTTTCAATCCTAATCAAGTTAGACAACCTTAAGCACATTCCAAGAGCTATTTAAAGGACTCAAAGGCTATTGCAAACACACACCTCACCTCTCAAAGTTCTGAGTTAGAGATTATTATTGAGAGAATTCTTCTTTAGAGTTTTTATGAAGTTGTGCTGCCAAGTTCTGTAGAGTCAGTTCTTCTGCATCCTTTGTAGAATATTATCTTCCCGCGAGAAGATTTGAGGAGTCAAATGCTGGCTAGAATCTGTTTCAATCAACGGTGTGAAGTCGTTGAAGCGTGAAGCGACACAAGGTAACTTCAGTCTTTGGGTAGGGGATATCTAGGGAAGAGATCTGAGTTTTTTGTAATTGCGAGATTCATAGTGCTTGATTTGATTCAGTTCAGATCGGTAGTTTTTCACTCGGTTAGGATTTTCCACCTTAAATTTGGTGTCCTTGTGGTTTGTGCTTGTTGATTTAATTTCCGCTGCATATTGTTTATTTCTGCACACTATTAGATTGATTGTTTGAGTGGACCAATCTAGAAATCACGGACCCCTAAAAATATTATTTTCATAATCTTTATTCAAAGCTAGGAACCCAGCTTTTAAGCCTAAACAGGGAATTGATGGTGAGATACATGTAAAGGACCAAAATCCCTAACTACTAAGAGGGATGAACACAGAATTATTCACGAACATGCAAACTAGTGACTGCCTTGGCCTGACCCTAGATATGGGTTTCCACCCTTGGTCGCCCATGATTTAACCATGCAAATTGGTCGTTGGACCAAAACATCGTAAGGTTTGGTGCATTTGGGATTCCTTGTTACATGCACATCTACAGCTTCATATGTTTAGTTAGTTTCATTAAATTTGAGTATGTGAAGATGTTACAAATTAGGATTTGTTATGAATATGTGAGCTAATCCTAGAATTCAATTAGGATTTGTTATCAATATGTGGTCAAAACCGAGAATTCAAATGAGATAACTATTTTTTTTATCGGTAAATGAGATTACTATTTGTTGTGTGTTTGTCCGAACTTGGTTGGGCTATGGAACCAACTTATGGGTGCTTGATACCTATGTTTTGTGGATTTTGATCACTTTGTGCCGCCTAAGCACCTACAGTTTGTTGGTTCTTGAAATTGGACCTTGTTTTTATGTGTTATCTTTATTAGCTTTCAGATTTGTGTATTTTCTGGTGGGAGTTGATTGGTAATAAAACTACCATATTTGGAATGTATTGGTGTGTGTGGAGTGGGAAACCAATGATTCGTGGTTGTGGAAATCCAAGACATGTCTATTATGTAAGGAATGGCTTTGGAGCTTTGGCCGTGGGCCCCATTGGAGCACACCTTGCTGGCCGAACCTACTGGGACGGTTTCCTAGGACTTGTCGACCGTATGATCATGATAAATTGAACTCACATTATCCTAACTTGTGGTATCCTTAGGGTTGTAAAATTTGGGGGTTTTTGTCTTGAATTAGGGTTTTAAATTCTCATTAATTGAGTAATGAACATGAACCAACAGTAGGTGATGTTTTTCTTCATTTGGTACCCACCATTATGGATGCTTGGGAATATGATTAACCTAGGTATGAGTCATGGAATTTCCAAACAACTACCACCTTCAGAAGCGCCAATTAGTAATTGGCCTAAACCTAATTGGAGGTCCTTGCAATTGTTTGAATTGGGTTTAGGACAAACTTGCGATGTTTGGGATTCCATGACTACCATAGGTTTATTTTCAACCAAAAAAAATAAAATAAATTATTGCCATAGGTTTGGATTAATATAGAACTTGCAAGTGGATGGCAATCCAAGACCTAAGCTTGTTATAATTTTTAAAGTGGTGTCCGATTCATGTTGAAGTCTATTTAGTCAATCCCGTGTCTACATGTATCCTAGTCTATTAGCATGTCTATTTGTATTTTGCAAATTTGTGGAGTTTTGTGTAAAAACTAGATTGATCCTAGGAAACCCTGCGTGTTGCATTATGATAGATGCATATATATGTATTTTCATTCAAGCATCACTTGAATTTTCAAGTGTCCATCAACTTTGAAATCCTTGAAATCTTGATTTAAGCATGTATGGTTTTATAACTTTTATAACTTATCTTTTCATGCATGACTTGGATTTTAACTTGGATGCATAAATTGATTTTAAGCATGCATGCCCATGATTTCATAGTTAAATCATTTAGGCATATTAGGTTAATGTTTTTGAAAAACACTGTTGGATTGATTTAAACATAAATTTAAGCATGATTTCCATGGCCCAGAACTCCCAATAGCAAAATATTTTGTATTAGGTATCTGCTCAATCTTTTTAAAAAGTATAATTTTTTAAAATCAGTGCTACAGTACTTTTGCTACAATATTTTGCTACAATGAATTCGGGTATGTCGATTCACCGAACCCAGTTACATTCAAGTTACTGAATGGTCAAAACAAGCCATTTTTTATACCATTGGGAGTTCGGTTAACAAAACTGTGAAGGGAGTTAATCGACAACTAGCCGTTTAACAACTTTTTCTTTATAAACAAGCTCATTCCAAGGCCATTTGAAACCAATTTTGAGGCATTCTTTGGGGTAAATTAAGGCCAAAGAAAGGAGAAAGAGCTAAGGAAGGCTAGCGGGTCATTTAGAAAGCTAAAGCTTGAATTTATTAGTAAAACAATTTAAGTAAGCTTTGTTTTCCCTATTAGGTGTTACATGTCTTGTTTAAATTATTGGTAAATCAATTTTAGCATGTTAACTATGATTAGTTGAATCCATTACGTGAATTCCACTTTGATTTGATTTATTGTTTTATATTCTTCACTTTGATTCAAACCAAGTTAGTTTTCAATTTTACATATCATGTTATGCCAACACATTTGAATTCAATTGTTGCATGATCTTCTCACTTGGTTGAATCACTATCTTGTTGTTTTTCATAGCTTGAAGCATATGATTAAATTAATTTATTCTGGAAACAAGAAGTTCACAAATCACATGCTTTAGGGTTTTTTTTTTTTTTTTTTTTTTTTTTTTTTTTTTTTTTTTTTTTTTTTTTATAAATCTCATACAACTTGCATAACTTGATAAGTCATATCTTTACAAGTTGTTCATTTGAATTACATGTGATTTGTATTTTCACGTCAATCAAAACATTTGTGGTTTTAACTTTCAAAAGTTTTAAGTCTACACTTATTAAGCTTTCATGTTTAAACTTGATGGAAGTGTTCACACAAACACTTTGAGCATTCATCTTTGCATTACATAGAGTGTTGTGTGAGTTAGATTTTCACTTTTATATCCACCTATAGAAGAGGCATTGTGATTGAGCTTCAATTGTAATATCTCCAAGTGTATTCTAAGCGCAATTTAGAGAGACAAACCTTAGGATTATAAAGGTTATTGCTTAGCCTAAAAATGCATATAGGAAAAGTTATTACTTAGCCTAAAAGATTTCATATTATAGAGGTTATTGCTAAGCCTATTTAAAAGCATAGTGTATAGGTTATTGCTTAGCCTTAGAAAGCATTTTGTAAAGATTATTGCTTAGCCTATTGAAAAGTATAAACAGTGAAAATCCGGTGGGGTGTAGGAACACAAGCAGGAGTGGATGTAGGCATTAAGGCCGAACCACTATAAATAGTTGTGTTATGTTGGATGCTTTGCAGTGATTGTTTTTGTTAGATTCCGCACTTCAGTTCTATATCATCACTTGTTACTAATTAATTTAAAGAAGTTCAAATTAAGTATAATTGGTTACTAAGTCAAGCTCACGCTATTCACTCTTCCCCGCTCGAGGGTTCAGATTCGGGACTTTCAAACTCTAGTTTTTAGTATGATTGTAGTTCCAGACGTAATTGCAGATTAGAAGGAAAGTTCGGTATGACTTAGGTGTAAAATGGTAATTTTAAGAAAACGGCAGCAACCTCCGGTCCAGTTTTTGATGATCTAACAATATTGGAATTCGAAGATCTTGAACATATGACTTTGTCTCGTCGAGTAGTATGATATCCATATATAGATCATCAAATTTGGATATCAGATGAAATATTTGTAAGCAACGTGAGGTTGCAAATGGAAACCACATAAATCTGTAATACTACACTTTTGTCTCTGATCTCATGTCTAGAGAATATGATATTTGCAACTTTCCTCAATTTGGCAATTGATTACTCTGCAGGATCTAATTTGCATATGGAGTAGTTGCTTTATTTCTTTTATGAATGTTTCTATTATTTAAAAATAGGAATTGATGAAAACTCAACCATATACATGGGTTCTTACTTAAAACACCGCAATTCACCTTGAAAAATTGAAATGTTTTACAAATTCATGAAAAAGATCATAATAATTAATTTACGTTAAATGGTGATAGAATTTCTCAAAAGTTGAATCTAAATAAAATTTGGCACAAGTTTCAAATTTAGAAAAACATTGAAAAATGCAACAAAATTTTTAGAGATTAATGCAGTTGGCTTTTTTTTTTTCCTGTAAGCATGTCTTGAATTGGAAATTTAAACCCACTAGGAAAGAGAAGATTCCTATTGTCCATTATATTATATTGAAGCAATGCGTTTTCCATCTTAATTTGGATGGTTAGTTACGGTTTTGATGAGAAGTAACATTAGTTTCTTTTTCAAATCTTGTACATTCTGTGCCACTCCCCAACTTCTCATGTCTTATCTCACTACTATTATTATATATGAAGCGAAAAGAGTTCAATTGAGAAATCAGGGATCAATTTCAATTTGATTTTGACCAACTCTAGCTAATTAATTTTGACATTGCATTCCCTTCTCATTCTCATGCCCACTCCCCTCCTTTTCGTTTCCAATGTAGTTTCTTCTAATCGTAACTTAAATGCATTTAAGTTAATTAACATTTAAGTATCCGCAATATTAGCCCGGATCCGTTTCACTTTAGCCCGTTTCATCTTTATTTGAATTAAGTTGCAAGTTGCAAAATGACCGACTCTCTTCTTGACTTATATAAAAGCATGTGTATTATGTAGCCAGAGGCCCAAAACTTTTCCCTTTTCTAATGATTCATGGCAGATGGGTAACAAAGGCTTTCATAGTTTCATATCTTCTCTAATCTCTATTGTACAATATATTTTTAGCATAGTACTTGAGTTATTTGAGTTACTTTAACATATCAGCTTCTTGTGGAGATCTTGCTTCTTGCATCTCTAATAAAATATTCCTTGAATTCTTCAAAGTAGCAGTGAATAGTAAAGACTCTGCCCCTCCCAATTATTATCCAATATTTTTTTTCTTTTTTTTGAGTTTTTTTGGTTTTTAAATTCTCATGTGTCTTTTCCTCGCTAACTACCTCTTCAAGTTCCATTAATCAGAAATTCCTCAATCGAGAAATCATGCTTTCTTTCGAGATTTGTAGTAAGTCAATCTTTTCCTTTCACTTCAGCTATTATGTTTTTGTTTTCTTTCACCTGAAAGGCGAATTAGAGATGTTAACATTTGATTTTAGAGACCAGGTTTTGTCCTTTTGATTCTTTAAAGAATTCTATGCTAATAGATTAGTTAGGGATATTGGGTTTTCCATATTTTGTTCTATTGTTATAATTTCAGTATGAATTTGGGTCAAAGTTATGATTGAGCCCTGCCATGTATGAGTTTGTCAAGTTAGACAGTTGTATTAAGATGCCTAATTTGCATTGTAGCTATCCAAAATTATGTATAAGGGATCATTATAGAGAGATAAAATATAAGATCACCACGTGAAGAAGATGACTTAAACCCAACATCGAATACCACTTTGATATGGGTGATGTTTGAGCTTAATGTGGTTTATGCTGGAATTATATATCCCTTGTTACCTCATGGAAGAAGTGCTCCCACATTGTAGATTTTCCTAGCTTGGATTACAGCATATGGTTTTTTCGTATTCTTCTTCGTAATCGTATGAAGTTTTTTGTCACAAGATATAATATATATGTTGGTTCGATTTAATGATTCTCCACAATGGTGAAGATGTTTGGTTCCACCACGTATAATATGTATCTGTTTCAAGTTCTATTTCCTTCCCACTTATCAACAGAAAAAAATTTGTACATGTACATGTTAGTACTACAGTACTACAAAAAGCACTATTAGTATCTCCCAATCTGTTTAGGCCATTTTTTAACCCCTATTGTATTGATCTTTCCTTAATTTTTAAGGCTATTTAATCAATTTTAAAATGAACAAAATGGTAGTGGCACTCGTATATAATGTTGGTGGCTGGACTGAATAACAATCACGTCATATTTAGATGAAGATGAATAACTAGGATTCGGTTAGTGGTTTTCCAATTGCATTAGCAAAGAGGGTTAAACTTTATCTCTGGTTAAAGCCTCAGAGGAAATGGACTTCAAGTGATGGCTATTCTTCAATTTCAAAAAAAGAAAAAAAAAAAAGATAGTTATTCAGGCCAACACATATCTTTTTCATAGAGGGATTCATATTTCTTTAATTTAAAATTATTTTTATTTATTTTACATTTAAATAGAGCTATTTTTTTTAAATAATAGCAACACAGATTAGAATTTATAAAATTTTAAAGAATATTATATTTTTATATACATTTTTGAAATTTAGTTTTGTGACTTATTAAGAAATGAGATGAATACTGTTTTAACTTAAAATATTTTTTTTTCAACTATTTTTGCCTTAAAGTTAATTCATTTATAATTGCAGCTTACAAATACTAAAATAGTACTTCTTTGAATACTAAATAATATATATATATATACATATTTTATAAAATAATTCTTTGGATTACTATTTTTATATTTTTCACATCATAAAATATGTTGCCCGTGCTAAGCACGGGTGTCTTTCCCTAGTTAGTTAATATTTCAGAAGGCTTTCCTTTGCAACTAAAAAAATCCAGCCAAGGAGCGCGTCCAACATTGTGTTATGCAAACATCACACCTCCAAGTTGGGAGGGACCACATGGGTTGCAAGAATGCAACAAATTTGATTTTCAGATTTAAAACTCTTTTAAATCTTAGTGGGGCCCTTTGCTAGAGAAGCAAGTTGCAAGGAGAATCCTATTTTTAGAAGACTACTTTACTAGGAAAATCAATAAAGAAACAAGCTGAAATCTCTTAAGAAGTTTCCAAAACTTAATTCTAACTATGAGACCTAGTTGCTAAACCTTCCAAACTTCAAAATTACTTGCAACCCAAGTAAAAGAAAGTTAATAAAGGAAAAAGGGTTGGACGCCAAATGCAATTCCACTCCCTTGGACGTCCACACCACATCATCCCTCTCTCTCCTTCCATATTCCCCCTTCTATTCCCCTTTCTTCTTATTCAGTAAGACATTAATTTTTTTTGTTTATGTTGAGCGTGAGAACGTAGATGGAGGGGTAGATTCCACTTTTGTAATCTAAGATGATGGGACTATGATGGCTTCATAGTACTAGACTGCCCTAATGAGGGCCTGTTTAATTAGAGGATATCGGAGATATCATGTGTCACATCCTGGTCCCAAATTACCCTAGCCTAAGGTAATCCCCAAGGTGTGTCACACGTACTCCAGCTTGTTGTATCTGTCTCGAGCCAAATACAACATACGAAGGAGAGAGAAACAACCAATTCCATACATGTGAGTAAAAGCTCACTAAACTCATCAATAACGATTTAATCATAGCGGAAGTTGTATTTCATTTATAAGAGGATATCAAATTCCCATTCAGTCTAATTAGTATTTCAAGTTTAATACAAAAGAATCATACAAATATCTATACATTGTTTACAAAAGAGGGTATATAAAAGAACCCTAAACATAACAATACCCAAAAGTATAACAAAAGATTATCTAAACCTAAGTGTGGCTCACACAAAAAAAGGGGCTAGCTACACAAGTCCACAACTCCAAAAATTTTAAATCGCTCTTCGAGAGGTAGAAGTCTAGGCTGGCCCTAGCTCTGACCATTCTTCTAATCCTGAAGGTATCTCCTGGGTAACCTTCTCTCCCTCCTTGACCTCCACAGGGCCGGAGGCTGAACCTGTGACTGTGACACCAATAGTAGATTCATTAATATGATGGTTAAGCAAGTATATGCAATAATAAGGAAATATATAACGTATCAAATTGAATTTAAGACAAGTAAGTTATAAGAGGCAATGATGAGTATCAACTAGGCAATTTATGCACAAATGAATATTTTATATTTGTGAATCAAATATAATGAAACATACTAAATGACTACTACCTTAAGTTCATCCTCTTAAGTAGAAAGCAAATCTAGTTGGGATGTCACCAGCGGCATGGCCAAAGGCTCATTGGCTACCCGGGTCTGGAGTTCCGGTACTCCATATGACTTATTGCAGTAGTCTTACATAACTAAACCGAGTGTAACCCCGTTGAGTATCACAAGGTCAAAGCTAAGTAGTGCCAACTCGATCAAATCAAATACAAATCGAATTATAATCGGATTTGAGTAAGTTTCAATCCTTTTATCCATAATTAGATCGTATCTTATTCACATATCACACTACTCACTCAATCTATATATTCAACGACTATTGAATAGACTAGATACAGAATGTACGAATTGAATATAGACAATTGGACCTCAAGGAGTATTTTAATGTATCATTTCCTATAAATAAGATTTAATGTCAAACGAAATTGTACTCCAATATGAAATGAAATAATTAAAGAGAATCAAGGTATTTTACTAGTCAATACTTTACTATTTACTTTAGTCCTTCACCATTCAATACAAGGTAAGTTGGGAAAATCAATATATTCTCCCTTGTAGGTGTCACAAATTGTGAGAGATATATTTAGTTTTCCAAACTAACCTTCATGGCAAAATGTTAAATTAATTTATACTTGTTGGACCAATTAATAAGGTTAAGGGTTCCACTTTTAAGGTCATAAAGTCCTAAAATTCTTAGATTTCCTATGATAGTAAAGATAAACACCTTAATTATCTATTATGGATGATTAAGTTAGGTTATAATAGATTGAGGGTGGTAATTCACCCAAATCTGGGTTAAAAAAAGGGTCAAGTTTCGGTTTTAGGTTCGCTCGAGCGGACCCCATCCAGAGAGTTGGTCGCTCGCACGACCCAAATCGTTCGTTTGAGCGAGGTCTTCAGGGTTGTGGTCGCTCGAGCAGACCCATGTTCACTCAAGCGGACCTCATCCAGAGAGATGGGCGTCCGAGTGATCTTCTTGTTCGCTCGACCTAAGTGTCAATTAGAGGTTTGCTCGAGCGACTGCTCCTGTTTGCTCGAGCGAACTATCCAGAATTCCTGACTTCGAAATATTCTTCTGATTCACTTCTCATTCATTTCCACCTCCTTCTAACATTTAACCTGCATGAAAATGGAGTCTCCATACTCCCTTTCACCACATAAACACCATTCAATCTCTCATTTATAATTCTATTAATTAAGCTCATAAAATACATTATTTCATTCTTTTATTAAGAGATAAAATCATGAAAGATGAATATCCTTGAATCAATGAAAATTAAACGTTATGAAAATCCAAATTAATGCTTATACTTGCCTTAAAGAGCTTTCCCAAGGCTTTCTCACACACTTGGCTCAAAAGAGCTCAAAAACCCCAAAAGACCAAACCCTAATCACAAATTTCATAGGAAATGGGGATGAATATGCACGCATGCTCCAAAATGAGTCTCTTGACTCTAATGTAACTCAAATACACAAAAAAAAAAAAAAAGGTTTTAACTCTCACCTCAACAATGAATTTGAATTTGAAGAGAGTAGGAGATAGAAGAGATGGTTCTTGCTCTCAAGAGAAAGAGGAAGATGATGAAGATGAAGGTGAGTCTACTTAGCTCCCAAGATGTATCTTGATGATCAAGCAAGAGAGGAAGAGAAATGGAGTAGAAGAGTAGTAGAGAGAGAAGGAGAAGAGAAGATGAAAGGAAATGAAAGAGGAAGGTAAGGGCTCTTATATAAAGGATATAGTTGACATTTTTGCAAGAAAGTCCATAAAATTTGTCTATTTTCATTTTGAGTCAAATGTGGGTCCACTTATTCAACGATTGGCCAATGAAAAAGAGTCTAATACAAAAATTGACAAACTCATTGAAATACGTGCAATGGTGCCAATATGATGTATAAATGATGCAAAATGCGAAAATTCATTATTACGAAAAAGCCCTTGACTTAACCCAAATGAGTCAACTCTAATCTAACTCACCTATTCGAGGTTTAAAACTCAACTAACTCAGTCCATAAGAGTCAATTAACCTTAAACACCAAAATTAGCAACTAAGCATAATTAATTTATCTAAAACACATTTAATTAGTACTAATTAAGGTTAAATCGGGTCGGGGTGTAACATCATGTCAAGAGGACATGTAAGGATTTCAAATGCTGCCCCCCATCTAAGATTCACAAATGGTCAAAGAGCAACGAGCATCCTAAAATCTAAATACTTTAGAATTTGGAGAATTTTGGAAGCAAAAAAAGCAAGATATCTCTCACAAATTTGGAGAATTCTTTACCAAACACTAGCATCTAAATACCAAGGTACAACTAACTAACATGGCGTTAGAAATTCCTATAAAAGAAAGAATTCCCGCAAACTAACTTTCCAGTTCAAGGTGCAGATGGGTCTAGTGTAGACCTAGATCCTGTAAATGACGGAGGGATTCGGTAGAGCCCACCCAAACCCTACCCGAACCTGACCCACCCTTCTAATCCTAAAATCTGTTGACTATAATCTAATCAAAGAGTTGATGAAACTATCAATCACGGTTCAACAAACAGTAACCACCAAATGATGGGCCAAAACTTTAATGGTCAACCATCCAAAATCAAAATTTCCGGAGCTTGCCACATGTGTACACAGGTTGAATGAGACTTAATCAAAGTTTGCAGTGTGCATTGCAATGCTAACACCATAAGCATACTGGTAATTTCAGTTCGACGTATTTTCAGTTACATCACTTACATGGAACAGAAATAGAAAAACATGGCTTCAATATCTCAGCTTCCATCTCTTTCTTCTCTTCAAAAAAAAAAAAAAAAAACTTGTCTAACATACAGAAAACATCACTTTCATATCTCTCTTGTTCAGATCTCTCCTTTCCTTCTCTTTTCTCCCCTCCATCTCGTTTTATTAATCATAAAAATCACCATGTTTCGCATAAGCAACAGCTTGTTGGGATTCCTGAACATATTCTCAATGCTGGTTTCATTTCTGGTCATTGGTTTTTCATTGTATATAGGGGTGATTAATGGACCTTCTGAATGTGAGAAAGTCTTCTTCACCCCTAGTTTAGTATTGGGTATATTTTTGCTTGTGATTTCAGTCTTGGGTCTAGTGGGATCATGTTGTCGGATCACATTCTTGTTGTGGCTTTACTTGGCGCTGATGTTTTCCCTCATCTTGGGTCTGTTCGCGTTTACTGTATTCACGTTTATAGTCACGAAAAATGGCGCCGGGAAGGCATTATCTAGGCGAGGATACAGTGAATATAGGCTCGGTGATTACTCGAATTGGGTTAGAAAGCACGTCACAAATGAGCGTAATTGGCAGAAGGTCAAGAGCTGTTTGGTTCAGATGAAGGTTTGCAGGAGTCTTGGAATGAATATGAATAAGAAGGTATCTGATTTTAACAGGAAGAGCTTGACGCCGCTTCAGGTTTGTGATTCTTTTTCTTTTTAAATAAATAGTTGCAAATTTTCGATCTATTGATAGATTTGATATTCGAACTTTGGTTTTGTAGACTTAACGTTGGATCGCAATGTGGAATGTCTTTTGTAGCAACCCTGCTGATCAATCTGATTCCCTGTCTGCTCAATGCTCCTGTGAATTGGCACTAGATCAAATTTTACCTTCATTGTAGTAATATTATGGCCTCATTTATTTGTATGGAGTTGAATTCTTAGGAATTCTAACAAATATACTTCTATATGTGGCTAAAATAGACGAAACACTAGTGAAAGTTCACAATGCCATCAAATATTTCCCATCTATTTGGTAGGAAATGAATATCTGGCCATCACCTATTAAATTAACATCTACAATTCCACCTTTTTATCCTCCGTCTATCACCTCTTTAATAATTCTTTACTTGCAGCAACAGTGGACCCTGGATTTCATTTGGGTGGTGTAGTATATGGTAAGTGAAGAAGTTAAATAATAAAATAGGATATTTTAATATCTTATCTAAGGGGATTCTAGAATCATGCGGGTTCTTAATACCTATTTTATCATGAATTCCTAGGAATTCAATTCCAAACTAACAAGGGGCCCTAATTGTTTTTTTGTTTACAAATTAAATTACTACGCAGCGCTTTAACACTTTCAAGCTTTTGGCCAGAAATTAAAGCGAAGGTGAATATGATAAGGATCTGTGACGTTATTTTTCCTAATCTCATGCTCACAGTTACACCTTTTTGTGATCTCTTTCCATGATTGGCACGCAATTTTGGCCTCCTTGAAAGAGTTGGCACATGAGAAAAAGAGACCACAACATTAATTTTGAAATTCCCTTTAGGAGCTACTAGAATGGATTACTAGTTCTTAATATAACCAAACAGTGTAGCGGAAATAAACCAATCCGACAATAAAGAACTAGTTATCTACCAATCACACACTACAAGAAAGTAGACACAATATTTAATGTGGAAACCCTATCCAGGGAGAAAAACCATGAACTATAAATCAAGAGTTCACGATCAGTTACAAGATATACTCACAAACTCCTTTACCTCAGTCTGTACCTCAACCTAAGAACTGTAGTTATTCTTGCTAAGAATCCACTGACACGACTTCCACCGTGCCCCGTTCTCCTTACTTGATCTCCTACCACCTTGACAATCAAGATGATCAATCTTCTACAAGAAAGGTAGAAGCAGCAATGACCTTCTAGAGCAGCCCTTCAGAACAGTCTATCAATGACTCTAGAAAATAAACTCTCTAAAATATCTCTAACTCAGATTGATGAGAGTAGTGGTGGTCTTTGTGTGGTGACCTCTAGGGTTGAGAGAAACACCCTATATATAGCCCCAAATTCGTGCCTGAGACTTAGAGCACAAGTAGGACTCAAATTGGGAAACATAGTCTCAAAAGAAACACTACTAAAATTATGATTAGGAGACTTTCTCAAAATCTGCGCACCAGTTCGTTCGAGCGAACCTACCATTCGCTCGAGCGAATGAGGTTCTATCTCAGCGCAAATTCACTTCTGTCAGTGCGTCTTGGTATTCTGTCATGCCTTCGCTCGAGCGAATATCTGGTCGCTTGAGCGAACCAATCTGGCCTTGATCCGGAAATTCAGCACAGCCTGTTTTCTTAAGCTTTTTGAGTCCTTCCAATCTTTTATCTTCAGAGATTTTTTCTAAACAAATTACAACTCAATAGACCCAGAGTTTGTCCAACCAATGAATTTAGCCAACACTAAAAAAACCTAACAATCTCCCCCTTTGATAATTCATGGACAAAACTCCCTAAGACAATACAATTTGATCTACCCAAAATACATTGAAGTTAAAAATCAGCACAATAAAAAAAAACACAAAAACTGCATTGTCTCGGACTCAAACTGAACTTCATTGTCTATTCATCCCCATTATTCTCCCCCTTTTTGTCCATAATTGACAAACAAGATTTTGCAAGCAGCTTCTGTCAATATGGATACTACAGCTCACCCTCAAATTGATCTTCGTATCAGCACTGGGGTTGGGGGCTTGATCTTGTAGATCAGGTGTGATGAAATTTTGGTACACACACTTGCATATTCAGACAGTTCAGCAAAGTGTGTACGAGAATAGATGGAAGATCTTCTTTCTTGACCTAGACAACTTTGGTTTACATTGCAGATTCTTCCTTCTACCTTTTCCATTGCTTTTGGTTTGGTAACTTTCGCAGCTTATTGCAATGGGGTCGAATATGCCTTTTAATTCCACAGTGATGGCAAGTGGGAATTCGTTCAGGACGTGGCACCTTCTTCTTTTTAGCAGCTTTATTTGCAACATGAACAGCAGGATTAGTAACAACTGAAGGTTTGACAAAATAATCATTACCTTTGGCTTTTGATGTAGATGCTCCGTCAATATAGCCAATGCTATGCATGTTAGTTTTTGCCTTGTGACTGCTGAGGACGTCATCAAGTTTTTTAGACCCAGTATTCATCCTTTTGATGAAAGCCTTGCTTGTTTCTAACTCAAGAACCGTCTTGAGTCTTCCTTACAAGTCAGTATTTTCAGCTTTCAAGATTTTCATATCATGAGTCATCAAACCATACTTCTGTGCTTCAACAGTCAATTCATCTGCCAATTTATTATTTTCTGCCTCTAAGTGACTTACTTTTGTAAGAGCTTCAGACAATTCAGCTTTTAAAGAAACATTTTGCTCTTCAGATTATTTCCAGCTTATAGCCATTTTTTCATTCATCTTTAACAACTTCATGGTCTTTGCAAATAATATATTGTAGTCAGCTCGCCAATCATGTTCTGTCTCTGACTCACTGACATCATGATCAGTCTCATCATCAGAAACTGGTGGAGTAGTAGAAATTGAAGTTGCCATGAATGCTACAAACTTGCCATTCACATGATCATCTTCATGATCTTTTGCTTCTTCTTTTTCTTCTTTAGAAGATTCTTCATCCCATGTTGTATTGAGAGCCTTCTTTCTTGATTTTTTGTTAGCACAATTACTATCAATGTGTCCATACCCATAACACTCAAAACATCGAGTCCCTTTAGAAGATTTCTTCTTTACAAAGTTTTTAGGGACTTTTAGATCACTTTTCTTCACTTTCATGAACAACTGAAATTACATCATAAATTGAACAGTAACTTGGAGATCTATTTCCTCAGAATCAGAATAACTAGCAATTTTCTTGAATGATTCTTTGGAGGCTCTCAAAGCAATATTTTTGGATTTTGATTTTTCATTAGGCCTTAAGTTTGCTTCAAAAGTTTGAAGGTTCCCAACTAATTCCTCAACTTTTCTCTTCTATGGCCACAACCTTTGCATCAAACCGTTCTGGAAGAGACCACAAAATCTTTTTCACAACTCTATTTTCAGGAATTGGTTCTCTCAAAGTAAAAGTGTCATTCATAATTATATTCAGCTTTGAATTAAACTCATCAAAAGTTTCATCTTCCTTCATCTTAATGGTTTCAAAGGCTGTATATAATTTCTAAAGTTTTGATTGTTTGACGGTGTCAGTCCCTTCATGCACAGTCTGTAGAATATCCCATGCTTCTTTTGCAGTAGTGCATGTAGAAATTCTACATAACTCAGATGCGCTAACTCCATTATAAATAGCATTCAAAGCTCTAAAGTTGCAATTGGCAACCAACTCTTCTTCCTTAGTCCACTTATCGTCAGGTTTGGGTCTAGTTACCCCATTAGCAGTAATAGTGGGTAAGACATATCCATTCACTACAGATTTCCAAACTTTCAGATCTTTGGCTTTCAAGAAGGCAACCATCCCAACTTTTCAATAAGCATAATTGTTACCGTCATACAGAGGAGGCTTATTGGTTGAAGTGCCTTCGCGGTAGATATCCATTTTAGCAATATTTGGATCAACACAATAAAAATAGTGCAACCCGCTCTGATACCAATTGAAATTCCCTTTAGGAGCTACTAGAATGGATTACTAGTTCTTAATATAACCAAACAGTGTAGCGGAAATAAACCAATCAGACAATAAGAACTATTTATCTACCAATCATACACCATAAGAAAGTAGACACAATATTTAACGTGGAAACCCTATCCAGGGAGAAAAACCACGAACTAGAAATCAAGAGTTCACGAACATTTACAAGATATACTCATAAGCTCCTTTACCTCAGTCTATACCTCGACCTAAGGACTGTAGTTATTCTTACTAAGAATTCACTGACACGACTTCCACCGTGCCCCGTTCTCCTTACTTGATCTCCTAGCACCTTGATAATCAAGATGATCAATCTTCTACAAGAAAGGTAGAAGCAGCAATGACCTTCTAGAGCAGCCCTTTAGAACAGTCTCTCAATGGCTCTAAAAAATAAACTCTCTCTAAAATATCTCTAACTCAGATTGATGAGAGTAGTGGTGGTCTTTGTGTGGTGACCTCTAGGGTTGAGAGAAACACCCTATATATAGCCCCAAATTCGTGCCTAAGACTTAGAGCACAAGTAGGACTCAAATTGGGAAACATAGTCTCAAAAGAAACACTACTAAAATCATGATTAGGAGACTTTCCCAAAATCTGCGCACCAGTTCGCTCGAGCGAACCTACCATTCGCTCGAGCGAATGAGGTTCTGTCTCAGCGCAAATTCACTTTTGTCAGTGCGTCTTGGTATTCTGTCATGCCTTCGCTCGAGCGAATATCTGGTCGCTTGAGCGAACCAATCTGGCCTTGATCCGGAAATTCAGCACAGCCTGTTTTCTTCAGCTTTTTGAGTCCTTCCAATCTTCTATCTTCAGAGACTTTTCTAAACAAATTACAGCTCAATAGACTCAGAATTTTGTCCAACCAATGAATTTAGCCAACACTAAAAAAACCTAACAAATTTCATACAATTGACACCACTGGCTCCCCCTATTAATTAGCACTGGTCTGAATTTGACAGTCACTTGAGTTTTGAATGTCCCTACAATCGACCATGCAAAATTTTACACATCAAACTTCTTTGTTTTGGTGCATATGTAGGTTGAATAAAATCTTTCGATTCCTAAACTTCCTGTGAACACCATGCTTCTCACCCCCACCCCCACCCCCACCCCACACACACACAAATTAAGGGAAGTTGGAATTTGAAAACGGTTAAACCCCACACCACCAACCCCCCCCCCCCCCCCCCCCACCAAAAGGGAAGTTGGAATTTGAAAACGGTTAGTACTTGGGTTAGGGAATTCGAAATATCAAGTTGATGAAATGATCCTAACCCTTACTTTTAGGTGCTCAAAGTTCAATCGCTATATGTCATGCGGATTTGTTATTATTAAAGAGAGTTTCTACCTGCAAGCTACATTTCACTTTGCACAAACCCACTTGTTTTTATAAAAAAAATTTCTAAACTACCCCTCCCTCTCTCCCTCTCCCTATTGGCCGGCAGCCCCCGTCTGCTTATACCCGCCGGCCTCGATCGACCCCTCTCCCTGCTCGTAGCCTGCAGCCACCCGTGCCACCCTTTCCCTCTCTCCCTCTCCCTCTCCCTCTTTCTCTCTCCCTCCCCCACTCTCCTTGTCTCTCTCCCTCCATGCTCGCTGCCAACTTCGTGAGGGAGGTTGGGGGGCTGCCAACCACGGAGAATGAGAGGGAGAAGTTGGGTAGCGAGCATGGAGGGGGAGAGACATGGAGAATGAAAGGGAGAGAGAAAGAGGAAGAGGGAGAGGGAGAGGGAGAAGGTGGAGTCTGGCGACGAGTAGGGAGAGGGGTCGGTTGCGGGTGACAGCCCACAGGGTCGGGCAGAGTGGAGCGGCCGGCCAGTAGGGAGAGGGGTCGGTCGCGGGTGACAGCCGATAGGGTCGGGTAGAGGCGGGCGGGCGGCCGGCCAGTAGAGAAAGGGGTCGGTAGCGGGTGACAGCCGACAGGGTCGGGCAGAGGGGGGCGGCCGGCCAGTAGAGAGCGGGAGGGGTAGTTTAAGATTTATTTTTTTTTTAAAGTGGGTGTGTGGAAAGTGAAATGTCGTGTGCAGGTAGCTGCTCTCTTATTAAATTCAATGATGAATAATGCTTGGAACATTGTGAATTAGGATTAGGCCAGCGCCTATTTACAGGCTAGTAATTATTTTGATAATGATGATGATGGTGATGATAATTTCGTTGTTTATTTAGTTGGGGTGCTGTGGGCCACCCGTCACATGCGGTTTCACACACAAGAATGCAACGTACAAGATCATTCCGAAATCTGGCCCAGCATCATCTGACCACGACTGCAGCACGTGTAGCAACAATCAAGACCGTTTATGTTATGATTGTGAATTATGCAAGGCCGGAGTCCTCACTACCCTGAAGAAGGAATGGAGAAAGATTGCCACTATCAATGTGATCGTTCTCGTGGCCGTTATTATAGTCTACACCGTTGGTTGTTGTGCTATTAGAAACAACAAATATGACAACGGATACGGGAAGTTTAGACCTTAGCATTACATTAGCTCACTTGTCCTTCCACTCTCTTCTTGGTTGGTTAGTATTTTTTATTTTTTTTTTGTTATTTTCATGTAGTTCATATATTTTGTTAATTCCAAAAGTGGGATGATTCTTTAATAGAATTAAGTTGTAATATTTGTTTTTGTTTATTATTGAATCTAGCTTTATTGGATTGATGACCATTGTTGAATTTCTCGATTTCAAATTTTATGGCCATTGCGCGAATCTTTTACTATACCTATGTAGATCTTGTCACCACAAGCACGCTGGAACAAACAGATCTGAAGTACAACTCCGTAAGATATCGGAGAGATAAATTTTTTATGCTCCGATAAGTCAAACTCCCTTGTTGACAGTGGAATAGCTAATCTTCTTCCACAACTACATAGATCTGCTTGCAACGAGCCCGTAGGTTCAAACAGATCTCAAATAAGACCTTGGATAGTTAAGATATAGCTAAAGAAACTGCAACCATCAATCTGTTCAAATTTATTTTGTCCGTACTTAGCCTCTGTTTGGCATGTTTATTTTTTGGCTCTAAACATCTATTTCTCTAAAACAAATAGAGGTTTTCAAAAATAGAGGGGTTTGGCAGTGATTTATAGCCTCTGCACATTCTAAAGCAAAAAAGGCAAAGCCTCTAAAATGGAAATGCCACAAAAATGGGCATGTAGAAATCAGAGGCAATGCCTCTTGAAAAAGCAGAGGTGGAACCCATTTTTTAGGACAAAAATGCCCCTAACGAAATTTTATTGCCAATGAAAGTCCTTTGAATAAAGCCCTCATTCTCGTTGTTTCTGCAACTCAAAACCCATCTTCGTGAAAGAGGCTGGAAGGGAGAACGCTTGCAGCCTACTGTGTTAGTCTTTTGGTAATGCTTGCAATGCTCATCTCTTCTGGTACGATCCCCTTCTATTTCTTTTGTTTCTTCTTGTTTCTTTCTCTATTTGCTTTCTACTCTCTTTCTCTCTCTATGTTCAATCGATGTTTTTTTTTTTTTTTTTTTTTTTTTTGAATGATGATGGAAAGGGTTGAAGATGGGTTTTAGTTTGGGGTTGTTGGGAGAGATTTTGTTACTTCCGGTAACGATTTCTGTCTTTCTCAACGACAAAAGGGAGAACTAGATGTAAATGCATTTCTTTTTACTCTCTTTGCTATGAAATATGGTTTATTGTTGTTTGTTTGTATAGAAAATGCCTACCATTTGTTTGTTTATGTTACTCTAATATTTCTTTGTGTTTTTGTAAAGAGTTATGGTCTCCAATTCATATGGTGAGTTCCTATTCTTTCTGACATCCCATCATTAGGAAGAATTGAGAGTGTTTCTCGTGGCATCCATATTGAATTGGAAGATCAAGAACCAGTGAACAATTTTATCCAATGGATCAAGGTATGTTTCCGCATTATATCTCTCGATGGTTTGACATGGAGGATCTTGGTTGATTTAGGTTTTCAAGATTAAAGATTTAAATTTTTATCTAACAAGTGGTATCAGAGCCTCTCCATGTTTAGCCATTGGGAATCAAGTGTTTTCTTTCTAATCTAGATCTCTATTTTTTAGTATTATAAGATTTAAAGAATTTTTCTGAAAATTATAAAAACGGTTTTGGATTTCAATCTTTCATCTTGATCTTTCATTCAAGAATCAAGTTTTGATTTGGATTAAGGACATTAAGGATCAAGATTTAGGGTTTGAAATTCATAACATTTGGTTTAAAGAATGGGTGCAAAAGGAAGGGTTGCAATCGCGTCAGGCCAAATCAGAATGGGCAGTGCGAGGCCAGGACGCGGCCGCTAAGGACATAAGGCGTTTCAGCCTTATTTTCTTTTTATTTATTTTTTGTCTAATGTTTTTGAAATGAATTGATTGAAACAACAAGGTCACCAAAGTAACCTCTCTTGTGTAGATTGAGTTGTTTCGAAACATCTAGATGGTTGTGTGTATGTAATTCATGCGGATATTGATCAGCCCAAAGGAAGACCAATATTTGGTCCAAATTAGATGCACACCTGTAGTAATAAATACGTGACAATTATCAGGTTTTTCGTGTGAACAATAAGTTGGTCCAAAGAAAGGCTTGTTGTTTGACAGGATTTATTGTCAATATTTGATTACTACACCAAGAGTACCACTTAGAAGTTAATATTTTTGTCCAAAGACTAAATATTAATGTTGTGCTAGGTATCTTGTGATAGGCCCTACCATTATTTGAATTATTTGAACATGATATGGAACTTATGTGAACGTGTTGTTTTGTTCTGTTTTAAGTTAATGCTTTTGTTTCAGTTATATCTACCAACATTAATTCTATTCCCATATTGAATGGGACCAATTTTAAGGACTGGAAAGAGAACGTCACGATTGCATGGATCTAGACCTTGCACTAAGGACTGGACAACCCGCCGCTCTTACGGATAAAAGTTCCGCTGAAGAAAAATGGGACTATGAGAGGTGGGATCGTTCAAATCGCATGAGTTTCAGGATCATGAAGCGAGGAATTCCAGAAGTTTTCAGGTGCGCTGTGTCCGATGAGGTTACCACTGCCAAGGGCTTCCTTGAGCAAATTGAAAAGCGTTTTGTTAAAAACGATAAGGCTGAAACAAGCACGCTTTTGGCGAGCTTGATTTCAATGAAGTATAAGGGCAAAGGACATAAGAGAGTACATCATGGAGATGTCTCATCTTGCTTCAAAGTTAAAGGCACTAAAGTTGGAGCTGTCTGAGGATTTGCTCGTGCATTTGGTTTTAATTTCTCTTCCTGCACAATTCGGTCAGTTCAAGATTAGTTACAGCTGTCAGAAGGAGAAATGGTCTTTCAATGAGCTCATTTCACATTGTGTGTAGGAAGAAGAAAGACTGAAGCAAGAAAGGACTGAAAGTGCCAACTTGGCTGGTACCTCTAAGGAAAAGGACAAGAACAAGAAAAGAAAAAAAATAAGGAAGTTGCAAGTGCTCCACCACAAAAGGAACAACAAAAGAATCAGGATGAAGAATTTGGCTGTTACTTTTGTCAGATTCCTGGACGTAGGAAGAAGGATTGTACCAAATATCACGCTTGGTGTGCAAAGAAAGGTACGCTTCTCACTTTGGTTTGTTCTGAGGTTAATTTAACTTCAGTACCTAGACACACTTGGTGGATAGATTCTGGTGCCACTACTCACATAAGTGTGTCTATGCAGGGTTGCCTAAGTTGCAAAAAGCCGAATGATGTTGAAAGATTCATCTACGTGGGCGATGGCAAATCGGTGGAGGTTGAGGCTATAGGAACATTTAGGTTATTATTAAGGACTGGATTTTATTTGGATTTGAAAGAGACATATGTGGTACCGTCTTTTAGACGGAATTTGGTTTCTATTTCTGTTTTGGACAAATTTGGTTATTCTTGTTCATTTGGAAATAGTCAGTTTAGTCTTTTTTCTGAATTCAAATATTATTGGTACTAGTTCTTTATCTGGGTATGATAACCTTTACTTGCTTGCTACTATTGCCTCTTTTAATGAAACCTTGCATGTGGGTTCACGTGGTACAAAAGGCAAATTAACCAATGAGAATTCTACTACACTCTGGCACAAGCGTTTAGGGCATATATCTAAACAAAGAATTGAAATACTTGTGTCAGATGGAATTCTTGATCTCCTTGATATGTCAGACTTTCAAGTCTATATTGAGTGCATTAAGGGGAAACAAACAAATATAAGGAGATTAGATGCTAATAGAGCTACAGACGTTTTAGAACTAATTCATACGGACATTTGTGGACCATTCACTACGCCTTCTTGGAATGGTCAACAATATTTCATTACGTTCATAGACGATTGTTGAGTTCATGAATCTGCACATTTACGTATCATTTTAGGATGAATTAGGGATTTAATTAGGTGAATTGCATCATTATTCATCTAATTGCATCATTTTATGCATTTTCACTTAGGACCCTGAATTTTCATACTTTTCATACATTTTCTGCATTAGCTTATAATGTTTTGCAAATTTTCTTTGAAGAGTCCCAGTTGGAGTAGAACTCTATCCAGGATGGGTCCCACCTCAATATGGGCTCTTCAGTATTTGATGTATTGAGTTGGAATGTGCAGAAAATGAGAATTTCATGTCTCTGTCACGGAACCCACTTTCAAGCACACATTGTCATCCTGGGCCCTGCATTGCTAAATTGAAGTAAATTGAAGAATTCACCATGTGGACCCCACAAACAAGCCATATGCAAATTAATCAAAGAAGGGGTCCACTCATCATGTCAGTTGAAGAGTCCTAACAACAGTATAAGACTTCTCATAGGGCCCACTGTTCAAGCAGATGAAATGTCCCACATGGCAAGGTCCACAGTAGTTGCAAATTTGAAGTTATTTATGGATAATTCAAAAAGTACAATTCTGATTGGAATAAAAGAAGAAGAGTTTGAATCATCCACATCTGATGTCCTTTCAAAAATGAAAGTTGTGCAGAGATAGAATCCATTGTAAATCAAATTTTAGAAGTTAATCTCGTTTTTCTCAGGACAACTCATCTTCAAATGGCCATAACTTTCAACCGACTGTCAGATCGATGGAATTTACCTACAGTTGGAAAGCTTATTCAGAGTAGATATCCATGGAGCCCAAGAACGTGCAAATCAGAGCTACATTGACATAGTTATGGGCCTAGAGATTTTCATGTTCATTTTTAGACGGGATTCCAATTAAATCCACACCGTTGATACTCAATTGCTGCACATCCTTTATGGGACCCCATCTGAGATTAGCCAAGCCACCCAGAGGTTTCCAGAAGCTTCCACCTCATTCAAATTCAAAAAGGATAAGAGATGTACCTTATCAATAAAGATAAATCACATTTGCAGAGAATGTGTCTAGATTCAATGTATCTTATAGATAACCGGAGAAATAAAAGGAACCAAAAAGTACCATACGAGACATAACTCCCTCCCCTTGGACGTCCCTAACTCTCTCTCTCCCCTTTTTCTATTCTTTCCATAATTAATAGAATTTAATAGTTATTTTTGGGTATTCTGGAGCCCTGTTCCAGAAATTAGGAATTTTAGAAGCGAGATTTTTGAGAGACAATTGTACAAGGAGATGTTATTAATGAAATTACTTATGGAGTTCTTTTCAATGGCTGGCTAGATTTCTGGATTGGAGCATATAGATGAAGCGAAGTAGATCTTTAATTTAATCTATGTGATTTTTCTATTACTTTCTTATCGTTTTCAAAATACATGCTCTATTAGAATAATAGATCTGTCTTCATGCCTTAGGCAGCCTCTGTTTTGATTTCTAATGAAAATAGTTTGATGATTTATACTTATTTTGATAGATTATGCTTAGGGCTGAGATCCTTTGATGAGTTATGCTTAATTTGATGAGTCATGCTTAATTTGATGAGTCATGCTTATAATTTTTTATTTTTTTATGAGGTGAAGGAGGTCTTGGGTTGTGACCTTATTCTTAAAAATTGATTTTTGCGAAAGACAAATCTTCCGAATCCAAAACATTGATTTGTTTCTTATCTAAGTTATTTTTGGGACAAATAGTAGAATAATTGCATTGATGGATTAATTATCTTGCTTAGTAGATTTTTGATGCTCTGATCTGTTTTATATATTTGATTAGTTTGTGTTTCTGATTTTTTTCTAATTTCTTTTCTTGGATCTCAATTATTTATTAATCTTTGATAAAAAAAGTCAGATTTTAAATTTTAATTTAGTAGTGCTCATTGTGGGATTCGACCTTTACTTGCCACTGTCTCAAAAAGACAATTGTGCACTTGCAGTATTAAAAGATTGAATTTAAATTCACATCAACGATTACTTGCGTTATGGCTATATATATATCTCATTCATGCGAAGTCCCAATCACTGGACGTATTCAAAGCTTACAAGGCTGAGGTGGAAAACCAACTCAGCAAAAGGATTATAGCCGTCAAATCTGACCGTGGTGGTGAATACTATGGCAGGATATGACGGATCAGGTGAACAACGTCCAGGGCCATTTGCCAAATTCCTAGAAGAATGTGGAATCATCCCACAGTACACCATGCCGGGAAGTCCTAGTATGAATGGTGTTGCTAAGAGACGAAACAGAACATTAAAGGACATGGTGAGGAGTATGATTAGTCATACTACTTTGCTAGATTCACTCTGGGGAGAGGCACTAAAGACTGCAGCTTACATTCTTAACAGAGTTCCAACTAAAGCTGTAACGACCCACCCCTACACGCATGCATGATATTGTTCGATTTAGCCCACGGGCCCACAGTTTTGCTTCTAATGGGTCTCAACCCATCAAAAGGCCTCATGCAAGGTAAGGGTGTAAGTTCTACATATAGCCCGATTCACTTTCTTCTCTATAGTCGATGTGAGACTCCGGGGCGTCACAATCCACCCCCCTTAAGGCTGGACGTCCATGTACATTAGCCTGCCAGTCTCTGTAGCCTGTCAGCCCTCTTGGCCCGCCCACATAGAGACCCGCCCATTTGCACCAGACCACGGCAGGGGACCCACACTCGAACTAGTCGAGAGTCATCTCTGATACCATTTGTAACGACCCACCCCTATACGCATGCATGATATTGTCCGCTTTGGCCCACGATGCGTTGCCTATACTTTACAGGATGCCTTAGAGGTCAATGATATATATTTTTCAAAGTTTGGTAATGTTCAGTTTTATTCTACTAATTGAGGAAGGTTGGAAAAATGAATCAAACCATATATGAATGTACAAAGCTCAAAACTTAGGATGTAGTTTCAGATAGCTCATGGAACGTATTTCTTAATGATAATTTATTTCACAAAGTTCTGATATTAAGGGGAAAATATCAACTCCAACAAGTTAGATTATAGCTAAAATCCAATAATCGGGACTGAGTCAAAAATTATAATATTCCTATCCAAATCAATAATAAACAAATATCCTGCAATTCTAAGATGGAAGGATCAGGCCCTTTCACCACGCATCCAAGCATAGATTACAATGGAAACATAACAAATCCTTAGATATATCATATTGGAGACAAAGAATCGAAAACTCTAAATACTAAGGAAGCATAGTAAGGTTACTTGCTTTGATCAATAATGGATGATAGATCTGACTAATTTGACCCGCCCTGGGCTAAGCTCCTTGATACGAATATGTGGGTCCCTATCAAGGATAGTTTCCAAGTGGCTAGCGAGTGCGTTGTGTAAGTGGGTTCGAACATGTGTACATGGGTTTGGACCAAAATGAGAGATGAATAGGCCTGGTTTAGGGTCACAATTCTAAGAATGGGTTTGACATAATTTTGGGGGTTCTCATAGTCCAGGTAAGACCGAGACAAGCCCACATTGGACCTGATTAAAGCTCTCTATTATTATTATTATTATTATTATTAGGGCTGTGGAATGTACCCAGGCCTAATTTCCTGGCCCAACTTTAAATGGGTCAGATCTTCACCCCAATATGCTTAAGGGCCAGACCAGCCTGACACATTTAACAAGAATCGTAATTTTGTAAGCGAAGTGGGCATGGGATGTTGGTGTAAGTGAGTGCATAGAATGGACCATGGGTAATGGGTAGATATGTAGTGGCCCGGTGGGTTCAGGTTATTCACTGATACCATTCTCCACATGCAGAAATCTTAAAAAAAAAAAATGTTAGAAGGGTCTTATGGAATACAACATAAAGAGAGGGGCTATTCTACACTACATAAAAGTATCACATGACTCAAAAAGTCAAAAGAGTGAAGTGAAGAACTACTGTTGCAGAACTCATGTACAACGGGAAGGACACACCCCTCCTAGATTTGTGGAAATGGGATGGCAGGCCAGATGGGACCCATTACACATGGGACCAGAACCCAAAGCAGACAATATCATGTATGGGTATGGGTGGGGCGTTACAAATGGTATCAGAGCCAACTCTCGACTAGTTCGAGTGTGGGTCCCCTGTCGTGGTCTGGTGCAAGTGGGCGGGTCTCCATGTGGGCGGGCCAAGAGGGCTGGCAGGCTACTGCACAGGGACGTGCAGCGTTAAGGGGTTGGATTGTGACGCCCCGGAGTCCCACATTGACTATAGAGAGAAAAATGAATGGGGTTATTATATATAGGGCTTATACTCTTACCTTGCATGAGGCCTTTTGATGGGTTGAGGCCCATCAGAAGCAAAACCATGAGGCCCATAGGCCAAAGCGGACAATATCATATAAGGGTATGGGTGGGGTGTTACAAAAGCAGCAGCCAAAACCCCGTATGAATTATGGATGGGCAAGAAGCCCAGTATAAAGCATCTACACATTTGGGGTTGTCCAGCTAAGGCAAGGCCTTATAGGCCAAATGAAAAGAAACTGGACTCAAGAACGGTCAACAACTGTTTTGTTGGGTACTCTGAACGGTCTCGCGGTTTCAAATTTTACGATCCCACAACTAGATCATTCTTTGAGACAGGAAATGCCAGATTCATTGAGAGTATTGAGTTTGGGGGGAGAGATAAGGTTAGAGACTTTGTCTTTGAAGAAGAATTTGTTTCTATTCCTGCGATTGTTATTGACAATGTTCAGGTTTCCATTCCTGACATTGTTCATGAAGTAATACCAGAACCACAAGACAATGTTGAAAATCTCCCCAATCAAGGTCAACATGTTATTCCTGAAAAACAAACTCAACAACCTCAAGAACAAATGTCATTAAGGAGATCCATTAGAGAAAGGAGAAACGCGGTTCCTGATGGTTATATCATATTCCTCCAAGAACATGAGGATAGCATTGGAATGATGGAAGATGATACTGTCAACTTTCGTCAAGCCATGCAAAGTTCTAATTCTCAAAAGTGGATTGATGCCATGAATGAAGAGATTAAGTCCATGAAATATAATGACGTCTGGGATCTCGTTCCATTACCTGAAGGTGTGAAGCCCATTGGTTGCAAATGGATATTTAAAACCAAGAGGGATTCGAAGGGTGATGTGGAGAGACATAAGGCTCGTCTTATTACAGAGGGCTTAACTCAAATAGAAGGCATTGATTACACAGAGACTTTCTCTCCGGTTTCGTCGAAAGACTCTTTTAGGATAATAATGGCATTGGTGGCACATTTTGACCTTGAGTTACATCAGATGGATGTAAAGACCGCGTTTCTCAATGGTGACATTGATGAGACAATTTATATGGTGCAGCCCGAAAACTTTGTGTCAGGAGATGCAAAGAATATGGTATGCAAATTAAAGAAATCCATCTATGGGCTTAAACAAGTTTCCTGTCAATGGTATTACAAATTCCATCAAGTCGTCATCTCATTCGGTTGTGAGATGAATGTAGTTGATAATTGTATATACCACAAGTTTAGTGGGAGTAAGTATATTTTCTTGGTCTTATATGTCGATGACATACTGCTTGCCAGCAATGATATAGGCTTATTGCACGACACCAAGAGATTTCTATCAAAGAAATTTGAGATGAAAGATCTTGGTGACGCCTCTTTTGTATTAGGTATACAGATACACCGGGATCGCTCTCAAGGTATTCTTGAATTATCACAAAAGAGCTATATCAAGACAGTTCTTAAGAGATTTGGCATGTAGGACTGTAAATCAGGAGATACCCCTATTTCTAAGGGAGACAAATTCAGTCTAAATCAATGCCCCAAGAATGATTTTGAAGCTAAGGAAATGCAGAAGGTTCCCTATGCGTCAGCCGTTGGGAGTCTTATGTATGCTCAGGTTTGTGCGTCCGGATATTGCGTACATTGTTAGGATGTTAGGCAGATATTTGAGCAATCCAGGAATGAATCATTGGAAAGCAGCCAAATGGGCCATGTGGTATCTTCAAAGAACAAAACACTACATACTCACATATAGGAGATTGGATCGATTAGAGATCATTGGGTATTCTGACTCCGACTTTGCTAGATGCTAAGACAGTCGTAGATCCACTTCAGGCTATGTTTACCTGCTTGCTGGAGGAGCCATATCCTGGAAGAGTGATAAGCAGACACTCATAGCTTCTTCCACCAAGACAGCTGTATTTATAGCATGTTACGAGGAGTCCAACCATGGAATATGGCTGCGGAATTTTGTCACAGGGCTGCGAATTCTAGATGGGATTGAAATACCATTAAAGTTATTTTGTGACAATAAGTCGGCAGTGATGTATTCCAACAACAACAGGAGCTCGACGAAGTCAATGCATATAGACATCAAGTTCCTAGTTGTTAAGGAAAGAGTTCAGAATGGTCAAGTGTCTATAGAGCATATTGGCACAAACTCCATGATTGCGGATCCGCTTACTAAGGGATTACCACCCAAAGTCTTTCATGAGGACACTGCTCATATGAGTGTTGTATCATTTGATGATATACAGATTTAGTGGGAGTTTGTATTATCTTTCTATTTGGACACATCTTAAGCTTATGGTTATTTTCTACAAAAATAAAGTATTCAGTTTATTCTCACTCTGATTTGTTTTTGGTATGATCTCATTAAAGAATCAGGTAGGACCAGTTGGAAATAGGCATGTTTAGATCACATTGCATGTAATTTCCATGCTACACATCTATACTTGATCTATGTCATTTGATTATGTTGATATACGTGATCATTGAAGATTCAGTTGCGATACTTGTAACGAAAATTGCATTGGTTCTATATTAGCATAATTAATGGACGAGATTGTTCGGAGATGCTTCTGGGTCATGATAGCAAAGGTTTTGAGCTCATAAGGTTATACACTTTCTCTAAAGAAAAACATGTGGCCCAAGTGGGAGATTGTTGGAAAATAATTAATCATGTGGGCCTACATGTGTGATTAAAAGTGTATTATAGGCTATCTTAAAGTTAAGCCCATTTAAAGTGATCTAATTAAGGTTAAAGGATATTGGTCTTTAAGCATCTATTGAGGTATGGGCCTTATTATGTGTAGAGACCTAGTTTCCTAATTTCTATTTTTATGATGGGCCAAAAATAGAAACGGGAAAGTATAATTTTTACAGTTATATATATATATTAGGGTTATGGTCCCCAATTCATATGGTGAGTTCCTATTCTCTCTGACATCCCATCATCAGGAAGAATTGAGAGTGTTTCTCGTGGCAACCATATTGAATTGGAAGATTAAGAACCACTGAAGAATTTCATCCAGTGGATCAAGGCATGTTTCCGCATTATATCTCTCGATGGTTTGACATGGAGGATCTTGGTTTATTTAGGTTTTCAAGATTAAAGATTTAAATTCTTATTTAACATGAAGATGTTTGGCATTGGTAACCAGTATGGCGGGTCATACGATTCAGTGACCCCAACCATTGATCTGATGGTGTGTTGTTGGATATGGTATGCTGTGTAAATTTTCTTATAGGAAGGTTTCACTACTGTTGTCTGCTGATCCATGAAATGGGGACATGAATATCTCTGTTTAGCAGAAATGGGGTTGATGTTTGAAGGGGCCCATCATATTGGTTGCGCCCTGTTTAAACCCCACTATTGAATCTGCACATGGGGCATGAAGTATGAACTGTTGAGGATCTTAAATTCATGTGCTCAAGGGGTTAATCAATTTTCTCTAAATCTCTGAAAACCATTAAATTTCTTGTAGGTTTTTAAAGTTTTTATGATTTGATATATATCTAATTTTAACATAGGATTAGTATTTACTGTTGAAATGGCATGTATGTTGCATGCATTATGATATCCTATACATGGGAAGAGGTGCTTTAGAGCTATTTTTATTGGTGCCGATATTACTTTTCCCCCTGCTTGGTCACGATTTTAGCCTATTTTGAACTTGGAAGAGATTAGGGACATAAACATCTTTGTTCAGAAGAAATGGGGTCCACAGTTCAACTACATAAAGGTGAACCAAGAGATCCAAACCTTTGGATCTATTGCTATAGAGGGTTCTGTAAACATTAGTGATCAATATAGGAAACAAGGCCCAATGTTGGATTGTAAGAACCTCTTTAACGAGCCAAAGATCATGCAGTTGGTTTAACTTATGATTGATGATGGGTGTTTGGTTATGATTTCATTAGAGTAGCTTGTTAATTTTGTCATCCTTTCACAACTGGAGATGGTTAGCATAAGGTGCAACAAGGGGATTGGTTGTTTCTGTATTTGAAGCAGTTTTTCCTTTTCTTGTTTCCCTTTTTTTTTTTGGTTGGGAAGGACTCGATCTTGCACCCTCTTGCCCTTTGGGGGCTTTCGGTGCCTCTAACCAACTAAGCTACATAGAGAAATTTAAACGATAGATTTATATGCTTTTGTGAAATGAGATGGGGTTGGTGGATATAAGAAGAGATTGTCATTGGAAGTAGTTCTTTTAACTTCCTGAGTGGTTTGGTTTCTCTACCATTATGGCTATGATGGTCAAAGTGATTGTTGCTTTGTTGAGTGATTGGATTGGATGATGCGATCAGTTGGTACCAAAGTTAGCAGAGTGACCATCAGAACTCAATGATGGTAACTCTAATCCCAATTTCTACTTTGTACATACATGCATGATTATAGCACACTGATTACCCTTTTCTATTGGTATGATTGTACTTCATATGTAGATGAAATAGTAGGTGTTATTTGTGCAGTTCCTAAGATGGGGAAAAGTGCAAATGGATAAGCTGAGTGACCTGCAAAACAGGGAGTTTCAAATCAATATATTTGCTTCATAAGTATAACCCAGTTCACAAAAATGTTCCCGTTCTCCTCACAATGGAAAACCAATAGCAGATTCTATAGTCATATTGGAGTACATTGAGGAAACATGGAAACATAACCCTTTCCTACCCCAAGATCCTTATGAAAGAGCCATTTTGAACTAAACTTGAACTTGAGCTTGACTGTCCGATCCACACAGCTTGATCTTAGCTTGAGCAATAGTTGAGTTTAGTGAGCCAAGTTTGAGCATAAGCTTAAGCTTTAACTTGGACAGTTCCTCATCCATAACCAAAGACTGAAAAACCCCTACAGTTACACAATATACCAATTCACCCATACTTCAAGACACTAACCCATGTTGCTATGACCTGGGAAATACTTGTGGTGCATCATTGGTATCGGTGTGAAGTTTTACTCAGTCAGCACTCTATAATTGATAAATATATAAACAGTGTCTTATGGTTGGAGTGAAGGAAGAACAAAATGACATCTATTGGATTAGATTGTGTACTATGATTGTCATTTATATATTTTTTAATATAGTGCCTATCCTTTTCTTTTTTTTTTTTTTTTTTTAAATTGCAATTATGTGCAACCAAATACGGAAAATGGTAGTTGTTTACAATATGATGGTTAACTGTTGCAAAAAATGTGCTGATGCTAATTCAATATGTGGAATAGTTCTATTTTTACTGTTTTTCCCTTTTACTAGTGTATCTTTTGTATTTGGTGAATGGCACAAAATTGAACAAGAACTTAAAAAAAAATGCTTAATCTTTGTTAGGTGTAATTATCATGTCGGAGAAAGGAAAGTCAAAAGAGATAGATGACATAGATAGTGCTTCTTGGTCGGATGGTATGAGAAAGTGTCTCATTGACATTTGTTTGGAGCAAGTGAGAGCTAGTGGTTGCCCAAGGGTGCAATTTAGCTCAAAAGCATGGAAGATGATAATATAAAAATTTACATAAAGGACAAGACACAATTTCAATCAAAAGCAATTGAAGAACCAAGTAGATCATCTGAAGAAATTATACAATGCCTGGTTGCACTTGACATCACAAACCGGTATAGGCTTCAACCCACACACAATCTGTGTGGAGATGGCCTAAGACCGATGGACAGAATACCTGAAGGTATATAAATTTCTTATTTATTTTGGTATTTATAGGAGAGGTGAATATAGCATTTGACATTTATGGTTAAACTTTATTACAGACTCATAAGGATGCCAAAGTATTTAGGTTAAATCCCCTTCCTTTTCCCCGAGAGATGGCTACTTATTTGATGGTACTTCAGCGACTGGGGATGATAAATGGGCTCCAACAATGGATGACGTGCCTGATGATATTATAATGGATATGGATTCAAGTTTATTTAGCTTGAATGATTATGATGATACTTCATCCCCGAACCAAACAAATTCCCAATCTACCATGCTAGAAGATGCAACTACTAGTGATATTGGTCCAAATGTCATGATGGCGAATATTAGGCGAAAGCGACCAAGGCCTTCTATAAAAGGGAGTAACAACGTAGTAGATGATTGTATAATTGAGCTTGCAGCCTCAGTGAAGGCATCAAATCAGTTAGCTGCTGCTTCTGCTCAATCCGAAGGACCTACCATGGACACATGCATTGACTTACTGCATGCCATCCCCGAACTTCCAAAGATTAGCCCACTGCATATGGTTGCTCTTAGGTCTTTTATGGTTAAGGAGAAAAGAATTATCTGGACTAAATTCAAGACAGATGAGGGAAAGATAACTTGGCTCAAATCTTTAATGGAATAGAGAAGGGAAATGCTTTTGGAGTTGTAAGTGATCTCTAGTTGTTTTAGTTTTTCTTTTGTTTGTTTTGAAACATGAATGTTATGTCTCTCTTAAACTTTTGTTCTTATATTTGGATTTTGAAACATGAATGTTATGTCTTAAATATGGTATGATGTTTTAAACTTTTGTTCTTAAACATGTCTCTCTTAATGTCTCCAAATATGAATGAATGATTAGTTATGTTTTGTTTGCAATATATATAGAGTGTATGGACCCGATTTTACGTCGAAATATCGTACTTATCATATTGTTGTACAAGAAGCGACAACAATGCTTGATTAAGGAACCATGTAGGAATTCAATCCTAACGGGACAAGGTCATGTTCAAATCATTATGTGTGTGATGATGGATGATGGAGATAATACATAATTGTGTTTGATGTTGTAATTTTTAAATTGTTTACAAGTTACTTGCCATATTTTGATGGAAATGGTTGTAGTTTTCCAATGATAAGTGATTATGATGTTATGGTACGTGTGTAGAGGGCATATTTTGATGAAAAATATGCAAAAGTTCATTTTTACATAATGACAGAAAATACCCCTTTAAAAAGAGGCAAACCCCTCTAAAAGGAGGTAAATAGAGGGCATACCAAACAGTCTATTTGAAGTAGATCCGTTCATTACCAAACACGTTTTTTTGTTCTAGCCTCTTTTTTTTTTTATAGCTTTTTTTTTAATGACTCTATTTTGAATAGTTTGTCAGAAAAAGAATAGAGATGCCAAACAAGGCTTTAGATGTCGACGTCTCCTCTTTCTAATGATTGGGCTTTACTGCGGGATAGGTCTGACTTGATCCGAACCCAACCGAAACTACTACAGAATCCAAGCCCAACAAACCTGTCTTCTTCTTCTATGTTCTATTTCAAATATTGTCACGCCACAAAGATGAGCATGGAATTATGCCTGAGATTATGGGCCAATAACAATCTTTCATAAACATACCACCCAATGTGGCCCCCAATCATGGTTCCTTAGGGTCCAAGTCCACGGTGAGGTATAATTATTTTTTCTTTAGTTCACCCTAAAAATACAGCGGAACTTCTTTTTTGACCAAAAGGTAAAAGATAAAATTTTAGAGTATGCACATTTACTCTATTCCTTAGTTAAAGTTTATAAAAGACACCAAAGTAATTTAATTAAATAACATCTACAGAACCTATTACAACAAGAAAATAAATATAAACCATCAATTAAAATGAAAGCACTAATGTGTTTGTCAAAATGACAATGTCGCTTACACATCCCTCGTACTCACCATCAGGTTGTATCACCAGTCAAAACCTTCCCATTCCCCAGTAGATGAGCTAAGTACCTATGCAAACATAACATTATCAAACTACGACTAGCCCCGACAGGTATATATATAAACAGAAACAAATATACAATGGAAAGCAATTGAAATAATAGTTCATAATTTCAAATAAAATCTGTAATTCATAGTCTCATATAAGATGAGAAATTTTTACTTACAAATCAGATCCGGACTTTCATAAGTTCCATTGAAAACATAACCTCATATCAGAAAACACACCACTTAGGATTTTACCATGACAATAAGCCATGGCATTCCGGTCCTTACCCTATCCATATGTTCTTTTATCCACCAAATATTCTTGGTATTTGACCCTGTTCATAAGCTCTTGTTCATGTGATCAACCGTTCCAGATTTGCATGAGGAATCTGACCATGTTCATATCGAGCTATGCAGTCGTATAGAAGTACATTTGTGGAACACCATTAGCTTAGCGGTGCTTTGTTCACATATTCAAATCAATTAATCCAATATAAAAAGGAAAAATAGAAGTTCCATTAAAATATGTGATAGGTCCTATAAAGTGGCTTCAAAGGGTATCACAAAAGTAATAAAATCTTATGGAAAAGATCCAGTTTTCATAGGAAAACAGATCAAATGATAATTATTTCAATTAACTGAGAGCTTAACCGATTGCACAAAACCACCTTTTAACATAATCCAGTTATTCTGGTCGAGAAGGCCCTATCTGTGCTCTGTCTAGAATGTCTTTTAACAGACATAAAGTCCTCGACTAACCAAGATATCCCAAATCTGATCTCCTGAAGCTCAACGAGCTTGATTATATAGGGATTTCTTTCACTTTCTTCAATGTATATGTAACAAAACATAGGGCGAAGTTCTCTACTCAATTATTCAACCTCCTTTCTTATATCACTCAATCAAATCCATCATTCCATATATCCACTCTATTTCATTCATTTTCTATAAATCCAAACCCATTTAATAATTAAGCTCAAAACAATAATTAAACCAATTCAAAGCCATAAATCCAAAAAATACATGCATATCTAAATCATATTAATATATGTACTTGCCTTTGGGTTAGAAAGAAGCTCCACATCTCAATCTTAGCTCAAAACCCCAAAACCTAAAAGAAGAATCAAGGAAACAAAAATTGCTTACATAGTCTACAAGATAAGATACTAAGAAACCCATATAAAACAATTTCTAATCGAACCCTAACCTAATTAAAGAAAAGAACTCACCTAAGAAAGAGGAAATGGGGAAAATCCATGAAATTAGCATGAGTAGAATTCTTGCAAGCATGTGATTGTGATTATGGGAATGGATAATAGAGGTAATGGATAGATGACCCATTAGCAACAATGAAGAAATGAGAGAAAAAAAAGTGAAAGAAAGAGAGACGTTCCAGAGAGGGAGAGACGGAATGAAAGAAAATGAAAGATAAGTGAGAAAGAAAGAAAGAATGCATAAGGGGAAGAAAAAGGGATGGGATGGGTGGCTGTCTCACATGGAATGAGGGGAAAGGGAGGAGAGAGAATGAGATCAGGGAAGATGGGTCGTCTCACGTGGATAAAGGTGGGAGGACACGATGGGGATGCCCTAAATTGCCCAAAATGGACTTTGGTTCAGGCCTGGGTTTAGAGGGTCTTCGAGAGTTTGGATCAAAATGCGATAGGCGGAAAAAGTTTAGGAAATTAAAACATCTATCCAATGGTGACGAAATCTCAAAAATCTAAAATTACGAAAAAGCCCCCAAAACTTCCCGGAAATTGCTAACTACCCCCACTATACCCAAACAAACTCGGACTTGGACAAAACTTCGCACGCACGATCCTAATAATTAATCGGTCTTGTTAGGCTATTAAGTGCCTTGACATTCCCTTGTACTCTCAAAGCCTACATGCTCTCCAAAATTCATCCTTCAACTATTTCAACACCAAAATCTTCATTTCCTTTTCCAACACTTCAAAACAAAACCATCATCCTTCCATAAAACATCAATTTCCATAAACCATTGAGTTAAAAACGAAGATCATGAATTTAAACAAGAATTCAGCAAGGTTAATGAGAAAATCCATAGAAATAACAATGAGAATATGACATGCAATTGTATAACTGATGCTAAATTCAAGCTTAGATAATGGACAAGAAAACCAAACATGTAATAGTTAAAAGACATGCTTTAGAAACTAATATACCCAAAATTGATAGCATGCACAATACACTTGCCTTGGCCTCTAGCACTCCAAGATTACTCATAAATCTCACTAATAAGACCTTAGCACACCTATAGAACAAAACCCCAAAAAATATACTAAAAAATAGCTCACAAATTGGAAAATAATAAAAGAAAAGTAATTAGGTCTTGCATGTTGAAATGCTAGGCCTCCAAGGATTGCTTTATCATAATCTAAAAGAGGAAAAGAGGTCTCATACCTATAGGACCTGAAACCAGCAGGAAAGAGTTCAAATGGAGGGTTGCCTAGCTTTGTTTTGCATAAAAATGTGAGGAAGATAATGGAGAGATCAAGCTTTCAATTTGGTAGAGTTTGATGAGAGGTTGAGGGGGAAATGAGCAAAAGAAGAAGAGAAAGGAGCTCAGCTGAACTCAGCTGAGTTTCTGCTTAGAGACGGTGGGAAAAATGAGGAAGAAAGAGAGTGGTCTCTTAATATATAAGCCATGAATGGGGCCCACAATTAATAAGACTTCATGGGCTCGAGAATGGGCTTTCTAGGCCTCGGATGAAATCGACGAAGAAGACTAAAATGGTCGTGAGAAAATCTATTTTTCAAAAAGTATATTTTTGACATGGTTTAGAAATTTCAAAATTTGGGCTCAAATTTTAATGTGAAAAGATTGTTTTTCCCCTAGAGCTGGAAAATTAGTCTTCTAGGCTTTGAATGGGATCGGTGTGAACACAAAGTTATTGGGCATAATTTTACCTATCGAAAGAAACCAAAATTGGAATTTTTTAAAAGCAAGAGCAACACCCCTACGTTGACACGTGCAACCCAAGGAATCCTTAAGTTGCCAGACTCAGTCCAACGGCTCTCAAAATTCCCAAAAGCTATAAAAAAAATATTCTAAACCACAAACTAATTCAATTGAGCTCAAATCTCTCTTAGAGAACTAACTCACGCTAAAAATACACTAATCGTGAAAATTAGGGGTTGGGATCTTACAGTGGGAATGTTGGTATGTTTGACAATGGGAATAAAAGTTTCAATGTAGTCATTCCCGGCTGGTGTTGTCACGACCCGAGCCCGAGATTTGATTATATCCGGGTAAATCCCGAGTCCAACCACACGTACTCCCGTGAACTCCGAACTAACCAAAGTTAAAAATGAAATTCACAAGGGATATACATAATTCACATCCGTCAACACATATATTTTGCGGAAAAACATATACAAGTGATATCATATACAAATGTACACCTTTACAAATGTACATAGTCTTTATACATAAACAAAATTCTCATTCACCACATAACATTTTTATTTAAAGTCATGTCATTCACTGCATATTTAAAATACAATGCAGAACGACAAGTATTTAAAGTTATCAAAATTATTTCAAAAGACTTCCAGCATATTTCGCAGTCAAATATCAATCAAATGATATCCTTGCCATTCCATTCTGCTAATCCTCCTGGAGGAACTAGAACGGCTTCCTGCACTGGTGCTGGGGCCGCTGTAGGATAGGCATTGGCAATCGGGCTTGTAATGCCATCAATAACACTAGTGAATACAACGATTCAACAATGTATATACAGATCTATGATATTACATGCTATCTTAATATGTTCAAATCCATAATTTAAACAATTCTCACATTCAATAATAATTTCTAAACAATTTGAGCAATTAGAGTCAATAATGATCATAATTAATTGGCAACTACAATAGCATTTCATTTCATTTCACATCTTCCAAAAAGGAAGGAATCATTCACTTTACAAAATATAATATGCAAATATTCATTTATTCATTTATTATTGTGGGTGTGGGATCTACCAATGCCCAAGCCATGGACAACTAGCATCACCACGGAGTTCCGGAAAACTACCCCCCCCCCCTCCCCCCCAAAATCCATTAACACCAATCACATTAGACTTGAGTATATCAATGCAATTCAATAAGAGAACTCGGATAATAAACAATTCTACTCATTTCTTTTTCAGTTTCAACCAACCATTCAATTGTAACCATTGGTTATCTAATGTACGTGCTATTCTTAATGGTCATTACATTTTATATAATTTGTACAATAGAGTTCACTTGGTTATCTAATGTATGTGCTATTCTCGATAGACATCACATTCTATATAATTTATACATTAGAGTTCCCTTAATTATCACCCATGGAGGTATAAACATCATTAATAGCCTTGAAACAAACATTTTAATTCAATTCAGAAAAATCAGAATTTAACTTTAAATTTTTCCAGTTTCGATCACCTGTTCGGCTGGGCGAATCCTAGAATTCGACTAGCTGACATATTTCAACTACTTGTCGTTCGACTTTCCAGAAGCTTGCAATTTCTGACAAATTCTTCAAGTGCATTCAGTCACTTGCTCGGTCACCGTTTCGGCTGACCGAAATCCATTATTCGGTTAACCGAATTTAAATTCGGTTACCTACTGTCACAATTCCATAGACTCACAAATTCTCCATGGATTTCGGCTACCTATTCGGCTGGCCGAATTGTAGAATTCAACTAGTCGACTCCATTTTGTCACCTAATGGTAGGTGGGTTCGTTCACCTATCGGTTAGCTGTTCGGCTCACCGAAAAGTGCCCAGTGCTTCAAAATTCTACTACAGAATTCCGAATTCTGAACTCCAAGAGATCACACCTGATCTTTAGCATCTTAAATCACAAGAATTGAGTATACTTGCATTTGTTTGAAGTTAATTCACAAAAATCCCTCTTGATAGCTTGATTTGAGATGAAATCTCTCCAATTAAAGCCCCAATTCCATGAAAACATGTAAAATAGATTTCTATGAGCTATATACTAGAAATCGGTCATAAACACTTAATAGAACTTGAGAGTTCTATAAAGAACCTTAGATACTTACTTATAGTTTGATGAAGAGAAATTTGAGGGTTTTTTTTTCAAACTCTAACACTATAAAAATGGAAGAAACTTGATGAAGAAGATGAAGTAGCTCAAGCTCTTTTCAAAGTCAATTGATTCACTCCAAACCTCAACACTTGATGGAGAAAATGGAATAAAGAAAGAAAGAAAGAGTCTAGGGTTGCTTTCAAATGCTTTGCGCTGGAATGATCGAGTGAATGCTGAATTGGGTTCTTTAACCCTTTATAAACTATAATTTGCACTTAAGCCCTCCTTCATAGCCTTATTTTCATTTTGAGTCAATTGAAGTCAAATGCAATCAAACTTATTATGAAAGTTAACTTACTCTTTGAGATACATGCGATGGTATTAAGAGTTACCATATTCAACAAAATACGCGAAAACCCGTATTTAAGGAAAAGTCGTTGTCCTGCCTTGTTGAGTCTAAACTCAACCCAATTAACTTAATCTCATTCAAATTCATTTTATTAAGTTCAATTCAATCATTTGAGACTAATTCATTTCATTTTGGTCATTAACTACAATTAGCTTGATTAATCATGCTTAACTTGCACTAATCTCAATTAATTAGCGCTAATCTTAATTAACTCGAGACAGGATGTAACATTCTCCTAAACTTTTAAAATCATTCGGTCATCCAAATGCAATACAAATTAAAAGACAATTCGAAATCAAAATTACTTGAATGAATAGCTCTTGATACTTTGGAGCTATTTGTTCTTCAAGTTCCTATGTAGGCTTAGTGGGTTCATAATGAGCCCAAAGGACTTTGACCCATTTGATTCTCCTCGTGCAAAGAACTTGCTCCTTTGTATCTATAATCTTAGTCGACTTCTCAACATATGTGGTATTTGGCAAAAATTGAATCTCTTCATAATGAATGATATGTGAAGGATCCACCACATATTTTCGAAGCATCGATACATAAAATATATTATGAATATCAGAGAGTTCCGGTAGAAGTTCCAGGTGATAAGCTGCATCTCCAACCTACTCTTAATCTTGAAAGGTCCAATATATCTCGGGGAAAGCTTGCCTTTCTGCCCAAACCTGATAGTAGCTTTCATTGAAGAAGTCTTCAAAAATACCCAATCATCAATGGCAAGCTCAAGATCACGCCGACGGTTGTCAGCGTAGCTTTTCTGCCTTGATCGGGCAACTTTCAATCTGTCTTGTATCTTTTGAACCTTTTCTACTGTCTCTGCAATCACAATAGGACCATGGAAGCTTCTCGTTCCAACTTCTTCCCAGCTCACTGAAGTCCTACATCTATGACCATAGAGTGCCTTAAATGGTGTCATTTCAATACTGGAATGATAGTTGTTGTTGTACGCAAACTTGCACAGTGCTAGATATTCATCCTAATCACTACCAAAATTCATAACATTGGCATGAAGCAAATCTTCCAAAGTCTGGATAGTTCGCTCTGACTGCCCGTCCGTTTGTGGATGATATGCAGTACTTAACTGGAGTCTAGTACCATAAAATTTTGGAATGACTGCCAAAATGTGGAAACAAATCGACTATCTCGATCTGAAACAATTGAGACATGCATTCCATGCAATCAAATCACTTCTCACAAATTTTATGGACATTTTACTAAATCCCATATCTTTCTTAAATGGAAGCAAATGCAAGACTTTGTAAGACGATAAACAATTACTCATACGGTATCATGCTGTCTTCTCATCATTGGTAAACCAGATATAAAGTTCAAGTAAGATGTTCCCATTTCCATCTAGGTATATTTAGAGGATGAAGCAATCCAAGTGGTTTCCTGTGCTTGAATTTCACACGCTGACAGGTCAAGCATGAAGATACATAACCTGCTATCTCTCGCTTCATGTTATTCCACCAAAACCCGTCCTTGAGATTTATATACATTTTTGTACTCCCTGGATGCATAGACTAGTGTGATGAGCTTCAAACATTATTGCTTGCTTTAGATCTTCTTGTGCTAGCACACATAATCTGTCTCGAAAATATTGAATTCCTTCCACCAACACAAAATCTAGTCTTGCTGCAATGTTGTCCCTGATTCTTACGAATTTAGAATCTTCAAGTTGTCTTTCATTGATTTGCTGGATAAGAATCAATTCAAACACAAACATTGTTGCAACCATCACTCTGCCGTCTACCATTTCAATGGACACATCCAAATCTCTAAATTCTTCAATCAGATTCCATTCACCCACTAGCGATGCCAAGTTAGTAGATTCCCGACTCAAAGCATCAGCTACTACATTACCTTTTCCAAGTACATAAGTAAATGAAAAGTCATAATCCTTAATGAGCTCTAGCCATATAGATTAATGTCTTTCTGAGTACATAAATACTAAAGGCTTCTATGATCACAATGGACTTCAAAAGTCTCTCTCCATATAGATAATACCTCTATTGCTTTAAAGTAATTACAACTGTTGCGAGCTCTAAATCATGCGTAGCATAATTCTTTTCATGTTCTTTCAACTGATGCGAACCATAGGCAAATTCCTTGCCATTCTGCATCATCACACATCCCAATCTAATACCTAAAGCATCAGAATAAATTACAAATCCTCATCTTCCTTCATGTTATGCTAAGATTGGGACTGAGATCAATCTCTGCTTCAAAATATGAAAATTGGACTCACTTCATCATTCCATAAAAATGGAATATTCTTCCGAGTAAGCTTTGTTAACGGAGCTGAAATCTTAGAGAAGTCTTTCACAAATCTTCTATAATAACCTGCCAACCCTAAGAAGCTCTGAACTTCCGGTACATTTTTTGAACTCAGCCACTTGGTAACTACTTCAATTTTAGCTAAATCAATAGCCAATCCTTCTTTGATAATTATATGACCAAGAATTGCCACCTGTTGAAGCCAAAAATCACACTTCTCTAACTTTGCATACAACTGATTATTTCTCAATAACTGCAAAGCTTTACTCAAATTTTGTGAATGTTCTTGCTCTAACTTTGAATATACTAGAATGTCATCAATGAAGATCACAACAAACAGATTTAGATATGAAGTAAAAATTCTATTCATCAAAGCCATAAAAACTACATGTGCATTTTTTAGACGAAAAGGCATAACAAAAATTAATAATGCCCATAACAAGTCCTAAACGCAATCTTCTGCACATCTTGATCTCTAATTTGAATCTGATGGTATCCAGATCGAAGATCAATCTTAGAAAAATAAGCTGCACCTTGGTGTTGATCAAACAACTCATCAATTCTAGGCAATGGATACTTATTTCTTGATTGTTATCTGATTCATCTGCCTATAATTAATACACATACGAAGGGTGCCATTCTTCTTCTTTATAAACAATACAGAAACTCCCCACAGTGAGACACTAGGTCTGATAAAACCTTTGTCTAGCAAATCCTGTATTTGTTTCTTCAACTCATGTAACTCTGATGATGTCATTCTAGGTTATCTAATGTACATGCTATTCTAATGTACGTGCTATTCTCGATGTTATCTAATGTATCTAATGTATCGTGACACTAGGTTATCTAATATACATGCTATTCTTGATGGACATCACATTTTATATAATTTGTATATTAGAGTTTCCTTAATTGTCACCTATAGAGGTATAAACATCATTAATAGCCTTGAATCAAACATTATAATTCAATTAAGAAAAATCATAATTTAACTCTAAAGTTTTTCAGTTTCTGTCCCTTGTTCGACTAGCCGAATCCTAGAATTGAGCTAGCCGACATATTTCGGCTGCATGTCGGTCAACTTTCCAGAAGCTTGCAATGTCTGACAAATTTTTTCAGTGCATTCAGTCACTAGCTCGGTCACCATTTTGGTTGACCGAAATCCATTATTCGGTTAACCGAATTTAAACTCGGTTACCTACTGTAAGACCCCGACCCGAGTGACCTCGATTAGTACTAATTAAGTCACGTGTTAGTCTTGAACTTGTTTAGTGGATTTTGGTTTAGTTGGTTTAGAATAGCTTTGTCATAGCTTTGGGAATTTTGAGTGCCTTTGGAATTAGTGGGGCCCTTTGGGGGTTCCTTTTTATGACTTACATGTACTTGGGGGATTACTCGAGATTCTTTTGATTTGGTGTTTTATCCTGATTTACTTATTTTGTTAATCCCTTCAACTTTCATGTTGATCCCGTTCTCGTCCCGAATCCCGAAACTCGACTTTTCTAGCTTCTTGGGCAAAACAATCTTTTTACACTAAATCTGTACCCAAAATTTAATATTCCCGAAACCCGCGAAACATATACTTTTTGGAAAGTAGAAATTTCGACGATCATTTCTTCCTTCTTCGTCGTTTTCATCCGAGGTCTCGAGAACTACTATTTCAGCCCAACAAGATTGCTAGTTAGTGGAGCCCACTTGTGTTGCTTATAAAAGAGAGCTCACCCCCTCCTTTTTCCATTTTCCAGCAACTTTCTATTGTCTAGGGTTTCTTGCCCCATTTCTTCTTCTTCTTATTGGCTTTTCCATCATCAAGACACTACCAACTTGCACCAACATCTAAAAGGACTTCATCATCTTCTTCACCACTTCAAGGGCTTTCCATTGGTACCATTTTTGAAGAAATCTCTTCTCTCTAAGATCCTCATTTAGCTTGCCTTGCTCATTTAGAGCACCTATTGGTAAGCTCTCTCCCTAATCTTCTAGATTTGTGTTCTTCTAGCCTTAGAGAAGCTACTTTTCCATTATTGAAAGCTTTCTCTTCTCCTTCATTGTTTTTACCCATTTTAGGGTTTGTTTTGGGGGTTTATGTAGAGATTGTGTTCTTGGCTTGCAAGTGTGGTTAGGAGCTTGTTTTCCTTTGATTTGAGACCCAAGGCAAGTGGATGATTTGATATGTTTAACTTTGAATGAGTTTTATGAAATGCATTTATGATTTCACCATATATTTTGTGATATTAATGACTTGTTTAGGTTTGAAATAAATGCACATTAGTGAACCTTGTTAGCTTATTCTATCTATGATATAGATTGCTAATCAGGTCTAAAAGAATGAAGACCAAAGAAAGGAAAAGGGAATGGCCCATTTCACTGCAGAAAACAGAACCTGGGTTCTGTTTTGCAGTTCACGCGGTCGACCGGCCAGGGAGCTCGGTCAACCGGCCACACGGGGTCAGGTCCTCTGATGAATGACCCATTGCACTGCAGAAAACAGAACCTGGGTTCTGTTACGCAGTTCACGCGGTCGACCGGCCACACGGGAGTTTGGTTCTATGGAACCTGACCAAAACACTGTTCACTCCTTTTTATTTACAACTGCCGGTCGACCGGCCAAGGGCACGATCGACCGGGCATTCATGAGAGGGGTCGACCTAACCACCTCAGGTCGACCGGGACCGCAGTGTGCGCGGTCGACCGGCAAAGGGCCGGGTCGACTGGGCCAACTGCGAATCTCTCCTGGGAAGTGATTTTTACCCTTTTCTTAAATAGACTTAGGTGGAACTGAAAGTCCGGGATCCTAACCCTAGAGGGGGGGGGGGTGAATAGGGTGATCTACACTTTATGACTAATTATGACCAATTTTAACTTTAATGAAAACAACTAGTCACAAATGATGATTTACCAAACAAGATGCGGAAGCAAACAAGATAGATCACCACAAGCATGCAACCATAACACAATGATTTATAGTGGTTCGGCCTCAATGCCTACATCCACTACCGGTTTGTGTTCCAACACCCCACCGGATTTCCACTATTTATGCTTTTCCAAAAGGCTAAGCAATAACCTTTACAATGATGTTTTTCTAGGCTAAACAACAACCTATCAATGTGCTTTTCTAGGCTAAGCAATAACCTTTACAAGATGCTTTTCAAAGGCTAAGCAATAACCTCTACAATGTGCTTTTCTTAGGCTAAGCAATAACCTTTACAATAAATGATTTCTTCTCAAAGAAGTGTCTATACAAACACTCAAAGAGATACAATTTAAGCTCAATACATTTGCCTCTTAAATAGGCTGAAATGAAAGATTAAATCAAGAACAAAACATACACAAACTAATAGCAAAGGTGTGTGCTCAAAGTGTATGAATGTTTACTTCAATCATTTTCTAAAAGAAGCTCACAAATGAATGCTTGATGCATTTGAAAATCTAAGCACTGAAAATGATGATTGAAGTTATAAACCAATCACATGTAGAATTCAAACAACTTGGAAAGATATGTTACACAAGTTGTATGAAGTTTTAAGGTTTAAAAACACATGTAATTTGGATGAGGATGTTTGCAAACCAAACTAAAATTCTAAGGTTATATTGTGGTTGCAAAACATCTCAACTAAGGCTAGAAATCATGCAAATATGAAATTACAAAGATTTGAACATACATGACTTTAAATGGAATGAAAATCAAAGTTAACTTAAAAGTTATACCTCTTTAAATCTCAAACATTTGATTTCCAAAAAGCCTCTAGCTATCCTAGCTTGTTCCTCTTCTTTAGGCTTCCAAATGGTTCAAAAATTGCATTCCAACAGCCATTAGAAAGAAGGGAAAAGAAAGGAGTTTTATACAAAAAACAGCCCAACGGCTAGTTGGCCCGGTCGACCTCAAGCCCACGCGGTCGACCGGGTCCAACGGTCATATGGCCCAACGGCTATAAGCCCGGTCGACCGGCCCAACTGCGCGGTCGACCGGCCACACAGGATCTGACAGAAAATGGACAGATTTTTAAGACCCTGTTTTCAGTGTGCGCGGTCGACCGGGTGGGAGGTGCGGTCGACTGGCTACACAGGCCTGAGTTGAGTTCACATGAAATTTTGAAAATTTGTTTTATTGAAAAAAGAACTCTTAGCCAATATGACTTATGCATATAAAAAGGATTCTAAAAAAGGAGTTTGTATGCAAAACACGAACCTCGAATCCAAACTCGATTTTTCACAAACATGCACGAAGAACTTTAGGTTTTCGAAAACACAATTTGAGTTCTAAAAACATGCAGGATGAAGTCTTTGAAAAACAATAGCTTTTTCAAGTCTGAGATCCGGGTTTCAAGGTCCAGACTAAGCTGAACGTGTGTGTGATCAAATGACTGAAAGAGATCGAGCTTTTTATCAAATTAGCAATACAAAAATCCTAACAGGAACTTGGTTACCCTTTTATTGGACTCACTTGACCTATCATGAGATTGTTTGACCCGACATTCTTTGAGGTTAATCCGGTTGTATCAGGACTTAACATAATTCAATCTTGAACGGTACGGGACAACGGGATACCCCCTTTATAACTATGCACGAGGTTTGTACATTTGGGTATCGCGAGTCCTATCCCCTTCAGTGACTGAGTAGGTTGTACGATGCTTCAGGATTAACATTATACTTAGGATCTCTTTTGAGGTTCCGTTTGTTTTGAAGTTCATTTAAAAGTTTAAAAATCACTAAAGTGTATAAAGAGCCCGGAATGTCTCCAAACTCAAGGAGTACCAAGTCATTATTACAATGGACATACGGGGTCCTTACTCACCTGATTTATCTTGAATCTCGACACTTGTCCGTAATTTCTCTAATTATGATTTATCATTCTCGAAAGTATTGAAAGTATATTTTAGCATTTTGCTAGCCCGTTTATACATGCCCGAATAAAATGATACTTGTGCCTTTGAGCATCATGTCCGGCTCGTTTACATATATGCAATCGATATGTTTTATACATGATTTGATTTGTCATTTGACCTATGAGTCGGCACCACTAAGCTTGGCTTTCCTTGTCGGTCTGATCCACCAACTTAGAGACCCCTTCCTGTCCCGCCAGCTGCAGTTTGGATCCCGCTACCCTGTTATTACCGTGGTCTTGTCCCGATACCCGGTTCGCTACCGTGGTCATGTTCCGTATTATATTTTGTATATGTATATGTTACTTATGTTGCATCTCATCACTTCGGTGACTGAGACAACATCCCGATATGCTCATGTCACTTCGGTGATAGAGGACTTAGCTATGTGTGGTTACCATCTTGTTTGTTTCCCGTTTCCTTGAATACCTTACATGTTTTATACTGCATATGTACTTGAATAAATGATTCTCTCGTTTTATTAAACTATTGTTTGGACAGGTTTAAATGTTTTCCAAGGTAATTTCTTTATTGATATGTCTTTTCACCCACCTGCCAAACCGTCGTGTTTGACCCTTTGCTTTGGTACTCAGGTCCCGTTATCGGTCTCCCCGAAGAGGAGCATGAGGAGGCGGTCGGAGAACCGCTTCGTCTAGTCGAGTGGCACGCCGATGATGTCGTCTAGACATTCGGTTGAATGAGTGACGTAACATTTTGGGTTGGGTCTAACCAATTATTTTGAGAACTTGATACTTTATTTTATTGGCCTTTGTTGGCCTCTATTTTTGGGGACAATGTAATCAAACGATATTGTTGTAAACCTTAACTTTCTTTTGGGGTTATAGCACTAATGATCATTGCTCATTTTGATACTGATATTAAACATGTGTTAATCTTGTTATCTTGGACATGAATTTATGAAATAGATTTGCTACACGCTTCCGCACATAAAAGAAATATTCATGTTGATGTGATATCTTCACCGTGGACACCTGTGGAAAATCGCGTGTACGAGTGGTACTCTTTGGTAGGCTCGTATACGTTTTGGGTTTAAATTAATTCATCATCCATGATACACAATCACAATCCCCTAGTCCCGATCCCGGATTAGGCCCGCTTGGGGACCCGGTCCGGGGTCGCGACACCTATGGTCACAATTCCAGAGACTCATAAATTCTCTCTAGATTTCAGCTACCTATTCAGTTGGCCGAATTGTAGAATTCAGCTGGCCGACTCCATTTAGTCACCTCACGGTTAGCTTTCCAGAAGCTTGCACTTTCCTCGAAATTGAACCAGGTGAGTTCGGTCACCTCTTGGTTAGCTGTTCGACTAGCCGAAAAGTGCCTAGTGCTTTAGAATTCTGCTACAGAATACTGAATTCTGAAGTCTAAGAGTTCACACATGATCTTTAGCATCTTAAATCACAAGAACTGAGTATACTTGCCTTTGTTTGAAGCTAATTCACAAAAATCCCTCTTGAAAGCTTGATTTGAGATGAAATCTCCCAATTCAATCCCTAATTCCATGAAAACTTGTAAAATAGATTTCTATGAGCTATATACTAGAAATCGGTCCTAAACACTTAATGGAACTTGAAAGTTCTGTAAAAAAAAACCTTAGACACTTACTTGTAGTTTGATGAAGAGAAATTTTAGGTTTTTTTCAAACTCTAACACTCCAAAAATGGAAGAAACTTGATGGAGAAGATGAAGTAGCTCAAGCTCCTTTCAAAGTCACTTGATTCAGTCCAAACCCCAACACTTGATGGAGAAAATGGAATAAAGAAAGAAAGAGTCTAGGGTTGCTCTCAAATGCTTTGTGCTGGAATGATCGAGTGAATGCTGAATTGGGTTCTTTAACCCTTTATAAACTATAATTTGCACTTAAGCCCTCCTTCACAGCCTTATTTTCATCTTGAGTCAATTGAAGACTCATTTGATTCATTTAAAGTCAAATGCAATGAAGCCTATTATGAAAGTTAACATACTCTTTGAGATACATGTGATGGTATCAAGAGTTACCATATTCAACAAAATACGCAAAAACCTTTATTTATAGAAAAGTCCTTATCCTTCCTTGTTTGAGTCTAAATGAACTCAATTAACCTAATCTCATTCAAATTCAGTTTATTAAGTTCAATTCAATCATTTGAGACTCATTCAATTCATTTTGGTCACAAACCACAATTAACTTGATTAATCATGTTTAATTTGCACTAATATTAATTAATTAGCGCTAATCCTAATTAATTTGGGACAGGGTGTAACATGTGTGTATACCCTTTGGCTATGAGATGGGCCTAATAATGTTGAAGGATTCCATCGGCATGAGACCTCATCTTGAATAGCCACATCCAACCGATCACATTCGTATTAGGTCCATGGGGAACGTGAACACATGTAGTGGATTAGGAGGCAAGTGTTAGATGGGATGGGTGTGTTGATAGTTGGTGGAAGGTGGGTTTAGAATCAGTGATTGGGTTGGGTTGAATGATGCTTGTGGGTTCCTTTTTAAATGGGCGTTAGCGGTAGGTTACTAGTTGATAATGATGAGTTGTGGGATGGTTCATCTAGATGTGTTGAACATTGGTTATGATAGGCTATTGGTATAGGAACTTGGAAATGGTCAAAATAATGGGTTGCTGGTGTGGGATGATAAAAGGATACGTGCCTAAATTTTGGTGCCATGGTTGAGATCAAGTGTGTCCTGTTAGACATTGGCGGGTAGTCTTGTGATTGACTTTGAGTGACTGCAAAAGGAAGCTAGTGTTCATAAAAAATGACATGATTAGAGATAATGATCTTGTTATTGGAAAGCTTGAGGCACTTGTTGCATGCCTTTGTGACGTGGGCTATAACCAAGAAAGACATACTTGATGTATGTAAATTCCATTTTGTGCGCATTAAAAAGCATGTATTTACGGGTAGCAAGCGCACCCAAAAGCCATCAGAAACGTGTAACCTAGTGGGTTCTGAAGTAGTTTTTCAATTGGTGTTGTTTTTGTCACAGACAGGTGATGAAAGTCGATAATAAGAAAAATAGCACATTCAAAAGCATGATCCCAGTATTGAAGTGGAACGGAACCATGAGCATGTAAAGACAACCTAGTTTTGACTATGTGCCTGTCTTTCCTTTCTGTTGATCCATTCTGCTCATGTGTTTGGTGATAGCTTAATCGATTTTCTTTACCTTATGGTTCCATATAGGTAGATAATAATCAATAATGCTCAACCCAATCAATTTGCAAGCATTTGATCTGTCATTCAAATAAATTTTCAACTAGTTTTGTGAATTTGAGGAATGTAACATAAACATCGATTTGTTAGTAAGCGGAAATATCCAATTAAACTGACTAAACCTGTCCAAGAAATGCATATAGTAACAGTATCCCCCGGTAGACATAATTGGTGCAAGTCCCCATAGATCGGAAAAACCTAAATCCAATTGTTTCTTAACAATAGTTGCTCGAGAGAGTTATGACTCGTTTCTTTTTTTGACATGCATCACAAATCTGGGTATTTTTATTAAAATGAATAGGTATCTTATCTTGAACCATGATTTACTGAATTGTATGCTTAGCCGCATGTCCAAGTCTATTGTGCCATCCCGTCATGTTGGTCTTCTCTCCAAGTAGCACTAACCCCATTCTTTTGTTCATTCTTTTATTCTTTTTGACCGGTAGCTGGTAAAGATCGTCCTTAGCTTGCGAATTAGAGTTTTCCCCTACCTTGATCCTTGACAAAAAAATGTGATGGATGAAATTGCCGAACATAGAGGAAGTTTTGACATATACAGAGATCATGTATTATGTGCTAAGCATTCTTGGTGTTAAGCTTGAATGAGCCAACATGTTTGATTTGCAAACCTACACCATCGCTAATCTTGATTTGTTCTTGTCCTGTATCATTTGAATGTAGGGAAAGATTTGAGATATCTATAGTAATAGTGTCAGATGCACCTGAATTTGGATACCATGCACTATCAAAGCTTGATGAACCAACATGTAAGGCATTGAGGTTGATGCCCAGATTAGGTTGAAATGAATGGCAACATCGGTGTCGGCATTGCAATGCAGAATGGGCCACATGATTATAAACTTGACATGATGCACAATGTATGCTTTACCTTGTTGTCCATCTTGATTTTGTTTCTGTTGGGAGCCACATCTAAAGTTGTGACCAACACTAGTGCATCCTTCTCTATAGGTTTTCGAGTTTTGGGTGTTGCACCCCTTATTTTGGCTATTATATGCTGGTTTTGCAGCAAGATAGGCAAATGAATCAGTGGGTAGGGTTGATCCATGTTGATTGTTAAGGGGGTGTTTGGATAACTGCAGAATATAATATTACCAAATTTGAATATTGTAAGATTTCATTATCACATAATAAAATAGTTGAAAGTCCGAGGGGGGATTGTTGAATAGGGTGAGCTCAAAACCTAGACCAATTTTAATTTCCTAATGCTAATCATGCTTTAGTGAAGGTCAATTAACCTGAATTCATGTGATGTCTCTAAGAAGTACACAAACATATGATCTAAACATCAATCATATAATCAATAACCATACACATCAACCATAAACATAGATTTTGAGCATCAACCATAAGCATAAACTAAGCACATGTAATCAACTACCATAACTCAAGAAATTTATAGTGGTTCGGCCAACGTGCCTGTATGCACCCACTCCCGGTTTTCCTACTGGATTTTTTACTATTTTAATTTGAGGTTTAGGCTCACCTCTAATCTTACAATCACTTATGCTTTTCAAAGGTTTAGCATTAACCTTTACAACCGCTTATGCTCTTCTAAGGCTGAGCAATAACCTTTATAACCACTTATGCTTTTCTAAGGCTTAGTAATAACCTTTACAACATGATATTTTTTATCTCAATTCTATGCCTAAGAAAGCATTTAAGAGAGATGCATTTAAGTACATATTGATGCCTTTTAACATAGGTTGATGTAAAAGTGTAATCTTAATTGAAAGTATATGCATAGTAAATAAAAAGATTTATAACTGATGCATTTACTTGAAAACCTCTATCTCTTTTTGAAATTAAATTCTTATAAATGATGAAAAGCTGAAAGTCATAAGAGAGATAGAGAAATTAAATGATGTACACATGTTTAAAATGATGAACAACTTAGTTTTTGAAAATGCAACTTAAGTCTAGCAAGTTTGTTGAAAACATGAAATTAATAACATGTGTGAATCTAGTCAAATGTTGAAGTCATATTACTAAGCATGTTATGCAAACAACATTTGAACAAGTTAAACAAACATTTAATCATGCAATTAAATAAAACAAAGATTTAAAAACATAGCATGGATTAATTTTAAGAAAAAGGGAGCAAGCTCATTTGAAGAATCAAAGATTGAAATCTATGGATTAGCCCTCCTAACCTTCCTCTCGCCTAGCCTAGTTGATCCACCTTCCTTGGCCTTCAAAAGACTTAAAAGTGTTGGCACAGATCTCAAGGAAGATGCTAAAATATATAGAAAAACACTTTCTAACAGATATATGGTTGGTTAGCCATAAAAACTTGTGATTAACCCCACCTCCAAGGGTAATAAACCAATGGCTAGTTTTTCAATGGCGGTTAGCTAACATCCAGTTGGTGGTTAACTGCTAGGTAACCGCGAGGTGGCCGCTAAGTGACTGACATGTACACCCTGAGTTTTTTGTGCATTTGGTTATTAAGACCGCGAGGTGACCGAACTCCATGGCGGTTAACCGCCATTCCCCAGTATTTTTTGAATTGATAAAGATTTTCTAAAAGGGGATTTTGGCCAAGGAAAACTAGACTTGAATAGAGACTAACATGTTTAAAATTAAGTTTCAAAATATGATACAAAACATGTTTATGCATGAATTTTCAAAATTCCATTTAATTAAACTTTTGAAGCTAAATTGAAAAGTTTAAATCATGCATAAAGGTCCAGTCTTAACTACATGATGCCAAACATGAAAACTATAATAAAAATGTAAGAAGACTCCAAGATTAAAAAGTATGAGTGTATGAGAGATCAATCTATAATGAAAATGAATGTATCCAATCAAATTGCAACAAAAATGACTCTAACAATAGTATCATATTATAATATCGTGTCACTTATGTTGTGTGACAATTTCTACGAATCTCAATATACTAATAAAATATTTGGTAATTTATAAAATTTTCACTTGATGATACACCAAAAACAAGAAATGAGGAGAGAAATAGGGACGATAGACCCCAAGTAAACCCACTGATTAGTACTCACACGGGAGTGATTTAATATTGGTAACCAGGGTAGGGCCCATCTAATTAGAAAATTATTTGACTAAATGTTAAAAACCACGAGCAATGTTGTTTAATCAATGTGGGTCCACATGTTAGAAACTATAACGTAATACATCTAATGGTGATTATAACAGGGGATCCTATCAAGTGTTAGACATCGTTGAGGAATCCATCTATGTAAAATCAATGTGGGACCCATTTGATGTTAATAGTCATATTAACAAAGCTAATTATAGTAATACTTGGGAGCCACTAAACAATGAGAGACTCATTTAATGATGGCAAACTAATAATTATAATCACATAGTCCAATATTGGTCATGAATATAAGACTCACCTAATGTTGGTATTATGGGACCCACCTAATGTTGGTAAGCATTGTGGAAGTTACCTAATGCAATATTTGTAAGACCCGCCTAATATTAATAATTAACAAGGAAACTATGAAATTTATGACATGGCCATATGACCCACATAAAATTTATAAATATGGAAGTGCCCATCTAATAGAGAGTCATAGTAGGACTCCTATTAAAGCCATCAATGTTAAAAATTGTAGTGGGCCACCATGGTAGTATTTGCTCAAGAACTTTCACTCATGTTTGCAAAAACTCTGGGTAGTCTTCTTAACGAAAGATTGTTTTATATATCATATACTTGAATATTTAAATATGAATGTTTTTGTAAGAAAGTGAGATATTGTAGGACACCTTCTAAGTTATCTAAAAACCTAGTTTTTAGGTGTATAGATTATATTCTAAACTAGGAGATGATATAGCAAAGTCTTTAGAAATATATGGTTTCCAAACACCCCCAACGCTGATCTTTTTGCGGAGCATCATGCTGAGGACTGGCGAGACATGGCATTGGACTTTAGTAATAGATGTCCGAAAAGAGTCGTATTTTAAGGGAAGACCACCAAGAATTTGAATAATGAGATCTTCCTCAGGGACTGCTTTGCTAGTGGCAGCAAGATGTTCAACAACGTTCATCATCTTGTGATATTCATTGATTGTGAGAGATCTTATTTTGGTGGTTTGCAATTGGAGCTTTAATTGAGAATTTGTGCTCAAGCTTGATTTGAAAATGAACCCTCTAGTCCCTCCCAGACGTTGTGAGAAATATTTAGACCCAAAACTTGACCTTGCCTTCCTGGTGTAGGGATGAAACAATGCAGCTCAAGAGTAGCCAGTCCTATCACTGCCAACTGATGAAGGATGGATTGAGTTGAGTGTCTTTGCCATTTTCCGGTGGTAAGAATTGGTTAGGACATGGTAAGGTCCTGTCAATGTATCCAATAAGATCATGCCCAAGAAGGAGATGCATGAACTGACTTTTCCACGGCATGAAGTTGTCATCATGGAGTTTGATGGTCAAGAAATGATGAAGGTTAAGGAATGGGTGCACATCTCACGTAGTCACTATAGGGCAAGGAGGGAAGGGCAAAGAAAGCTAGAAAGATAGATTGATCAACTGTAGCTTGACGTAGCGTAGGGAAGAGGCGAGCCAACGGGCTAATCTCCAGGCCAAAGGCTAATGGATAGGGATCCATAGGACCCAAAACGTCATGGTCCCACACCACAAACATACAACTGAGGGAAACTTTCAAGGAAGAAATTTTAATAATCAATGCATAATTGAATGAGAGGGGTTACAACTCTTTATATTGGCTAGATATCAGTCTACTTTAAGAAACAATTTAAATCATGCTAAAATTGCAAAAAATTTAAAAATAAAAGGAAATCTTCTAATATCCCGATATTTTATCCACTAAGAATATGTTGCACGATCTGGAAAGCTTCCAATTTAGGGCTTTAGTAGGCCTGGGCCTGGTGGGTTGCCGATTATGTATTTGGCCTACATCAGTTCCCCTCCTCTTGGAGAGAACTCGTCTTCGAGTTCAGTAGATGACCTCCTGGGCAAAAAACTAATCATATAACTTTTCGATATACTTGATCTTCTTGCTCTTGACATGGCTTAAAAGCTTGGTTCAATCTTTTCCTCCACTTACAAGTAGATTGAAGGTGTTGATTCTTGTAACTTCTGGATTCAACTATGATGTGTGATATGACCATTAGATACTATAAGTCATCAATTTGTACCATCTGCACACAATATACTGATATCAATGGTTGATTCCCGAAGATGAAATCAATGTGGGGAACCTCAAGGATTTGATTTTCTTTTCAACCTTAGAAACAATAGTCTATTCTTTTGATGATTTAATTGGCTCTTCAGGAATTGAACATATGACGAAACCCACTAGTTGATCAGGCCCAGTTGACTATGTTCAATTCTTCAAAGTCCGCCTTTTTCTTCCTTAGGTGCTTGCACTTGTTGATCATCATTTTTAATAGAAAGGGAGTCAATTTATTTGTCTTCCAATGTACCTAAAGGAGGATCTGGAGGAGTTTTGTCTATCACTTCATCTAAAATTATTGGAAAATCATTAGTTTCTTGGTTTTTTTCATCAACATCAGCTTTGACATTCTCCATGACTGGTTCTACCATAGGGACTTCTGTGGTTTGCGGAGACTTTTCTTCTTGCATTTTAGCTTTTCGGAGGCGATAGTGTTTTATCGAGTGTTCGACACGGATCGCTTTCCAAAATGCCTCGTACTTGTCTTTGCACTCTTTCTTCATATTTTCAATTATGATCGGACGCAAACCTTTGAGAAAATGATTGAAATCAAGTGTCTTGCCCAAGTCACATAAATACTGTAGCATTTCAAATTCATTGGCATATTGTTCGACGAACAATTATCCTTGTGCAAAATGGCCAATGGACTTCAAATTGGCTTCCACTAGTGGGAAGAATGGATCTCTTCCATGTTTGTACTTGTCCTCCATTAGCAATTTCATTAATTTCCTTCCATGTTGGTGGATATTGATACAATTGACATTCTACTTCTTTCCACCATGCTCTTGCATCTCTTTGAAGTTTTCCTGTGGCATAATCTTTACATGAATTACCTCTTAATTGATGCCACTGAAAATATTCTTCAAGTATTTTAATCCAATATAAGAAGATGTTTGGATCTTTATTTCCATAAAACAAAGGAACTTCTCTGTAAACCATGTTTAGGGCCCGTTTGGATGTATGATGAATTGAAGTATGGTGAAGTAAAGTATCAAATCAAGAGAGAATAAAATATAAGGTGTTATGATGGTGTTTTGTTCTTAGTTGTTTGGTATGAAATCTTTTTGACTTTTATATAGAAAAGTGAAGTTTTTTTTTTTTTGTTTTTTAGTGGAGAAAGGATTTGCTTTTTTGACTTTTTTTGAAAAATTCAGAGGGAATTTTGAAATTGTGTATTTTTTATAGAGATAATTAGCAAAAGGTCCTTAGAATTGAATCTATCCAGCTTCCAGTCTAAGCAAATTCTTTTTAAAGGCTCTAGTCCAAGCAGCTAGACTGTTTGCAGCCAGAGGTCCCCGTATACAATTTACATGACTGATTTACCCTTTCAACCAATTTAGGCATAAAATTTTGAAATTTTAAAATTTAAAATTTGGATTATCCCTCCTTTCATTTTGCATTATCCCTCTTCTTCCTGAATGAAAGTCATTTGGCGTGATCGGAGAAGATTCGTTGAATCGGATTTTGAAAGGGCCGCAAATCGTACGAAGATCGTTAGATCTGCTGGTGGGTCACAATCGTCAGAGAAGAAGATCGGAGAAGAAGTTTCGTGGAACGCCACTACTGTGCGAAGATCGTTAGATCTGCTGGTGGGTCACGATTGTCAGAGAAGAAGATCGGAGAAGAAGTTCGATTGGAGAAGAAGCTTCGTGGAACGCCGCTGCCGTCGATCGGAGAAGAAGAAAAAGTTCCGCTGCCGTGACCGAGGAAAAGAAGACCAGAGGTCTTCTGTGTCTATTGCAGAATGAGGAGAGGCGTGAAAACATCATCGGAATCCCACACTACCGGCACCGCTTGTCGCTCGCCGCCACCCCGCCTCGCCAGAGCCGTTCTTGCCGTCATCCCGTGGCCGGAGCGAGGAAGGAAGAAGATCGGAAGAGGGTTTTGGAATTGGGTTTCTATTGTAGAAACTTGAAGAAGAAGAAGATTGATTTGGGTTGGGTTTGTTTTTTGGGTTTGTTTCTTCAACTGGACCCCACCGTGAGATCTGAATACAGTTGAGAGTGCTGCGTCATCACCAGAGAAAGAAGTTTATCTGAATTATAAACAAGTCTATATGAGTTGTTGGCAGATTTATTTGTGTTTCTTAAAATTTATTTGTATTTTTCGAAATAAATTTAACTGACTTTTTGACAAAAAGACTAGAGGTTTTTGCCACATTATTCGCTAATTTGGAAATCCGGCGATATCTTAGTTTTGGCAAATGCATCTGCGTTTTTTTTAATTTATTTGTGTTTTTTAATTTTATTTACTTCTTTTGAAATTTATTTGAGCCTTTTGAAATTTATTTATATATTTTTTAAATTTATTTGGATCTTTTGAAATTAATTTTCATATTTTGAAATTTATTTATATTTTTTGAAATTTATTTGTGTATTTTTCAATTTATCTGCGTTCTTTTGAAATTTATTGCTTTTTTTTTTAATTGATTGTGTTTTTTTTAAACTTATTTCGTTTTTTGAAATTTATTTGCTTTCTTTTGAAATTTATTTGGGTTTTTTTAATTCATTTCATTTTTTGAAATTGATTTGCATTCTTTTGAATTTTATTTGCGTTTTTTAAATTTATTTCATTTTTAGAAATTTATTTGAAATTTGTTTCCTATTTTTTGAAACTTATTTGTGTTTTTTTTAATTTATTTAAAAATCTCATTAGTGGAATTTTATTAATCGTGCCTAATTTAATAGTAGTTGACCATTATTAATGGCTTATCCCACTAATCATGGGATATGATTTGAAGAAATGGTAAATTAGACATTTTAGGTTTTCAAATTTGAAAAAATGACCTATTATACTATAAGAAAAGATTGTGGACCTAAGGCAATAAAATGAAATGTTCAAGGACCCATCGCCGAATCCCCTTTTTTTTATATGACCCCTTGTCATTTATTGTTTGGATTCACTTTACTTTAACTTAACTAGTTAAGAGTTTAACTAGATGATTAATGACCCATGAGTAGCAACATGGGTTGTTCGGCTGCTTAGAAGTGCTGGATGAAGTGACTGAATTTGTAAAAACTCCTAGATGGGTCCAGTTGAGTTCACCTGACCTACTTGCATACAAAGTAGTAAACAGAATACGGGTAATCTAATAAACACTTGTTGGATCCAAATCTAGGCTACATGTTATGGTATGGGGCTCAAAATTTATTTTTTTATGCTGCTTGCTGTTGCCTCGGACTCGACCCGAACTAAGGCCCAGAAGAGGGGGCTGCTGTGGGGTGATTCTAAACTCACCCACATATATTGCTGTACACACCCCTTTGCTGAACTCACCTCCATCTTTTAATTTTTGAAAATCTTTCTGCTGAGCCCACCCACAATATTACCCAAACTGCCCACCCAAGGTCGTTCTCCTCCTCTGGCTTTTCCTCGTCGACGATTTTGAAAAACCGAGCAAAGGCAGCAGTGCAGTGCACATCGCTTCTTCTTCTTCTTGGTCATTCTCCCTCCAAACAGCAGCATTGCACATCGCTTCTCCTCCTTCTTCTTCTGCTTCTTCTTCTTCACACGACGCTCAGACAAGGTGAGGTATTCTTCTTCTTTTTCTTTTTCTTCTTATTCATACGTTTATCATTTTGACATTCCTTTTAGGTCGTAATTTCTTTGTTAGAGAGTATAGAAGTTTATTAAGATCTTCATGGGGCTAATTCATGTGCATTCGAAGTGCTGAATCCCTGTCCATTTTCCCAAAACCGTTTTCGCGAGCTGCTCGGCAATGAAGAATTGTGTATAACCCTTATATGCCGTGCAAAACATTTCTGCACGGCATACATATGCTGTGCAGAATTCTTCTGCACGGCCTACATGTGCCGTGCAGAACTCTTCTGCACGGCCAATATGTGTCGTGCATTACTCATCTGCATCGCCAATATGTGCCGTGCAGAATTCATTTGTGCAGCTAACATGTGTCGTGCAGTTGCATTTTCGAGCAGCACAAGAAAACTTGAATGTTTCTGGTGAATTGTATATACATCCCACATCCCTTTATGAAAAGTGAGTGATTTTTAAAAATCACTTTTCACAAAGGGATGTGGGTGTGCTCATCATAATGCGAGGGTGCATATAGAATTCCTTTTTCTTCTATTACGCTTTATCTATTCTCTTACTGATTTTTATTTTTAACAAGTTTGAAGAAACGCCGAGGAGACCATCACGCCGTATTGGCGGCACGTCACGTCCGACAGGTGGAGACGCTAGTACTTCTAGCAAACCATCGAGAGTGCGGACGAAGATTGGCGTTGCTAGACCTCCTCACCGAGGTGTGCATGCCAGTTCTTTGACAGGCAGCCGTCAACGTCCAACAGCGTCTGAACAAAGACGCAAAATGGTTTAGGATCCACTGCCCGAGCCAGTTGACGAGGATATAGAGAGCTCTTCAGAGAATGATTCCTCAGGGGATGAGGCAGGGCCGTCTAGTCCTCCACAACTGGCTAGTCATCTTATGGAGGCAACAGGGGAGGATGATGGATCAGATGAGGATGTACAGCCATCTAGTCCACCTGCAGCGGCAGCAGGTGACGGTCCTATTCCTGGCAGTCCGGCCGACCTATCCGTCCTTGTGAGTATTAGGACGCACGTGGCCATTTCCATATGGGACGGGGAGGTAAAAGTTAATTATTTTAATGTTTTAAGTAATTGTTTTCCAAATAAGTTGTTTCATAGTCTATAACAACAGACGTTAATGAACATTTACACTTGTAATGTGCAGGAACGTGGCCCGCTCAAATGTATCAGTCATTGGCGTCAGCTGAGGGACTGGTACATACCTCTTCCTGAAGATGGATTGGATCTCTACGTGCCTCTGTTTCGCGCTATCATAGACGAGTCTGGACTGGCAGACATGAGGCGTTTCAGCTACCGATATATCTCTTGACCCTTAGTTTCGGCCTTTGTTGAGCGATGGCAGCCCGAGACCAATACCTTCCACATGCCGTTTGGGGAGATGACGATTACTTTAGATGATGTGCGTACTCTTCTCGACATCCCAGTTACAAGACTTCCCATCCACGTATCTACTAGTATGGGATTTACTGAGCAAGTAGATCTGCTGGAGCGTGGACTGGGTGTGGATAGGGCATTTGCGGTTGCAGAGTTGAACCTGACACGAGGTGGGGTAGTGAGGATGGTATGGATCCGTCGGGTGTAGGGTGATATATCTCCTGCATCATCCGTTGAGGAGGTAGAGTGTGCAGCCAGAGGCTATCTTCTTTATTTGTTAGGCTGCACACTATTCACCGATAAGTCCGCCACTCGAGTCCCTGTCTACTACCTATCTTTGCTGATGGACCTGACTCGGGTCCGTGATTATGCATGGGGGGCTGCTGCACTGGTGTATCTGCATCGCCAGTTGGGGACCGCCACGTGGGCAGATGTGCGACAGATTGCTGGATATCTAACATTGCTCACGGTAAGAGCAATACAATTTATATATACATTTACATGCTCAATAATAATTTATCTTCTAGATTGCATAATTATTAATTATTTTTCATTTGCAGTCCTGGGTGTACGAACACTTCCCATTCACCCGTCCTCCTGCACAGTGGGGATACATTGCAGGGATGCCTCTCGCAAGCCGCTGGAATCCTAGTCAGGATTCCGGAAATGCGAGAGAAAGCATACAGCTGATGCGGGAGAGGTTTGATGCACTACATCCAAGCGAGGTGAGCACCCATCACATGAGAGTCCTTCACACATATTTTACGTTTTTTTGTGGTTGCTTAGATGGAACATTATATTAATTTCTTGTTTCATTTATATGCGACAGGTCAGTTGGGATCCATACGTGAGTGCCAGGGCTCAGCATTCATTACATCAGATATCCTTCTTCTGTGGTTGCTTGAAAGCCCTAGATGTCATTGAACCCTACCACCCACACAGGGTTCTTCGACAGTTCGGCTACGTTCAGACTATCCCATCCGCATCGCTCGCCCCCATTCGTGCATCTCGGGGAACTACTGCTGGTAAATACAAGGTCTCTTATGCATTTCTCGATCAATACTGGGTTACCTGGGAAGACCATGTATTATCTTTGGCACACCGCGGCCGTCGAGTCTCGCATGCATGGGAGTGTTCCTCGGACTACATCGAGTGGTACACTAGGACATCACACCCCCGTGTACAGAACCTCGCCCGCCGGCGTGCCACGCTTGCGCGAATGGATGAGCCAGCTGATTTCTATATTCGGGCATTGCAGACTACCCTCGAGATTCTGGATGGCTTGCCAGTGACATACCGCCGGCGTTCGTAGCAGTGTTGATAGTCATATCTTTAGATTGTTCACACTGAGTTTTTTTTTATGAGATGTATAAGAAACTTCATGAAGGAATACAATTACATTTTTTTTCAATCAATGTGTATTCTGAAAAATTAAATGTATTACAAACTTTAATGCATCAATTGAAGAATTTTGTCATTGTGTATGGACTTCATTAGATGGTTGTTGTCTTTATTTTTTTTATGAAGAAATAATAGATCTGCTCAGCCAACAACTACCATGTATATTCATTCTGCTCAGCCAATACTTACCATGCAAATTCACTCTGCACGGCACATGTTGGCTGTGCAGAATTGTTTTGCACGGCCCATACATTCAGATTCATTCTCTTGTGCCGTATAGAAAACATTGCTCACAAGGGTCTTCACTAATAAACACACAACATAATAACATACAATCTTGCTTCAATTAATGACACAATAACATAATAACATACAAGTTTACATCACATTGAATGTGCAATAATTAAATCACTGTCAATATTAACCGACTCCTGTGTTGCGACACTGTCTCCAATAATTTCTTTGAATCGATCGATGCTATGAGCATATGGTATTTGCCATCCATCTGCATTAGGGTGGTGGTGTATATGCCAATTTGTAGCAATGGGAGGCATGGGAGCCCCGGGGGTCATGAAGACCTGTACAAAATGGTTTCCATTGACGAAATCAATGGAGATAATTTTGTGAGAGCAAGGTGGAATCGGGGATGACCTCAAAGGCAGGAAAGTAAGGCATTGCTGCACGGAAAGGTGGACCAATACAACGTTATAATATGAAGCAATCAGGTGACCCATGTCTGGCATTGTCATCCAACTATCATATGAAGGATTGCTATCATAGTACGCCAATGCATAATACAGCTCCCCAACCCTCTCATCTCCTCCATATACCAATGAATAATAGTGCTGATACATCTGCAGTTCATTGCTCAAATCCAGTCTAACCTGCTTCCAACTATCCTCACCCATACCCAAAAGACCAGCTATGGCTCTGAATCCACAATTACCAACGGCAAAAACATCCTTAACAGTCTCTATATAAGGTCCTAGAGACTTAGGAAGCAAATGCTCTAACTTGCATGATCGAGTACGACGGACACTCAATTTTTTAGGTTGCTTCTTCATTACACCCAGACTATTTGATCCAGTTGGAACGCTATATTCGATCGAGAGTGCATACTCAAAAGCCGATGGCTCCCGACGCGTAGACGAATCCAACTTCTTCTTGTTTGAGGATGAACGACCCCGAGTATTTTTAATTTAACATCCGGCTTGTCGCGACCCCGGACCGGGTCATCGGGCCTAATCCGGGATCGGGACTTATATATATATAATTGATTGCATGAATGAATTAATTAAAACCCAAAACGTATACGAGTCCATCAAGAAGGATGCCACTCGTACACGCGATTTCCCACAGGTGTCCGCGGTGAGGATATCACATCGACATGAATATTTCTTTTATGTGCGGAAGCGTGTAGCAAATCTATTTCATACATCCATGTCCACGATACAAGATAGCAAATCTATTTCATACATCCATGTCCACGATACAAGATTAACGCATGTTTCATACTAGTATCAAAATGAGCAATGATCATTAAAGCTATAACTCCAAAATAAAGTTAAGGTTTACAACAAAGTAGTTTAATTACATTGTTCCCAAAAATAGAGGCCAACAAAGGCCAATATGAATAAAGTAACAAGTTCCCCAAAAGAATGGTTAGACACGACCCAAAATGTTACGTCACTCGACACCCGAATGTCTAAATGACATCATCAGCGTGCCACTCAACTAATCATTGCGGTTCGCCGACCGCCTCCTCGTGCTCCTCCTCGGGGAGACCAATAACGGGACCTGAGTACCAAAGCAAAGAGTCAAACACGACGGTTTGGCAAACGGGTGAAAAGACATAACAATAAAGAAAATACCTTGTAAAACATTTAAACCTGTCAAAGCAATGGCTTAATAAAACAAGAGAAACATTTGTTCAAATACATATGCAATATAAAACAGTAAGGTATCCAAGGAAACGGGAAACAAACAAGATGGCGACCACACATAGCTAAGTCCTCTATCACCGAAGTGACATGAGCATATCGGGATGTTGTCTCAGTCACTGAAGTGAGGAGATGCAACATAAGTAACATATACACAATATAATACAATACGGGACGGGACCACGGTAGCGAACCGGGTATCGGGACAAGACCACGGTAATATCCGGGTAGCGGGATCCAAAACTGCAGCTGGCAGGACGGAAAAGGGTCTCCAAGTCGGTAGATCAAACCGGCAAGGAAAGCCAAGCTTAGTGGTGCCGACTCATAGGTTAAATCGTGTAAAACAAGACATGTACAAATCATGTATAATGCACTTAAATAAACAGGCGGAACGGGGTGCTCAAAAGCACTAATTTCATTTTCAAACGGGAAGTGCATGTCGGGGCTAGCAAAAGCTCTAGTTTCAAATTCAATGTTTTCGGGGATAATAAATCACATTTCTTGAAATTCGGGACAAGTATCGGGGTGCGATATAAATCAAGTGAATAAGGACCCCATATGTCGATTGTGATGATCACTTGGTACTCCTTGAGTTTAGAGACATTCCGGGCTCTTTATGCATCTTAGGGATTCAAACCCTAATCGAATTTTAATTAAACAAAACATAATAGGGATGGGATCCTAGGCATAATGTTAATCTAGTAGTACCTTACAACCTACTCAGTCATTGAAAGGAAAACGGATTCGCGATATCCAAACAAACCAATTTCGCGTTTAGATAAAAGAAAGGATATCCCGTCGTTCCGTACCGTTCAAGATTGAATTAGGTTAAGTACTGATACAACCGGATTAACCATGAGGAAATGTCGGTTCAACCATCCTTAAAAGAAGGCAAACGGGTCCACAAGAGGGTCACTAAGTTCCATTTAAAGTCCCCTAATCATAGGGTGAAAAGTCAGTTTTTCAGCAGGTTTCCAGTTGGGCCGGTCGACCTGGCCCATGGCCGGTCGACCGCGTACACAGGGGGCTCGGTCGATCGGCCATGGGCCAGGTCGACCGGGAGTTGTAACTTTAAATGGGTGAATAGTGTTTTGGTCAGGCTCCAGAGAGCCTGACCTCTGTGTGGCCGGTCGACCGCGCCCTTGGCCGGTTGACCGCGTGAACTGCGGAACAGAGGATCCCTGAGTGCAGCAGGTCTTCTAACTGGGGGACCTGTTCCAGTGTCCCCGGTTGACCGCGCCCCTTGGCCGGTCGACCGCGTGAACTGCGTAACAGAACCCAGGTTCTGTTACAGCAGTTCAGTGGTCTTTTCCATTTCCTCCATTTCTTTCTACATTCTTTCAAATCTGATTAGCCATCTCATACATGAATAAAACAAGTTATCAAGAACTAAAATGAGCATTTATTTCAAGTCTAAACAAGTCATTAATACCTCAAAATATTAGGTGAAAACATAAATGCATTTCATCAAAACTCATTCAAAGGTAAAAACATCAAATCATCCACTTGCCTTAAGTCTTTAATCAATGGAAAACAAGCTCTTATGCACCCTTGCAAGTCAAGAACATAAGCTCTACAAAAACCCCCAAAACAAACCCTAAAATGGGTCAAAACAATGAAGGAGAAGAGAAAGCTTTCAATAATGAAAATGTAGCTTCTCTAAGACTAGAAGAACACTAATCTAGAAGATTAGGGAGAGAGCTTACCAATAGATGCTCCAAATGAGCAAGACAAGCTAGAAGAAGATCTTGGAGAGATGGGATTCCTTCAAAAATGGTACCAATATGAAGCTCTTGAAGTTATGAAGAAGATGGTGAAACCCTATTAAATGATGGTGCAAGCTTGGTGATGTCTCTTGATGATGGAAGAACAAGAAGAAGAAAAGGGAAACCCTAGGCTCAAGGAAGTTGCTGGAAAAAGAGAAAATGAGGGAGATGAGCTCTCTTTTATAAGCTACACAAGTGGGCTCCACATCTAGTAACCTTGTTGGGCTGAAATAGTGGTTTTCGGGACTTCGGATGAAATCGACGAAGAAGGAAGAAATGATCGTCGAAATATCTAGTTTCTAAAAAGTATATATTTCGCGGGTTTCGGGAATAACACTAATTTGGTACAGATTTGGTGTAAAAGTACTGTTTTACCCTTGAAGCTAGAAAAGTCAAGTTTCGGGGTTTCGAACGGGAACGGGATCAACATGAAAGTTGAAGGCAATAACGAGATAAACAAAACGGGATAAAATGCAAATCAAGAAAACCAAGATAAAACCTCAAGTACGCGTAAAGTCATAAACAAGGAACCCCAAAGGGCCCCACTAATACCAAAGGCACTCAAAATTCCCAAAGCTATGACAAAGCTATTCCAAACCAACTAAACCAAAGTCCACAAAACAAAACACAAAACAAAACAAGATTAACATGCAACTAACTAACCACTAATCGAGGTCGCTCGGGTCGGGGTCTTACACGGCTCAAGAAGAGAAGTAGACGAAGGACAACCCAATGCTCTGAGTTTTTTCAATATTTGTATTTTACCAGCGTCGTCAGTACTCTGAAATTTCTTATTGATTAACTTGAATTCGGAAGTTGTGGTCAACTCAGGGGCTTCATTCACTTTAGTGGAGTCTAAATTGAGCTTCCTCCAGTCTTAATGGACACAACTCAGTGGTATTTCAGTGCCTTCCCTTATGTATTCGGCAATTTCGTGTGCACATGGTAACCCATGGGTCCGTCGAATTACGCACCCACATGCCGCCGAATCAGGACCAATATAACCAGCTCTTATCGACTCATTCAGGACTATATCCAAAGCATTCCTTGATATAAATCCTCTCAACTCACGAAACCATGCCGGTTTGAACTTATGTTGCACGGTGTTCATGCTCTTTTCAAAAGAAGCCTTTATCTCCGTAAAGAGCAACTCTAGCAATGCATGTATTACCTTCCAGGACGCATCAAAGTTACAGTTCGATGTGCCAAGGTGTCTCTTCAATTTTACATGTGCGCTCTCAGCCCTGTTCGTAGTTACGTTTCCAAAGTGCATATGCCGATCCGTCCAAGCAGCCACAAAATGTTCCTTGTGGTTATTCAACCACGAGTTCTTCACATAATCAACAGCATGTGGATACCCACAAAAATTCCTTTCCAATGAACTTAGAAGTTGAGTGTAGTCATTTTCCGTGGGAGAGACTACCAACATGTTCCAATAAGTTATAAACGCATCCCATCTGTCGTTGGTCTCAAAATACTTCTTACAATTTGTCAAGATGTTCCTAGAAATATGCCACCTGCATAATAAGTTTGTTGCATTCGGAAAACAATGTTAATTGCATTAATCAGAGCTAACTCTCTGTCGATGACAATCACACGGGGCATTATGCATCCATCCATTAATTCTTTAAGCCTCTCCAAAGCCCATTTGTAATTGGCCCCCCTCTCTGATTGAAGGTACACAAAAGCAACGGAGAAAGTCAGTTCAATAGATGTGACACCAACAATCTCAAGCAAGGAAAGTCGATATCTATTAGTCTTGTATGTGGAATCCATTATCAAAACTTCTGGAAACGCACGTAACAACTGAATAGATGATGGATGTGCTCAGAATAGGTCTATCATAGCATCTGTAGTGTCGTTGCTAGTGTGATACTCAATGTAGTTGTTCTGATCCAAATGCATCATGAGTTGCTGCATCTGTGATCGACCGGCCAACTCAGTCACCCTCCACTTCTGACGAGCATTGTAGATACTCTTCATCATAGTGGTGTTGTGTACATCCCTTTCCTGTAATATTCGAAGGATGTTCCTCGGCTTCACCATACTCTTCGACATATCAATCAAAACATTGATTTTGTCTCCAGAAAGCCTCCTGGCGAACGAGTGCCCCTCGAGATGTTGTGCATTTTGATGATTGTGCACCCCATAAACCACTGTTAACATTCAATCATCGTCATTTGCCAACTTCCGGCCCTTCAAAGCAAAGGGGCAACTGCACTTCTTCGTTCCCGTTGCCTTATTAGGATTTTTCTTATGGGAGACATTCGATGGACCCTTATAACTTCCGCTTCTCTCACAAGATAAAACTATTCTCGGCTTTCTACCATCTCCACCAGCTTCTGAAGTTTTGATTACAATTACCAAGCCATGTTTCTTTCCAACTTCCCTTGTCCATTGGATTAGGTCCTCTCGGCTTTTGAATATTGTGTCAGTGGTGAAAACATTAGTAAAATCCAAAGAGCACTCACTGGCACGGGTTGATTGAATCTCCTGAAAATATGAATGATAAATCTTAGTACATTAATGCACGAGACTATATGCCTTCCTTGTGAAATGTGCTCGGTTTATTACTGCCTTGCAAAAATATTTTACACGGCATAAGTGTGCCGTGCAACAAATTTTTGCACGAAAGAATTGTTTTGCACGGAAAAATATTGCCGTGCAAATACAAGATGTTTGACACTTTTTGGCCGTGCAGTATCCATTTGCATGGCTCTGGATTACCGAGCACGACGCGTGAATTTTAAATTAAACGTTGGAAAGGAAGTCAAGATGTATACCTCCTCTTCATAGATCGTCAGTTGCTTGTCCATATTGAAAAATGCCTACTTTCAATCGACAATGTGGTATAAGGAGATGAGTACCTCCAATATCTTTGAACAAATAGAGGAGACTTGAAGAAACTTTTTAATAGTTGGAGAAGATGATGAGGAAGGAGAAGATATTCAATGAAGATGAGTGCAGATGAATAGTTTTGAAACAGTGGATAAATGTGATAATGAAGGATAAGAAGAAGAAGAAGAAGAAGAGGAGGAGGAGATGAGTAGAACCGAGGGCACGAAACGTTGCTAAACGGCCAAAGAAAGCAGAGGATGATGGATAAGGGTTTTTTCGTCATTTCACATGAGGGCATTTTGGTAATAAATTTTTTTAAAAATGTGGGTGCGTACGGCAATATACGTGGGTGAGTTTAGAATCACCGGCTGCTGTGTCCCGTGAGACTGAACTGAAGTGGGAAACGTGGGTGCGGGAGGGCTCAGGCCTGATGCAACTAAGAATTTCCAAGAAGAAAAGGTATTGTGTGCCCTTTTTGTTTGCTGCTGGATTTCGAAAGAAGCAGAGAAGGAAATAAACTACAGGAACCTCGTTTCACTTACTTGTTGAGTCGACGAAGGGTACAGAAGAGATGGGAATGGGAGGCTCTGGCGATCCGCGACGCGAGTGCTTCGGCGAGCATGGCGTGGCCGATCGGTGACCTGCTGGTGGCTGCTGCGGCGAACGCGGACAATTGCAGGTTTCCGGTGGAGGCGTCAAGGTAACTCAATTCTTCTCCATCTCCTTCTTTCTTTGTTTAATCTGGGTTGGAGAGGAGGCTTTGGTTTGGCTGGGTTCGTGCGAGACAGGGATGCAGGCTTTGTGAAGTTCGGATGACATGGTTTTAGGTTGGATTTGATGGGTGGATGAGGCGTTGGATTCAGGGTCGGTAGGGATTCTGCAAGGCGGTGATAGGGGCTTAGGTTCTGCGAGGCAGAGAGCAGGGGCGTGGGGTGCATCTGGTTCTGGGTGCGGGGATTTAAGTCTGGTTCTGGGTCTGCGCTGGGTCGATTGAGGATGATGGGATTTGGGAATCATGGATGGTGGGGTCGGCTGGATGGATTTCAGGGTTTCGGATGTGTTGGATGTAGGTTCGGAAAGGGTAGGATTGGGGTTCGGTGGTTTCTGGTAAAGCTGGATGGGTGGGCATTAGCTTCGACTGGGTTTGGGGGGGTTTAGGGGCTGGCAGTGAGGTTCGTCTGTCATGGGGGACTGGTGATGATGATGATGATGATGAGTAGTGATGAGAATGGACCAACAGAAATAAGGGATGGCGGGATACCTCCAATCGTTGAGAATGGACCAACAGTAATATCAAATCGAAGTTGGGATGGCGGGATACCTCCTATCGGAGATCTGAGATGGATATTCGCTCTGATACCAATTGACGAGGAGTAGAGGAGATTAGCCAACTAGTGGTGGATCTAGGATTTTCCCTTGAGGGAGGGCTTACTAGAGTCACTTAAAAAAGTCAATGGCTATTTTGTTGAAGTTTGAAAATATACACATCAATAAAAATCTAAGGTACCTTAAGTTTATAAAGAATGGAGATTTGAGAATAGATAGTCGAAGCTCATAGCTACAATCAGAATTCTGATAAATAGTGGTGGTTTCATTGTTGGTGAGTATTGACAATCAGAGTGCACAGATGCGGCCGGTCTTATTATTCGTCATTTTTGGAGGTAGTTGGGGTTTGTTATTAGAAGAAAAACACCTGAAATGAGATCTTGATCTTCTTATACATTGTTTGATCTAGCAAATAGTGTTTCATTTACCACTGCAGCATGGAAATATTAGGAGAAAGGATCAAAAGAGGAAAAAGTTTATTTTGAGGGGTTCACATTTTCAAGTTTCGTTTCCTTTTCATAACCTAACTATGAACAAATAAAATTCCAAGTAATTTATTAGGTGAGGAAAAAATGAGACAAAAAGCAAGTGAAAAGGTACTTTGTAGAATCTACAAATTTTAAGAATTTTGTTTAGTCAAACAGAAAAAAAAAGAAGGAAGTATTAGAACAAAAAACCCACATCAAAATACAGCTCCAATTTAAGGTAACATATGAGGATTTTATTCCAAAATCAATTCAGTTTCTGAACCAATTGGACCCTAGTAGCTGGCTTATTTATATATGCTGAACCATTGGACCCTAGTGCTTTAAACTTAAAAGTGCCTCAAACTCTACATGTGGTAAGAGTAACACCCAACTTTTGAAATTCGAGTTTTTGAAAACAACGGAGACTTCTTTTTTCGCTTCTCAAACGATGCATTTCTTATTCTCTGTCTTCTCTTATCAGCAGGGAATGACAAAGGCTTCCCATTTCTTCTCCAATGTGAATACTTTCAGACAAGTAAAGTAATACTGAAGATAGAGAATTCAAAGGCACAGGTAATTTTATAAATCTGTAAATGAAGAATCTCTATAGTATAAATGCAAGAGAGTTTAAGAAGGTAAAGAAACAATGATAGAATTAGTTTCCAACTAATACATGGTAGTATTACAGATTCTTTACTTTTCTTTAATACTCTACGGCGGGAAAGGATTTGACTATCAAACAGTCAAAGACAATGAAATGAAAAAGAGTTGTTTCATTCACTTTTTTTGCCTAATGGGGAGACAGAGGGATATAGGCTAAGAGATAGAGAGAGGGCAAACGAGATGAGTACCTGCCCTGCCGGAGGGAGGGACGGTGTCACGGCGGTGGAGCGCCAATGCCGATGCCTATAGATAGTAGCCTGTGATGGAGAGTGATGAGGGGATTTTTTTTAGAGAGGGAGGGACAGAGAAGGGATTAGGTTAAAGTGGAAAAGGGTCATGGGGACTGGGGTCTTAGGGTATTTTTAAGTGGGGGCTGGGCCTAAGGGGCCTTAGGGCCCTTATGGGGTTTTCCAGTTTTAGGGGGGGCTGCCCATTATATGTAGGTCAGCCCTTGGCCAACCAGGCCAAAGGCTTAGGGACAGGGATGCATGGGATCCAAAACGACCTGCTCTCACACCACAGAGACAACTGAGGAAAATTCCCAAGGAAGAAATTTTATTAATTAATACATAATTGAATGAGAGGGGATACAACTCTTTATATAGGCTAGATATTAGTCTTTTAAGAAACAATTCCAATCATGTTAAAATTGCAAAACAAATAAAATGAAATATTCTAATATCCCTTTATTTTAGCTCCTAAGAATATTTTGCATGATCTGGAAAGCTTCCTTTTTAGGATTTAGTAAGCTTGGGCACGCTGGGTTGGTCGATCATGGATCTGGCCTGCATCATAGCTCTGATACCATATAAAATGGTGATTGAAATTTTGAATTCTCCCCACTGTTGTCAGAGAGAGTGATGCATTCCTTATATAGATACATGAAGGATTACATGGCTGTAAATCAGGAACTGATATTATAACAATCTATCCTAAGAGATTTCAGTTACAGTATGGCAGTAATTTTGATGACTGTAATTCAGGGAACTGGTATCTTTACATTATAGCATTCTATTATAAGAGACTTCAGTTACAACATAGCATTGATTTTGACTTTGATCTGGTAAAAAGTGGTTGCACCTTTACAGTATTTCTACCTTTCTTCAAAGAAGTGCCAGGCTTCAGCAACTGTCTTGACAGTATTTCTACCTTTCTTGCCTAGTTCAATTTTTTTTTGGTTTCCACAGAGTCCCAAACACACAGCAGAATGGATCTAAAATGCTACCTTTTATGTTATATCCTATCATCATGGGGGTGGGGTTGGTTTGTTGCATCCGCTCTGAAGAGTGCACCACTCAAGTCCTTTTTCATATCTTTCCATATGAGATTAGTTTTGAAGTTACAAAATGGACTCATTTTGGTGTTTATTTCCCAAAAGAGGTACATGGACAGCCTTAGCTCCTCTGTGCCAAAACTGCCTACGTTGTGTTAAAAAGTTCCTCATAATTGCATTTGCTTACAGCAAAAAGTGTCATATGGATAAAAAAAGAGAATGATCTTATAGAAAGGGTAGCAGAGATGGTGAAAGTATCATTTTTCCTAAAATACTATGTTTGTGTCATATAAACACTGTTAAAAACAAGAATGTCTGGTAAATTAAGTTTTCTACTCACTGATAGAAGTGCAATGAATAGAGTGTTTTGTATATGGTTGTTACTAACATTTTTCTCATGTATCGATTTTCCTAAAATAATATGTTTGTGTCATATAAACACTGTTAAAAACAAGAATGTCAGGTAAATTAAGTTTTCTACTCACTGATAGAAGTGCAATGAATAGAGTGCTTTGTATATGGTTGTTACTAACTTTTTTCTCATCTGGTCCGATAGGATAGGCTATTGTTGTTTGTTTACATGGGGACTTCTGCTCACAAGGAATATCAAGCATTTGTAGATAAAGTAGAGAGGACAGTTTATCTTGACAATCTTTCACCGCATGTTACGATATCTGTCCTGAAAACGGCACTTGGGCAGTTTGGAAATGTCGTCAATGCTCAGTTCATTCCAAACTACATGGATGCGAGGAATCTACCACAATGTGCCTTGGTGGAGATGGAGACTGCAAAGCAAGCGAAATCAGTTGTTACAGAGATGACTATGTATCCTTTCATGATGTCTGGAATGCCCAGACCAGTGAGAGCACGGCCTGCTGAACCAGAGATGTTCAGTGATCGCCCTGCACGGCCCGGTAGAAAGATAACTTGCCGTTGGATGGATTCTAAGGACCCGGATGTTGAGATAGCAAAAAAGTTGAAGTATCTCACCAAGAAACATTGTGCGGAGTCTTCATTCCTGCTTAAGGTAACATATTTTTGTTAGACGTCAGATAAAAAAGTATAAATCTGATATGAACTGTGGACTTCCTTTTTTCTGTTCGTGCCTTTTTTCAATTGAAAGTAAGATGATTAATCAATCACATGATTCTAGCCATTTAATGACAATGGAATTGAACGCATTGGCTAACATTTTAACGTTGGGCTGAATTGGAATCTGATCACCCAGTGGACAATTTGGAGTGTCACATATTGAGAGCCTATGAAACAAAAAACTTGGGTTTCCAAAAACGATTAAAATTTCTTAAAAAAACCTGTAAATGCTGAATTTTTAATTTTGCACAAACGGGTCTACTTATGATTTATCAGAACGCTTATAGCCCACCACCCATGCATGTGCACTAAACCTCAATTTGTCACTGATGTGACCATTATTTGTGTTGGACTGGATCTTGAAAAAAAAAAAAAAAAGAACACACTTCCACAACATTGAACTTTGTGTGGGTTTAGCGAGCGCCACCTATGGTATTACTCTTGTTGGGTCAAAGACCTTAGGGATACCCACGCCATAAAAAAAAATAAATATATATATATATATATATATATATATATAACTTTGAAGCCCCAAAATATTGAAGTTAGGATCATCAGATTGGAGTGATTTTGACCAACCACTAATCCACAATAAGACCCTATCTTTCCTGTCTACATTGAATGGCATGAATGCAAGTGGGCCTCAGAAAAAGACGTGCACTTTTCAAAATGAAACCCTATTTATTTAATTTTATTTTTTACCCAGTTTACTGAACAAATGTACCAACATATGTACAATTATCAGACCAAGGAAATCCTCAATCGAGCATTTTCATGCTCCCTCTCTCTCTCTCTCTCTATTTTTTTTTTTTCCTCTTCAATCTGGCAGAGATTGAAGAAAAGGTCATCCCAATTGATTACATCAAAGTTATAGAAGATGTTAGATGTTTATGAAGAGATAGTTACTAATGTGAGCTGTGGGAACACATTGTTGGGTGATGTATGAGTTCTCATCAGATTGGTGCTGCACCAAGTGTCCACCTTGAGTCCCTATCTATTCGCCCTAACTATGGACGCAGTTATCATAGTTGAAATTTCATGGGGTATATTGCATATGATGTGATACTCATAAGACAAATGATACAAGACGGGGATGACTAGCCTAAATGATATGATTTTGAGATCAAGAAATTAATTAACAATTATAATTAAACCTCTAAAATTGAAGCTAAACAAATCGTTCAATGTAGAATTTAGCAATTAATGGTGATCCAAGGCTTGTCACAATCCTGCAATGAGATCTTCAATTAATTGAAGATGGATAGAATGGAAGGTTAGGACTTCCACATTGTCCAGGGAATCACCGACACAAGTAGATTTGTAATGTCCTATGAGGATTTGAAGGTAGCTAGGCTCAAATGGTTACGATTGATAATTTGGGGGATGTTGCAAGTTAAAATTCAATTTCAGATTTGAAGTAATCAATTCCCACAACTTTTAAAAGGCCCAAATTAAAATTCAGAACTGAAATCAGATTTTAAATGGGCTGAAAAATTGATAGGAGGGGCTGATTTGGGCTCCAAAATGGGCCGGCCCACTTGGAAATGGGCTGGACCATGTTCAGCTGGGCCTGGTTCGGCAAGGTGGGCTTGGTCCCAAATCGGGTTCAGCCAAGGCTGCTGGGGATGAATCTGAGGTCTGATGGTGGTTTTGGGATGTATTTGGGGTTTTATCAATGGATCGGGTGTAGATCTACGCTTGTATGAGGTGGATCTAGACCTAATGTGGGTAGATCTAGGGTTTTAGTAATAGATGGAGGGGATTGGTCTATGGTAGAGGGGCTGGTTATGGGGGTGGAGAAGGTTAGATGGTTTGGAATAGGGTTTGGGGCTGGATCTAGGATTCCAACGGTGAGATGGAAATCTGAGATGGAGGGATGAAAACAAACAAGAAAGAGATGAAGAATACATGGTGGAAGAAGATTGTCCCTTGGCCTCACGCCAAATTCCCGATCACGAGCGAGGAATAAGGCCTTGCAAGAGGAGTCTTCAAGAGAGCTTCCATGGAGTATCCTTTTTTTCAATCATCGATTATGGTTTCTCCCATAGGGAGTTACAATCCTTAAAAGTGAAGACAATAACAGCCCTAATATTGGATGGTCCAGATTAAAACATAAGCTAAAAAATACATCCATCCATAAAGCATAAATAAAAAATAAAATAAATAAAGAAAACTAAAAAGAGGTTCCCAAGGTACTCCCACTTAAGTTGTGGGTCCCTCCCAGTCCCGCCCCACTCCCCTTTTTATTTCTTTTTTAATCTTTGCATTAATTCCCTTGGGCCCTCTCGATTTCCTTTAAATTCTTGAAAATCTTCTCTTTAATCTTTAACAATCCTTCCCCTGTGTCCCATCCCAGTGTGGGCCTTCCTCATTCTGCCACAGGAGGCCTTCAGCCAATCATATGCCAGATTCGGTGGTGGATCCTCATTAGAACTCAGATCCAACGGTGAATCTTCATCATAAAACAGATCTAATGGTGGATCTCCATGATCTTGATGGATTAAGCCTATGAAAGGCTGATCCATCCACAAAGAAGCTCGATCTACAACTTTCTTATTGTGCCGCCGCCTCCACCTGTAGACTTTGGATTACTTGGGATTGATGTCCCTAATACCAAATAAGAAGGCAAGTAAATGGTACGTTAGAAACTTGGAGAAAGTGTTCAAGTTTGATGTGTTGTAAATTAGTAGATCAAAGATAGAATATGTAGAGTGCAAGGTTAGTGGGTGTGGAGCAAAGAAGTTGAGTTGGTCAAAATTGAAGAAAACTTTGAACAAGGCGTGATAGATTTGGGTATCTAGGCTCACCCATAGAACAGAAGTGAAGGGTTTGAGTTGGATAGAATAAATAGGATCAACATAGGGTGAGCAAAGTAGAGACAAGCTAGTCCAGGGCTATGTGATTGCAGAACCACTTCTATAAGATGGTTGGACTTTTTCTATTATATGGAGCTGACTGTTGTGCAAGGAAGAAATGGGAAGAAGTTGAAGTACATGTAGCTAAGGTGTGAATGTTACGATGGATGTGTGGACTGACAAGAATGTTGGAATTAGGAAATCAGACATGAAAGCAAACCCAAGGGTAGCTTTAATAATAATAGGGAAAAAATCAAGGAGTATTGTTTAACATGGTTTGGGATGCCGATAGAAGGCTTGGATCATCCCCTATATGACGTGTTACAGGGCCGGCGATAAAAGGTAGGAGGTGAAGGGGAGATTATTGAGACATTTGGTGAAACAAGGAAAGACATTTTAGATTGTGAGTTACCGTGAACATAGCTCGTAACAAGATTGAGTGGGTTAGAGTTAGAGTTAGAGAGAGAGAGAGAGAGAGAGAGAGAGAGAGAGAGAGAGAGAGAGAGAGAGAGAGAGAGAGAGAGAGAGTCTATATATTAGTTAAAGCTTTGTTTATTCTGTTCTCTAAAGTAGGACTCATTTGGTTGTTTCATGGTCGATGGGATTGGGCAAGATGATATGATAATAAAAATCGAAAAGAGGAAGAAGACTTGAAAAGTCGTTCTAGGTCCCTCTAATAAATACCCATCTACTGACTATATTTATAATAGATCACAGGGTTTATCTTTGGAAATACATAAAGAATATAGAATGCCGAGCAATCTCCGAGATTACAGTCAAATCCCTAATCTAAGCTAATCTAATATTAGCTAATATTATGATACACTGGAGGATCATGTGAAAGTCTGATTCTTGGTCCTGCTTTCAGTAGTCTACAAGTGCATTTATCTTGTGTTTCTACACTTTGGCTCAAATTGATGCAGAGAGGAGCAAAGGATCAATTTGCTTTTTAGAAAGTTATAGTGAGCTTTTTTCATTGATTTTATGAAGATTGCAGCTAACTGAACTTGCTGCAAAGCATGTTGAAGCTATATTGTTCCTGAAGTAACATGTTCCCGAATGAAATGATAGTCTGTTGCAGGTGTTTTGTATGTTCGTGAAATATGGGATTCCTGGCAAGACAGATGTCACTGGTATGGTCAGCCAAAAGGGGAGTAGCTGTTATATCTGATACAACGAGTTATATAAGGAGATGTCGTAACCAAATTATTTCTCTAGTAGCAGTGGGTATAGATTGATGTTCAATCTTTCTAGTAGATATGGAGACATTTTGTTACTTACACTTCTCTGAGATTATAGATTTCCCAAGAAACATTCAGTGGTAAAACATCATGAATCTGGACAACTGGCCCAATCAGCATCAACATAAACATGAAGTGAAAGTGCAGAGGGAGAAAAGTAGAACAACCCTAAAAAATACTGCCCAAGTGCAGTGGGAGATATTACAGACTCTTGAACCAAACCAGAAGCAACAAGAGAGAGAACAGAAACATGCAAGAGAGAGAAGAGTTGCAAGAGGATTTCTTATCATTGTATTGACGATGGTTACATATATAACACTGTAGCCTAAATTAGTGGATCTAATTAAGATCTGATTACAAGATTACAGGCATAGTTAAGGAAATTAATATCTATCTAATATCTAGTGACAACTCATACAATGTTGACTTGTGGGCTGACCCAATACATGGATTGTGGGCTGACCCATTGGTCAAGCTGACCTGCTGCTGACCTGCTTCTTTACACCCCCTCTCAAGCTTTGGATGGGAGAAGGTGACCATCGAAAGCTTGGGAACTAGTTCCAAAAAACGAGAGGTGGAGTGGCTTTTGGTGAAAAAATCTGCGATCTGGGCAGTTGAGGAAATCTGGAAGAGTTTTATAGTACCACTCCGAACATGTTGACGAATGAAATGACAGTCAATTTCAAGATGTTTGGACCGTTCATGAAAGACATCATTTGTTGCCAGTTTCCGTACACTTTCACTGTCTGTAAAGAGGGGTGAATTTAGGACCTAGAACTTCTAAATCACGAAGTAACCAGCGAAGCCAAATGATTTCAGTGGTTGTGTGAGATATCGCACGATATTCAGCTTCAGTGGAGGACCGTGAGACAACTTCCTGTTTCTTGCTCTTCCAAGAGACGAGAGAGGAGCCAAGAAAGATGGAGAAGCCTGTGGTAGAGCGCCGATCATTGATATCTCATGCCCAGTCTGAATCAGAATAGCCATGCAGAGTAAAATTCTGACTAGAGGAAAGAAGGAGGGCACGGTTGGAACTTCCTTGTAAATATCTCAGTATGCGCAGTACAGCAGCCCAGTGAAGATGAGTGGGTCGCGCAACAAATTGGCTGACCACATGTACCGCATAGGCAATATCTGGTCTGGTAATGGTCAAATAAACCAAGCTGCCGACCACTTCACGATAACGAGTTGGATCAGAAAGTAGATCTCCATCAGTAGTTCGAAGTTTCAGATTATGTTCAATTGGAGTAGAGACAGGTTTAAGATCTGTGGGTCCAGCTTGTTGAAGAACTTCATTGCAGTATTTTGTTTGTGACAAAAGATATCCTGTGGGAGGGTAGGCAACTTCAATGCCTAGAAAGTACCGCAGATGACCCAAAGCTTTCATCTCAAATTGTCGATGAAGAAAACGATTCAAGAATAGAATACCAGAAGCATCACTGCCAGTGATAATCATATCATCGACATAGAGTAATAGGAAAACACAGCCAGATCGTGAATAGCGAGTGAAGAGAGCAGAGTCATGGGCACTCTGAGAAAAACCAATGCTGATAATACAGGTGCTAAACCGTTCAAACCAAGCACGAGGTGCTTGTTTGAGTCCATATGAAGCACGTTTGAGCCGACACACATAATGAGGAGGTCTCACGACGCTGGGAGGAGGATGCATATAGATTTCTTCCTGAAGGAATCCATTCAAAAAGGCATTCTTGACATCAAGCTGATAGAGTGGCCAATGTCTAATAGTGGCAACGGAGATAAAGTTACGAACTGTTGTCATCTTGGCAACCGGAGCGAAGGTCTCCTCATAATCTACCCCATATTCTTGTGTGTAGCCTTTGGCAACCAAGCGAGCCTTGTAGCGATCAACAGATCCATCAGATTTGGTCTTGATCTTAAATATCCATTTGCAACCGATAGCCCGTTTTCCGGAGGGAAGAGGAACAAGATCCCATGTTCGAGTTTGCTGCAGAGCTGCAAGTTCTTCTACGATGGCAGATCTCCAGTTCGGATGAGCAATGGCCTCCTTATAGGATTGTGGTTCTGCCAAGGTGTGAATGGCTGCAAGAAAGGACTTATAGGATGGAGAAAAATGATCAGTACAAACAAAGCCAAAACGAGAGGGAGGGATTCTGGTGCGCATTGGATACCTTCGAGTTTGAGGAGGATCCTGCACATCTGGAGCAGAGGAGATAGGCCCGGGGTCAGGAGTGGGAGGTGGTGCTGCCGAGTCCGAATGAGCAGACAGAGTTTTGGGCCGACGATGATAGACCTGCAGGGGTGGAGGAGGTGTATCGGAGGGAAACAGGTCTGGAAAGGGATCAAGAGGGTAAACCGTAGGTTGCTCAGGAGAAGGGGATTAAGTAGGTAAAGTGTAGAAAGGTATATGTTCCAAGAAGGTGACATTACGCGAGACCCGCAGCTTATTGGTTTTAGGGTCATAACATCGATAGCCTTTTTGTTCGATGCCATACCCTAAGAATACACAGACAGTGGATTTAGGAGAAAGTTTGGTTCTCTCATTGTCATGCAACAGAACAAAACAGGTGCAACCAAATACCTTTAGATGAGACAAGTCCGGTTTACAAGAGAACAATTTTTCATATGGAGATGTGCCAGATAATACAGAGGATGGTGTTCTGTTAATAAGATAGATTGCAGTCAGGACTGCTTCCCCCCAGAATTGTAAAGGAACATGTGAGGAATAAATCAAGGATCTAGCAGTTTCTAGGATATGTCTGTGTTTCCGTTCTGCTACTCCATTTTGTTGTGGTGTGGCAGGATAAGATAATTGAGCTAGAGTCCCTTGACTGGTCAGGTAAGAACGGAATTTGTGGGACATGTATTCTCCCCCTGAATCAGACCTGAATATTTTAATCCTCGTGTCGAATTGAGTGGAAACCATGGTGGAGAAAGCAGTGTAGATAGTATATAATTCAGAACGATTTTTCATCAAATACAACCATGTATATCTAGTGAAATCATCAATAAACAACACATAATAAATGGAACTGCCTTTCATGGGCTGAGAGGCCGGTCCCCAGACATCAGAATGAACTAAAGCAAAAGGAGCAGTAGAAAGAGAAGCGCTTTTATTATAAGGGAATGCATGTTGTTTACCAAATTGGCAACCAAAATAGGTAGAAATGTCTGATACAGAAATGTTACCAAATACACCACTAGAAAATAAAAACTTCATTTTATTAAAAGATAAATGGCCTAAACGAGAGTGCCAAAGAGCAAAGGGTGATGTAGATGAAACAAGGGCGGCAGAGGATATTTTGGATGATGGAAGGTGCAGCGAGCGGAGATAGTAAAGCCCTCCTGACCTAAGGCTGGTCCCAATCTGTCTCCCGGTGCTCGGATCCTGCACAGAATAGCCAGTAGAGGAAAATGAGACAAGAAATCCAGAAGAAGTCAATTGACTAACATAGATCAAGTTGATGGACAAGTGAGGAACACACAAAACATTAGTAAGAGAGATCAACTTATTTGAAATGGAGCCAATAAGAGAGACTGGTAGAGGAGTGGCATCAGCTGTTTGGATAGTGAGAGAGCTAGCAGGAGTATAACAATTATGAAGTTTGGAAACATCATTTGTCATATGATAGGATGCACCAGAATAAAAAATCCAGGTAGTATCATGAGTACCTGAAGGACCAGAAATGGACATGGCAGAACCAGAGGCTGAGGGGGTAGTGGCCATCTGAGAAGCAGAACCAGTGGAGGAAGCCAGAAACAACTATTGCATGCGCTCATCAACCATAGCCTGAGTTTGAGATGTAAGATCCATTTGTGGAGGCACAAAGCTATCATCTTCAGTAACATTGGCTGCATAGGGTCGCTGTGGGTAAGATTGCATGGGACCACGAGTGGGCTGTTGACCAGAGTGTCTGGTCTTATTGTTCGGTCTTGGAGGTCTGGTTGGGTAGTCCCATTTCCGGTGTCCTTTCTTCTTACAATAGTTGCAAAAGTCATTGGTACCAGATGGAAAGGAGCGATCATGCTGTGGGGTACTTACATTTGCTGACAGGACATGTGTGGGCTCCACATGTTTCTTCCTTGTAAGAGAAAGTTGAGTTTGTTCTTCTGCCAAAAGTTCGGAGAGTGCCGTATCAACGAAAGGCAGTGGTGACCGATGTAATAACTGACCACGAACATGTTCAAAATCAGGGCGGAGGGCCATAAGAAACTGAACCAGGCGAGTCTGTTGCCTATAGACTTCAAAGGTGTGAGCATCATCAGTTGTTTTAAAAGTGGGTTCCATTAGAGCCAGTTGATCCCATAAGGCAGTCATTTTGATAAAGAAATCATGAATGGAGTCATTCCCTTGGTCTGTAGTTTTGATTTCCCATTCTAACTGATATCGATGAGCAGCGTTAGTTTGAGTATACAATCGTGCTAAATAATCCCAAGCAACCTTAGGATAATTGAATTTAGCTAATTGATTTCCAATAGATGGATTAACTGAATTGGCAATCCAAGAATTTATTTTCCCAACGGAAGCTTCCCATTCCTCAAAAGTGGCATCCTTACTGTCTGGTGTAGGAATTTGCTGAGCAACATATTTCCACAATTTTTGACCTTTGAGGAAATTTTGCATGAGATGAGACCAATAAGGATAATTTGTGCCATCAAGGATGACAATAATTCCCGATACAGTTCGATCAGAAGACATTGAACCAAAGCAAGGTGCTCACAGTCTGAATAAGGAGAAATCCAGCCCCAAAAGCCTCATATGATCAAAAAATCTGGAAAAAATGTGCAGAATTCTCAGGATAAATGGTCGACCAATATGGGGATACTTTCTGATGCAGGGTGATCAACAGGTGGGCCACCTTTGATCACAGCAGAGTGCAGAGCGTGATGACTGATGAACATAACTGCTTCAGGGCTCCTTTGATGCTTGAATGGACAGACGATCAGAGCTCTGATACCATATTACAGACTCTTGAACCAAACCAGAAGCAACAAGAGAGAGAACAGAAACATGCAAGAGAGAGAAGAGTTGCAAGAGGATTTCTTATCATTGTATTGACGATGGTGACATATATAACATTGTAGCCTAAATTAGTGGATCTGATTAAGATGTGATTACAAGATTACAGGCATAGTTAAGGAAATTAATATCTATCTAATATCTAGTGACAACTCATACAATGTTGACTTGTGGGCTGACCCAATACATGGATTGTGGGCTGACCCATTGGTCAAGTTGACCTTCTGCTGACCTGCTTCTTTACAGGAGAAAAGTAGAATGACCCTAAAAAATACTGCCTTTGATATAGGGAATGATGCAGTGAATAATTGCTGCATGAGGTTGATGAGGAGCAGAGGAAAATTGACTTAGAATTTGTACTGCATGAGCAAGGTTAGGTCTCATCATAGTCAAGCAATGGAGACTTCCTACAATATGGCTATATAAAGTTGGATCAGGTATAGGGATACCCTCTTTTGCACGATATTAAACCTATGCTTGATGAAGGTGAAGTTTGGAGATAGAACAATTCCTTCTGTCATGTATCCCCGATTGATGCAGCCTTAGATGCTTCAACTGTCGATTCTGGTATTGAGCGAAAGGTTACACCTATAGGTTCTGTATTGCTGGTCAATCCTACTCCACTAGTACCAATAGGTCGCATAGGGGAAGAAGCACTACATCTAGATATCAACAACACAAACTCTTTTATAAATTACCCCTTTTCCTTATCGGGATCGGAGTTGGATCAGGTATACGGATACCCCCTTTTGCACGATATTTTATGTTGAGTTCCAATGAAGTGTCATCGGTCTGAGAATCAATAAGATGTCCCATTATGATTAACTCTTCATCATACTTCAGCTGATGGATGTAAAGACTGTCATCCAAATTAGAAATCTCCAATCCAAGAAAGTAAGGTGCCCAATATCTTCATCTGAAATGTTTGCATTAAGATATTGTTTAAGATCACTAATTCCAGTAGATCATCCCCAATGATGATGGTATTATCCACACACAACAGAATATTCAATCCTCGAGTAGTGACTTGAATAAACATGGAGTAGTCATTATGATTTTGGTAGAAGTGAGCATTCAGAATGGCAGCATGAAATTTTTTGAAACATGCAGGAGGAGCCTGTTTAAGGCCATCAAGAACCTTTCTGAGATGGTGCACAACATTAGGAGAGCAAGCGTACTCTGGAGGTGGTTCCATATGGACTGTTCCCGCAAGTGGTCATGTAAGAAGGCATTTTTGACATCCGTCTGATATAAGGGCCATTTGCAAGAAATAACAATGGCCAGAAGTGTTCCAAGTGTTCAAACCGTAGCCATGTTTGTGAGGGGAGCAAAGTTTCATCATAATTAATGTCGTATTCCTGTTTAAACCTTTGAGCTACAAGTCAAGCTTTGTCTTTGTCACGAGTACCATTAGATATTCCTTTAATGGTGTAAACCCACGTACTGCCAATCATTGAGCTAGATTCAAGTTTCGGAACTATATCCCAAGCTTGGTTATGTTCAAGTGCTTGGAGTTCATCATTCATTCATGGCTTTTTTTCCAACACCATTCTTGAATGGCTTGAGAATGTGAATGAGGAATGGAGGTAGAACCCAAAGTAGTGAACATAATAGAAAAACCATATTGATCAGGTGGTTTAGTGTTCGTCAGCCCCAAGTGCAAGGCAAGGCCACTATGTAGTAATAACTTGGTGAAGTCCAAGTTCGATCCACGTGGAGCGAAAAGGAAGCAATTAACTAGCACCTGTCCTAAGAAAAATCTAAAAACTAGCCTAGGAGAATCTATACAAAACCACACTACTAATCTGAAAAATTAAGTTAATTACACTCCTTTACAAACAATAAAAATTGCCTAATCTAAAAAAAAAAAAAAAACAATCTAGAAACCCTAACTTGTAAGCTGCATCACCATAAAAATAGTTTAAACAACCAATTTTAAATAAAAATCAGAAAAATCAGAAATTAAAAAGAAAAATCAGAATATGGGTCTTTGTAATTCAAGTGTCCGGATCCGTTGATCTAAGCATTAAACATATGTATGCTATATATTCAAACTCTCCCATAAGGATGAGCCAAGGTGCAGTTTTAAATTGTTAATTTGAATGAGATATTTCACAAGACTCAAGGCTCCAATTGATGTAGTTTCATTACTATAAGCCCCCAAGTATTTGTTATATCCGAAAAAAATAACGAGTCCCAGAAACATTAGATAATGAAAAAATAAAATTAATAATAAGAACAACGCACCTTTTATTGAAATCAACCGTCCATAGAATTAATCAAAGATACAACTTTTCCTTCTTGAATGACAAAGTAAATCTCACCCCTCCATCTTCATCTTCTACACTTGAAAAAAAAACTGAATTTACGCCTTACAAGTAGAAAGAAGAGAGAGGAGAGAGTGAGTGGAGATAGGAGGGAGAATGGTGTGGCTTGGTGGAAAGAAATAATAAAAAAATATATGTGGTTGCTTTGTACTTGTGTATGTGAATGGGATGAGGTGTTCCACGTCCAATGTGTGGATGGGGCATCTATCCATGGCTTTTAATAATTATTTCATTGCTTGAGATTCAAGCAATTTAAATTCTTTTGGAAATCTTCTTTCTTGGGCTCCAAGTTGTGTGGAATTTTTGTAAACTCTTGTGCAAAAAATCTTGGAACTTTCCCACTTCAATTGCTTGCTCACGAAGACCTTCTAAAATCGGAACTCTCCTTGTAGCTTACTTCTCTTCATACTTAGGCCCGCATATTGACTAAAAAAATCCCAAATCTGAAATTCAGATTTGTTATTCAATTTTGGAACACACGTTGCAATGCTTGAATGGGACCATGCATGGATGTGCAACTCATGCTTGGAATTTTCTTGGTTTCTTTCCTTCTTTTCTTCCTTCCTCTTTCCTTATATGATTTCCTTGCTCCCCAAGTAGCTAGATCTCCTTTCCTTTCTTGATCTTTGATTTGAATTTCAAATATCTTCCAATTACAAAAGAGGAATTTTTCTGAATTTTTGCAACCATTGTGTAGATCCTCTCCTTGGAAATTTCTCCTTTTTATTTCTCTTCAATTCTCCTCCATCCGCGGGCCCCAAAATCTGAGTTTCCTACACAAAAATATGAAATTAAATTAAAATAATAATTTTTATGAGAAAAAAGAATAATGGAATGCATGGGACCCGATCCACATCGTATGCATGCGTATGTATATACCACGTTGATCGAAATTTTGCGAACTACGCAGTGGTATAAAGAAATCATGCATGTTTATGTGTGAATTCTGAGAGAATCAATGTGATAGTAGGATAATTCAAAACAAATAATTTCTCAAAACTATGCAATTTCATGAATTTTGACTGATTTTGACTTGAATGCAACATGCCCAAATGCCTGATTTTATGAAATTCAATGAAATTAATGCAAATTATCCTAAATAAGTCTACAAAATCTACATGAAATAATGACAATATGATCTACTTTCATGGACTCATCATTTAGAAATGCAAGTGGACCTTTGTGAACACGGTGATTCAGCAAAGTGCATGCTCATGGCCTCAACAGGAGGACAGTCCAACTGTGAGGAAGGATCTAGGATAGATACGTCATAAGGCTACATCCTTTGTTGTTGAGTATAAAATAATTTTCCATAGGAGGAATGGTGAGAGAACCATCAAAGGCAAGGCATGAAATACTAGATATAGTGGGGCCAGAAATGTGTGCCCAAAAAAAAAAAAAAAAAAAAAAAAAAAAAAAAATCCAGAAAGACCACATATTTTGTAAACAAATGAAGAAGAGGCAGCCATGGATATGGAGAAGAATTGAGAGAAGGACCAGACTCGTTGGTAAGGGTTTATTGATATGATGGAGAGACGGCATTTATAGGTGAGAGATGTGTAGGATGATGATTTCCGTTTTCAAGAATGGGTTGGATCTCTCACTTGTTGCTGTTGTGAGGTTGTCAAGGAATGGTATCGTGAGTTGCTAGGAGATATTTTGCGAGGTCACGAGTTTCTTGATATCGTGAGATATGGGCAATTACAAATGAAAACATTCTATGTTAAGTATTCTGCTGCTGTTTTTGGTATTTTTTCGCTTATCTAGTCATTGCAGGTAGCAGCCATGTGTGTTAGAAAAATGGATGTTAAGAATATGTGTGTACACTTGTGGCACATCTGTTGAGTGGACCGGTCAATGTTTAGGCTACGCTTTACGTGACATCCTTGATTAATATTCATGCAGTCCTGGCTGCCTGGCGTGGCTCTTTCTACTAACAACTATTGTTTGAAACCAGCAGCTTCTTTCTACTAAAAACTAACTACCATTTGAGGAAATACTTCCCTCCTAGCCTTTTTATGTCCCTAAGGTTTGCTTAGCCTAATGTGTGCATTCTAGCTGCTCACATGTGGCATGTGTGAGAGACCTAGGCCGTGAATCAGATGAACCGGTCTAGGAAAAAAGTGATGGAAAAGTAAATGAGGCTGCCTACTGTGTGCTTTCGGCCATGGATAGGTAAACATGAGTCTGCCTACTGTCTGCTTTTGGTGTACTTGGGCAACTTCCCTGATGAGTTGACTGGCATATGTTAGGCGACAGTTACCATACTTCGAAATGGGTGCCACAGGCAATGAGAACTTTATATATGTGTAGTGGAGGATTTTAGGGATTGGAGTTGTCTGGCAGTCTCTATAACAGTTTCTGTGATTTGCAGTTTCCACCAAAGTGTTCTCAAGGTGTCTTCATGCAAGGGGGGTTTTCAAGACGAGTCAATACCTGTTTAGATGTGGAGTGAGAACTATCCATTGTTCAAGTTTGTGCCATAGACAGTTTTGTGCACTGCAATTCTCTTCACCTTTTTCTCCACCTGCAAACAGGGCCTTAGGCCATCAGCTACATCAGTGTGACACCTCATTTTGTGCCCTATTCATGTTGATTGCCCTCATAGAAGAGGCGTGGGTTTGAGCTCTTTCAGTTGTCCCGGTAAACTTTATTTGCTCTTGCCAGCCAGTGTGGTGACCGGAAGGGAAAACGTATTCTGTAACATTTGAAGAACGAAAAAAATGGACAGATGCAAGTGAGAGTCACAGGAATTTGTGAGGACAAATATACTTCCCAGTACTATGATTTTGGCCAAGGCATGTGAATTTATGGTTCAAATGTCTGGAATTGCAAATCTTTGGGTATATGTGATAACACTCTGTGATATCATCATGATCTGTTCCTTTTCATCCTTGTTGGAAGCTTTTAGTCTCGATTTTGATGCGCTTGTTTTGTTTATTACTTTTAGTAATTCCTTGTGTACCATCCATAAAAAAGTTCCTCGTCTTGCAGCATCAACTGGAAGAAGAGCAGAAGCTAGCAAAGCAACAGGATGAATTTCTAAAATCAAATTATAAGAAGTATGACATGCTAGATAGTGTCAGAGCCGATGGGACTGTGAGACGAGTTGCACGGCATTACGATGTCATCATCAGAGATGACTGAAGACTCTCTTTCTCTCTCTCATAGCCCACTTCTATTAACCCTCATCATACGAGTTTCTCTTAGAGGTTGTTTGTACTGTTCGCAGTTGTGATGTGAAGAAACTGACACTGAGACGACTTCGTCGATTTTATCCACTTAACATGCCAAAATGGTGGAATACATTGTGATCTATAATGCCCTAATAGTATTTGCAAGAATTTTCCTTTCTTTTGTTTTTTTTTTTTCAGTTTTTACATTGATGATTTTGGTGGCTAGTTGTTCATACATCGACCAATATGAAGGTTTGTGATCATGAACTGGTTTTTGTTGGTTGTCTGTGTTTCTAGCTAACCCAAACACATGCTGCCTTTCTGGTTGCTTGAGTTTCCTCTTAAAAGGATGCTTGTGGGCGCTTTCACAGAGGAAAGGGGGAAAACCAGAGAACATGTTTAGTTGAGTTTTGTTTGTTGATTTGAGGAGTGGGATTCTTGACAGGTATCCAGTTCTGTCTTCCTGATTAGCTGTTTGCTAGTTGCTATTTTCAGCTTGTTGAAGCGTTATTGTAGCCTTTCACTATTGCTTCGTCTTGCTACCTTTGGTTAGTAATGATACTTCTTAAAACTAGTTGTTTGATCTCAATCTCAAAGTGAGAATTGAGGTTGGCCTGGCTGTATTAGATATATATTTTGATTAGAGTGTTCATATCCAGACCCCCGGGTTTAGAAACACCGCCCATTTAATCAAGCAGGCCTGGCTGAGTTGGGCTTTTTTTTTTTTTTTTAATCACCTTTGTGGGCATTTGATCAATTGTTTGGACTAATTAAATCAAATTACATTCATTCCTTACATGGGCTGGGATTTGGGCTGTCTATCACTTAATCCAAGTCCAGCCCAATTATCTCTAATTACATATCCAAGCCCGCCCATGAGAACCCCCTAATTTTGATTTTACAATTGAATGAGAATATTACAAAGATAATGTTCAATGTGCATATAGCAAATGAATTTGATTTCTTGGCTAAAGTAGCCTCCATTTGAAGTGGTCTAAATCTTGAGTAGATGACATGTGATGAGGCAGCAACTAGGTCAACTTTCATGACATGTTACTTTCATGTATTTCATATATTTTGTTTATTCTAAAAGTGGGACCATTCTTTAATAGAATTGAGTTGTAATATTTGTTTTTGTTTATTATTGAATCTAGCTGTATTGGATTGATGACCATATTCTAAAACTTGGCTAAATCAAGTTATTTTGCTCTGGCTTATTGAAATTTAGATAATGACTGATACTTGAAAATATGGGTTTCATCTCGAACCCAAAATTGGGTTGGATCTCAAATCTTACCACCTTTGTATTCTATTTTCTTAATTTGTTTACTTTTAAAATACTCCGAAGACGGTATTTGAATTTTCTTAGAGGATTTTACGGGAAAATTTTTAGAATTTGGCCATTCCTCGCGAAAGGTTTCCACAGACTTTACAACACAAGCGATGTCTATCTGGACCTCTTCCGTTTTTTTAATGAAGAAGGGTGCGCACGATAGCATCGCTCGTGTCTGGTAGGAGCAACGCTAGCGTCATTCTACGTTAATATTTTAAAACATAAAACTCTCTTCGTTTCTTCTTCCTCTTATTTTCTCCTCTCCTCCCACCTATTTCTCTATCTCCCTCATTTCATTTTCTCCCAATCATCTTGGAAAATCAGTATCACATAATTTATAAAAAGATTATTACGTACCGACCGGCATACAGTTTCTTGCTTTCTTCTTTTCATATTCTCAAGATTTATCTTGAAAAGTGAAAGAGATGAGAATGAAAAGAAAATGATAGATATAACATGAAAGAATGGTTCAAATAACAATCTTATGCTCGTACATTATCATGTAGACCTTACCCTTAACCCATGAACCCATTCATGAGAAAATGAGCGAGAGAGAGAGAGAGAGAGAGAGAGAGAGAGAGAGAGAGGATGCGCAACTTTTCCGCCCGATAAGAACGATATGAATAGTGGTAAACCTATATTCGTAGCTTTTCCTCTGATATGAATAGTGGTAAACCTATATTTGCTTCTATTCCACCAAGATAAATAATGGCAAACTTGTACTCGCAGCTTTTTATTCGCAGAAATGAATGAATAGTGGAAAATTTATATTCGCAGTTTTTACACCGATATGAATAGTGGAAAACTTGTATTCGCAACTTTTCCGCCTATATGAACAGTGAAAAACCTGTCGGGTTGGGTGACAAATGAAGTGGGGGCTATCGAGAAATAAGAAGGAGATGGGCAAAAAGACATGAGGAGTGATGCTATTGTCACTCAAAAAAAAGTACAAAAAAAGTTGCGGGAAGATCGAGTTTATGCGGTACAATCTACGGGGACCTTTCGCGAGGAATGCCAAATTCTTGAATTTTTCCTGTAAAATCCTCATTTTCTTATCATTTACCTATAAATTGGAGAATTTAAAAATAGGTGATAGGTGGAAGATATTTTGTCTGATCCAAACATATACCTATTGCTTAAGATTCACAATCGTCTTCGTTGTATGCTATGGATATATAAGAACTTGTGTGAGACTTAATGGATCGAGGCCTATTGAATTCCAGTTAGAAATTCCATGTTCATTTATGGGATTTCACGTACATTATTTGAAGCAAGTAGCATCTTAAAATTCTAAAAAGGTGGAATTCCCAAATGCTAGTCTTTACTCTAACATTTAGAAATCTAGTCATTCCATGGAGACTTCATTGCAACTCCAGGCATTCCTGAAACTCCGGCTCTCCCGACGATTGAATGCCATTTTTTTTTCTACCCAACTGCACAAAAATCAGGTTCGATCATCTTCTTCCTCTACACTCATTTCACCCACCAAATTTATTTTTCTATTTTTCTTTCATCTTGTTCCATGCTCTCTTTCTTTTTTCTAGATTGTTTTGATGGAAAGGGAAGAAAAGGGTTTTTGGGGTTTTGATGGAATGGAAATGTCTCCATGCTTCTCCTCTCTCTTACTCATACACAAGCAGGAATCACCAAAGGCCACAAATTTTAAACGTTTTCTCTTAAATAGAAAATCTATCATATTGGAATTCAGGTTAGATGAAATTTTCAGACAAGAATTCTGATATGAAAGAAACAGTGGATTCAGGAAAGTTAAAATTCAGCATCATTTCAGAATTCCAGCATATCAAATTCTGCAAATTTCAGCGGACATGAATTTCGGGAATTCTTGTAAAGAAATGGGCCCTAAATTTTGTTCTTCTTCAAAAAAAGAAACAAACGGTCATTGAAGAGATGCAATGGACTTGCTTAATGGACATACCTAATGAAGATACAATTTAAGGCACCCAATAATGGTGCAGCCCATACAACAATACAGAACTCGGAGGTCTCCACCATATTTCTATCCTTAGATGAGCCCACAACGTTTCCATCATTGAGTGGACCAAATCATGCTTTCATTAGTTAGAGGGCATGCAATTATTTCTTATAGAGGGACTTATGCAGTTAATTCCATACAATGGGACTTTTGGGTAAATATTTTCATAAAGTGGAAAATTCCGTAGTATCATTCAAGGTTCTCTAGTTTGATGAATGATGACCCATGCAGAGGGACTTATGCTTCTCACAGGTTCACTAATCATCTGGTTCAAGTTTGATGACCCCATGCTCCAAGAGAGGGGAACTTTTATCTTTTTGGTAAACGAGAAATTACATTAAGGAAAACCAAAGAATGAACATCACAACACCACCAAAAAGGGCAAAAGGAAGACGAAAATAAGCCCCCGCCCAAAAGCCAAAAAAACTCGAATCTTTATCATCAATACAGTTGGCTATTGTACATGCAAACCAACACCACCTATTTAACCCAATGGTTCAAACAACAGGAGTGGATATTTAGCCCTTGGATTTGAAGTAGGACTCTCTCTAACTAGCCCTTTCGATCAAACTCTCAAAAATATAATTGGAATTCCTTATAAAGAAAACCGGCCAACTCATAAATTTATCACCTTCCAAAGAAAACCTTCAAATAAACACATCAGGTTCCTAGATTTTGAAAAAAAAAAAAAAGAAAATAAAAGAAGAAAAGATTAGGACAAAGCTTGTTTCCACAATCCGAGAAAAAATGGACGAGACATTGGAATACGAAGAAAATAGGAGAATATATAAATATATATATATATATATATATATATAACCCTGGGTGTCTCCAACAGCATTTAGCCCTGAGCCTGAGGGTCATTCGATCTAGATAGTCGAGGACTAGTCCTTAGAGACACATACAAACCTTCCTATCCACATGCACTGAGTAAAACTATGAGAGGTGACCAACGAATGTAAGTGTGTAACAAAAGACCTTTCTGCTTCTGAGGCACAGAGTCCTTGTCAACTCATATATATGAAACTCAAATTTTTGGATTTTTCATTTTTCAAATTTCGACCCAGGATTAAATCGCAGAAAAAAAAATTCACAATGCAAGTTCTTTGAGATGGTTGTATCGATAATCTACTCTTAACAGAAAAACCCATTCACAAGTGAAGTTGAATGTGCTATAGTATGGTGTATGAGAAGTTGCTACCGAGGAAGTTAAATGCCATAACAATCGGCCAATAATTGATTAAGGACTTCTTTTTTCCTCTTGCAAGGGATTACTCATACATTAATGCTTCATGCAAAGAGACTTGCAAGCCATATTCAATGGCACTAACAAAAGATTCTACAGTACAGAGATCAGTAATTACTAACAAAAAATCTATTTGGACAAACTTTTTTGCCAGATTTTTAGACAAATCCTATGGTATGGCTTGAATATCAACTATGATATTCAAGCCATACCATAGGGTTTGTCAAAAATTCTGGCAAAAAAGTTTGTCCAAGTAGCACTACTCAATTACTAATGTAGGCAAAATGAGAGAACTACCCCTCGAGAATGCAAAAGACTGCTAAAAATTATTTGTTGCATATTATAATAAAGCAAAGATAGATCCTGCTTTGCGGTTTTTAAAATTATTTGCTAGTTATCATAGGGGAAAAATACTCTAACTTTCTATTAGATGTTATATTATTACATTATTATCACCTACATGCAAAGCATATACACACAAAATTACAATGAGGTACAAACATTCTAGATGTCATCATTCAAGTTAGACTTGAATGTGACTCAAAATATTGAATTTGTGGGAAAATGTGATTCAACCATCTGGAGTTGGGTCAATTTGTCAAACAGTCTAGAAGGGGCCACAAAGACATCAAGATAAAAGAAAGTCACATAAATATCTTTAACCTTACTACTGAGGAGAAAAGGTGCATATTGTATAGGCTAAAGGTAAAAAAGGAAGCAGAAATCATTATCTACTCCAATTTAGAGACTTCTAATATTGAATTAGAATCATGACTTTTGTCATTTTAGTAAATAAATAACTGCACTTAAAAATACAAAATAGCATGCTTTCAAAGTAACACAAAATACAATTAATGATCACCAATGAGGAAAAAATGGAAAACCATTCTAGCATAATGAAAAGAGTCTAACTAATATTATTCTAAATGTGAAAAAACCATCTATATTATATTAGATTGTTGGTCATTATCAATGAGTGAGCTACTTTTCCAAAATCCACAAAGTAAAAAAAAAAAAAAAAAAAAAAAAAAAAAAAAAAAAAAAAAAAAAAAAAAAAAACAGAACCTGCAATTAATAATTTTTCCTATTAGGAATGAATCACAATCCGATTCTGGGTATGTGGCATCTTCTAGCATATTTTCTTCCCGGCTCAAATAATGGGAGAAACGAAGAAAACTTGATGCAGTAAGCAACTGTGTTGTCCACAGCACCTGAGGATCTTTTTAACTCATTGGCAACTTGTATGCATTTTAATTACTCTTTACATGTGCCAAAAGATGAAACCTAGTTCTTATTGGATCGAGTAAGCCATATTATCATTTTTTTTAATTCGTTTGTACTAGATAACAAAGAATGTGGACAATTTTATATATAAGGAAAAGTAAACCCAACTGAGAAGGGAAAACCCAACTAATTTCATCTTCCTATACTAATTTGCAAGGTCGAGAAGAATTACGAAGATTCAAAAAAGAGCATAGTCATTAAAATAAATAAATTTACCCATCAAATCAAGCATAAAAAATAATAATAATAAAGCAAGGTCATTTCTTCAGGTGAAAATAACACATCCATACCTCTCTTGTTGTCAAAATCTATAGATGCAAGAAACCAATGATTCTGATGGAAACCAAACCTCTTGCTTTAAAAGTCCAAATCAATGGTCCGAATCTTCTTTCATCTATCCAGCCCTCTTAAACCCTTCTAAGAACAATATTTCTGAGCTGCTTACTTCTTTATAATATTAGTAATATCTTTATTGTTTAGTTCATATAAAAGACACGTTGGGTGTTATTAAAAAAAGAGAGTAGACATGTTTGGAACCGCAAGCCCGTCTCATAATCCTCTCTAGGCCATTTTGTGCATATTCTATTGGAACACGTAGATTTAAAGTGACACATTTGATTCTAATCTTTTAATATAAGAGTTGGGAAATAAGTTTTAAAGTTGAACTTACAATTGTTGCAGATTAACCAAATTACCAATCAGAGGATGCAGTGAGCTAGAAAAATTATTTGCCCAAAACCTCTATACATACAAATAAATGTGCAATATGTTATTAGCAATTTATAATAATTTTTTTTTTGATAGGGTAATTTAGGCTCAATTGTAATAACTTGTTTGTAGTATTATTATGAAAGATAGACAGATAAAATCTGGTTTGGTTCTGTATAAATGATGGTCTTTTCACGGTTGAATTACTTCCTACTTGAGAAGGTAAAGGACAACAACCTATCAAACAAATCAAAAGTAGAGTACTTGAAAATGAATACTATGCAGCCATGTTATAGCTGCCAAGCCCACTAATTATAAAATTCAAAGCATACCATAGAACATCAATGTAGTCACAAATAGCAACACCTATTGTCACTTGAGGACTTAAGGTGCACTGATATACCCATATCATAAGAGAATAGCTTGAAAGAGTGTGTTACTCTTGTTTGACATCCAAATGAAGAATTTAATTATATATATGAGAGGGACTATTTCAATTGAGAAATCACCTCAATTTCACTCAATTGATTTTGACTATGCTTCAATTAATTTTGACCCTTCCACTTTTTAACTCCTCAAACCGTTTCTCAAATGTGGTAAAGCTCACGTCCATTCAGATTCATTTTTTATTCATTCATTTAGGTCTTCATATTTATCATTCTCCCTAAAATCTCTCTCTCACTCCCCATTAAATCTCTCTTTTCAACTCCTCTTATTCGCACTACTATGAGAAATAGAAAGGAACGTTACTCCTTATTATCTCATAAATCTCTCAAAATAACTCTCCATTCTCCTTTCCTATTCTCACATTATCTTTCTTTTGAGTTTTGAATAGTGGAATAAAATCTAAAATTACGTGCTCTCTCAGCTCTCATTCAATATATGTTACACTTTGTTCTTACAGCTTTGATTTATTCAGCTCTAATCTCCTCCTTTTTAAAAGCAAAGGTCATCGTCACTATATGGGATTGGTGCCGTCTTGTCTCCTCTCGTGCTCTTGCCTTCCACTTCACTTGTAGTTCTCTCCTCCTCATTCTACTTCCACCTTTATTATTTTACCAAGGAAGAAAATAATAAGCAAGTTCAGAGGAAAACAAATTAAAGTGGGGAAACGAGGCATTTTTCTGACCCAAGATGCTTGTCTTAGAAGAATAAAAGCACTGACATGTTAGGTATGCTAAGGTCTTAGTTGCATTTTCAAATTTTGTTTCATTGGAGTTTGTTTTGCTTTAATGGACTCACTCTTTCTCGGGCTCTTCAAAAAAGGTAAGTTGCTTGATTATCAAAACTTTTTCTTTCAAGGGCTCCATAAACACATTAGTTTCCTAATCCTCTCTTTCTCTGTCTCACACACACACACACATTTTGACTCTCTCCTCAAAAAAAATAAAATAAAAAAATTAACATATGCATCTATCATGCATTGTCTATCTTCAATTCATGCAGTTTCCCTGGTTTTGGATGATATAGACAGAAACAAATGAATGGAGGTTAGAAATTTTGAGAGGCAAATCTGTGTGTCTAGAAAAATGTGTAGGAAGTCAAAGGAGGGATGGTTACATGTATGTTGCAGATGCTCTTCAATTTTGTCTCGGGTGACATTTACAGGTATAAAGAAAAGCCTAAATAAGCATTACTTTCATTATGATTTCTTATGTTTCAATCATTCAATGTGTTAATAGAGATGAAAGAGTCTGCTAAATTAAGCAAACCCAAGAACAAAGCCTGCTAAGAACTTTATTCAGGTTAGAGTCCAGAAACCCATACCCGCCCTAAACTTGACTCACTAACTCCCAACTCCCATGAAAAATAAAATACCATACTTGAGACTTTCTATAATTTGTTCCATCTCAATATTATTTATACGAAATTTCATATTTCTAAGATTCTTAGAGTTTTTTAAATATTTTGCATGACTTGTTTATTTACACTCTATTGCATGTTTTTGTAAGAAAGTTTGCTTTTCTTTATTTCATAATTGTTACACATGACATAACATCCTCCCTATCTGTGATTGAAACTTTATACATATAATTTTTTATTTTTGAGAAATATATCTATTTAGATTTATATAACATAAACATCTAAAACTATAATAAACTTTTTATTACTTTTATACAATCAATTCTCTTAAATGATTTTTTGTATGACTTCTATTGCCCGTGCTTAGCACGGGGGCATTTCACTAGTACTAATTATACCAATTAATGTGGCTTCTTATTGATAAAGATCAAGTTCTATTTGTAAATATCTCTATGGAACAACATTTGAAGCCTGTATTATTGAACCACACAGTCTAAAATAGTTGCAATACTTGTATGTTGGAAGTAGATGAGCCTTCCAAACAAGATTTTAAAAATTATGATCCGCTTAATGTAGGGATCTGACATCCAAATCTCGTTGGAACTAATCCAAGGACCTAAAACCCTTTTCTTAGTGTATTAAAAGCCCAAATCTATTAACAAGAAGAATAGATCTGAACATATAACTATTAGATCCACAAAAGACCGGTGCAGATCTATACCTGAGAAGCTCCGTTGTGCTCAAATTGAGTCCTTTATCTTATGTCTCTGCAAATACCCTTTGCAGACGCGATCTCCCAGACCTTGCCGTCTTCCACGCTATGACCCAGTCGAGAGATCTTCTCTAAAGAAATTGTGGGATCACAATTGAGAAGTTATTCCTCAAAGCACTCAAACTAGAGATCAATAGAAGAGAAGAGAGGGGAAGAGGAGACCCAGAAAAAACGCCCTCTTTCTCTAGTAGGGTCCCAAGACTATTTGGGACATCCAACTCTAGTAGGGTATTTATCTTGCACACACCTCTTTCTCTTATGAGTCATTATTTGAATATATCTCTCTCTTAGGGCTAGCTTGAGAACCACTAGGGATTCCTTTGGATTTGGCTCCAACTGATGCATTTGGACCCCACATCTCATGCAAGATACTAACCAACTGTTAATTACAAATAACAACACTATATAAATGTAATTTTACTCCAGTCCTACGAATTTTACAATAAGACCCTAAACTTTTCAAATTACTGCAAACGGGCCCCTCCATTAATTATATCCATGGATCCATTGGAAATTAATGAAATTGTCTAATAAATGTGGACCCACCTCTTATTATCCTTGTGACCCAATTAATCACATCAACCATTGATACCATCTGATTAACTTTTAATCAGAACGGGTTCGCACTTATCAACGATAAATTCCATTAATCAGCAAAAGGAGATATTTTTCTTAACGATGACAGATTCTATCTTGAGAATATATATCCCCACAGTTCCACTACCATTTGTCCAAGACACCGAGGTGTTGACTTGTAGTTAGCCTCATTGATTGGTAAGCCAAAACAAAAGTATAGCAGAAACTTGAGTCTATTAATTATTCTCTTAGAATTAGGAGCCCATTGCTTGAAAATTACAAAAGCGTTCCTTAATTAAAGACAATATTTTATAAAAGGTGCTTCTCATGGTCCTTCAGTACATCCAATGTACTAGCACAACAATCTGGAGTGTTCCACTACGATGGTCAAGACAAACCATACTGTCTCATAGTAACTGCAGTGCTACAACCTTTCAGATGAGAAGTCCAGTCTCATCACCGATTGTGGAAATATTTTTAATATAAGAATTATGACACATGTCTCATACATGTGAATCCCATCGACATACACAGATCGCATTTAATATACTTAAGGGCTCCTATTCATCTCCTAAACTAACATGTCATTTTGTATCATAATATGTGTAACAATTAACAAAAACCTATTCATCTAATGAATAAAAGCATGAATATATATATATATATATATATGGGAAACGGTCTAGTGAGGACCGTCCTTACCATTTCATGTAAGGACCACTCAAGGCCGTTTGATTAGCTCACTCATCCAACGAATGTCATGTCTCTTATATAACTAAATGGGAGAAAACGAAAACAGAGGAGTGATACTCGCCCGCCCAAATCATGGAAAGCCCCAAATCAGAGCGAAAGTCTTCCTCTTCCTTCCCAGCACGACCTGCACGCCATCGAAGCAGTAAAGGGGTTGATCTCTCTCTCTCTCCCGGTCTTCCCTCTCGTCGAAAAATATCTCTCTCGTCTCCATCACTTCCATCGTACAGTCATCCCGGACCTAGGGCCCTATTTGATTCGCACCAAAGCAGAACCTCGGTCCCTAGACGAGTTGTGCATCCCTTCTCCCCTGTCATCTCTGTCGCAGTCATCTCAGCCCGAACCAGGTGTGTGGCCCGAACCAGATCTTCTCATCTTACCACTCCCATCATGCCACAAATTGGGTTTTTTATATTTTTTTTCTATGCATGTCATCAGCCATTAATATACATGCAATCTGCCATGTGTGTGGCCTGAACCAGGTCTGCTCATATCCACTCTCTCATCATGCCACTTGTTGGGTTTATTTATTTTTATTTATAAAATATTATTTCTGAATGTCATTCCGCCTCTCTCATCTAGCATATGGGACGACATCATCACTAGAATGGGTTTTAGGTTTTGTTACAGAAATAGAATGGTGGGGGTAATGACTCAGAAATTGGGTATTTTGCATTTTGGATCGGATGTGAGGGACCACTGAATTAATGTGTTTCTTCTTCTTCTTCTTCTTTGGGATTTCAGTTTGGAGTGCATCGGCTACAGCTATGAGTGGGTTGGGTGAGATGTGTTCTTCTCTATTTCTGCCATGGATTTTTGCTGTCGACAGAAGACTTCCTTTTCTTTTTTCCGATTGTGATGATTTTTTTTTTTTTTTTTTTTGGTTTTGTTTTTTTCTTTAGAATGGAGTAACTACCATACTTACAGTAGTTGTGGATTTGGCTGCTGCTGCTGGTGAGGTGTGTTTGTTTGCATTGCAGGAAGAGTGTGTCAGATCTGGCTCATCTTGGTTGAGCCAAAGGGTTCAAAACTAGAATAGATAAATTTGGGTGATATTACCTGAAAAATTGGGTCAGTGATTTTAGGTCTTACCCTATTCCTTAGAATTTATATACAGTGCCAACAAATTTTGAATGAGAAAGTTCTAGTTGAAGGGCAAAAAAATTTCTCAAATCTGCATATTTCCTCCCCTTTTCCGAAACTTATAAAACCTTTAGTTTGTTTTTTGTTTTTGCTGCTGGGTTTATTTCGACTCACAATATCTTTTGCACAGAATGTCATCTTCTAATACAATCCATTCTGAATGTACTCCAGCCGATATGGAGCTGGAGACATAAAATTATATACTTCGCGTACGCAATTGAATCCAAATAGAAAATTTTGGAAATGCCCAAATTGGAAGGTAAGTGTGTTTAGGCTACCTCCTAAACCTGTCACTATATGTTGTTAAGGTTTCAAATCTAGCATTAACTATTTTTATGTGTCTAAAACTTTATGCAGGATGAAAATGGCTGTGGTACGTTTCTTTGGAAAGATGAAGTAGCAAATTGGCAGCTTGCTGAAGCTAATTCAACGATGTGTGAAAGACAAAACTGGAGAGAAGAAAAGAGAAATTTGATAGCGGTTGTTGAAAAGTTAGAAAGTTCAATGTGTGTTTTTATTGAGGTAAAGAAAATTCGAACTGCGTATCTGCGAAAAATTTATCATGCTATTATAGTTGCATGCTGTATAATAATCTTAGTTTTCTTGTTCAGCCATGCACGAAATACATGCTCCGGGGATATGCTTTCTCTGAAGGTTTGAAAACACGTCTTGTGTATGTTGGAATATAGAAGTTATGAATGGGCATTATGAATGTGATGGGCATATGTTTTCTATGAAGGTATATTTGATGTGCTGATTTGGTAGATGTAGAATTGGTTAGAACTCCAGCACTTTCAATCAGTTCAACCCAATTACATTATATGTTCCTTGCCAATTCTATGAAGGTATATTAATGCACTTAAGTAACCTGAGTTACTAGGAACTTGATATTATTTTGTTCAATACCATGAGGCGCATAACCAACTACAGGTAACCACATTTCACATTTCTCTTTTCATTAAATATCCATGCATGATCGTGGTAGCATACATGATTGTACATGATGGACCCGATTCTTCCCTCTCTCCCGCTGCCTCCGCCCCGGGTCTTTCGGGGTACGGCGGAGGGGAGGAGAAGAAAAGTAAAGGGTATCAACATCTTTCTTTCTTTTTGTACGGGTATGCCAATTTCACTTTTCTACTTGGAATTTAGAAACGGTGATCCGAAGATCCACCTTCACAAGTAGAAAGGGGAAATGAAACTTTTTCTAGTTTCCCATTGCACACATATTTTAAGAAAAGAGACAAAGGTTTTTTTTTATATGCCGTGAAAGGCGATTTCATTTGTTTGCCGTAAAATGCGATTTTGCCGTAAAAGGCGATTTACAAATCTTATCTATTATAAAAGACAGGTTTTTTTTTATATGCCGTGAAAGGCGATTTCATTTGTTTGCCGTAAAAGGCGATTTACAAATCTTATCTATTATAAAAGACAAGAATTGTGATTTTTGTCTCTAAAAGAAAAATAAAGTACAATAGAAATCAAGAAAAGGAATCTGACTTCTCATTCGATTGTGGGGACACGTTCAGATCGACGGTCGCGAGTCATATATGGGCTCCTCCATCGTCCATGCAGATGAGAACACGATGCTTGGATTCTTGGCTTGGCTTTTTAACCTCAAATTTTTAAAGGACAAAGACCAAGAGAAGGTCTTATATCCGATAAAAAGCTAAGTAAACGGGCTGAAAAGCCACGTTTTAGCCATGTTGGTAGAAGAAGGGAGGTCCTTGGGGGGATGGCCCCCCAAAGGTGCTTCAATCACCTTTTGGTGGTCTTTGCAGCAGAGTTGCAGAGCCTCTGGATTTTCCGGGCAATTCTCTGGATTCTTTTTTTCGTTCTTCGTCTCTCCTTTTCCCTTTGGAATGCCCTCCTATTTATAGGCCTTTGGTAGCCATTTAGGAGGGTTTATGAGCATTGAATGCATTAATGCTCATAATGGGAGGAGTTACAAGTTTTAAATTATGTGTTTTGTAACTCCTTTTTCCTTGAATTTGATTGGTCGATGGAGAATAATGAGCTTTTAATTATCTTTAATCCCCATCATGGGAGGAGTTTCATGGCTTTAATGCCATAAATCCTTTGACTTGTAACTCCCATTTGCTTGCTTTTGATTGGGCCGTCCAAAATAATGAGTTAATGACCGCATTAAGTTGTCATAAAATGGGTCATTTAACCTCATCAATTGGTCGCCAAGTCGCTTGAAGAGTCGCGGGCCGCGCCGCGTCTTTTGGAATTCTTCTTGCGATGATCGCCGGTGGATCCACATGTTGTTTGATGTCGGATGGCGATGCCATTTCAGACATTGATTAATGTCAACGTGCCGGTAACATCTGTCCTGTCGATTTCATGATCGGGCGGGCAGAAAGTGTGCTTTCTTTGTCGGCCGGTTGGCGATTTCGAGGCATCTAATGATCATCCAATGATTTCGGTGGAGAATCCGTGATGTTGATGAAGATCGACGGATTTCATGCATGAAAAATCAAATCGATGAAGATCGTGAATGCTTGCCTTAATTTCGCCATGAGAGAAATGCCGAGCTTTGACCTGTGATCAACCGGTGTCCGATTGACCTGAAATTTGACAGGGAGCCTCCTGAGTAGTAAGTAAGATCAACCATGGGCTTTGGTTTGAGTTTTGAAGCCTTTTGGGGTCCCGCAAATGCTCGCCTTGATTTCACCTCGAGGAAAATGCCGAGCTTTGAAACTAGGTCAAACGATGTCCGTTTGACCTAAAACTTGACAGGGGACCTATTGGATTCATTTTGAGATGATCCATTAGCTCCAATTTGGATGCCATGATTCCGGGGTGCTCCGCCGCCGGTAGGCTTGTTTTTACTTCCCGAGAGTTGATGAAGGGTCAAACGTTGTCCGTTTGACTTGAAATTTGGCAGGGGGCCTTTTGGAGGTATTCTGAGACCATCCGTAGGCTCTGATCGAAGTTTTGAAGTCTTCGACATTGTCGCTGCCGGGAGCTCCTGTCTGGCTGTCGGAGGAGTGAAGTTAGGCCAAATGACGTCGAAATGGCCCGAAACTTCATGTGTACCCCTCTTTTGGCTGCTTTGAAGGATCTTGCAGTTTTTGTTTGATTCTGACAAGATTTGGTGCTTGAAGTGGCGCCTTCCTATTTATGGCAGGATGTGGTTCCATGTAGCTTTTGGTGTTGAAGGGACATAGTGACATTTTTGGTGTCAACAAATGCCCCCTCAAGGTACAGCGACAAGGTGCTCAGCTCTTGCAGTCGGTGTGCCTCGAAGAGAATTTGAAGGAGATCTTCTTGCTTGACCAAGAGTCTTGAGCGTTTTTCTTTTGATGGAGTTGCTTTTTGAGCTTCCAAGGGATTTCGCGGTAATGAGAGGGGTCATGTACCGTCTCAAGGCAAGGATTTTGAAATGACATTTGGATATGGGTTTTTGGTTTTTGGTTTTCCCTTTTAACCTTGTGAACCTAAAGGCTTTATGTGGCACATTAGGCGGTTAAGTAGGTTTTTTTTTGGTTTTTTTGACCTTGTGACCTAACAGGCTGTATGTGGCGAGTTAGAGGGTCGGGATTTTGGTTTTTGGTTTCGGTCTTGTGACCTAACAAGCTGTATGTGGCAAGTTAGGGGACCATGGTTTGGTTTTTGGTCACTCTTTGGGACAATTTTGGGTCCATTGGAGTGGTTTGGTTTTTTGTGGAATGTCAATTTCAAGATTGTGGCTTGATTTGGTGCATGGGGTTGGATGGTTTGGATTTCTTTTGGAAGCCCATGAAGCTTGGAATTTTTTGTATGGTCCAATCAACTCAAGAGAGGCATGGAACCATTTTTGTATGCTCTTGGTAAGAGAAATTTTGACTAAAAGCCACTTTTAGTGCCTAGGTGGTCAAACCTGGCTCATATGGGCTAACCTATGGTACCTTAAGCTTTTAAAAATGGCTTAGATCTCATGTGGTGTCATTTTGTAAAGAATATCTAAAAATATCCCTTTTGTGTAGAGAATATCTAAAAATATCCTTACTTGGAGAGAATCTCTCAAGTTTCCTTGATTTTGGGAGAGATTTTCTCAAAGTTTCTCAAATCCCCTTTCTTTTTGGAGAGAATTTCTCAAGAATCTCCTCTTTAGGAGAGAATATCTCAAATCTCCCTTTCTTTTAGGAAGTTTGCTAATTTTTAGCACTTACCTCCTTGCTTTTCTCCTCCTTTCCTCTTTTGGTTTGCTTTTTCTATAAAAGCAATGGAGATGGGTTTTCTTTCTCTTGTTGCTTTCTTTTTGCAAAAAAACTTTCAAGAGTGCTCCAAGATAAAGAATTTCTCAAGGATCTTCAAGTTTCTTCTTCTTCTTCTCCATGGCTTCAAGTAGGTCTTCTTTTTCCAAGAAAAACCCCATGTAGATGTAGGAAAGTTTCCTTTTCTTTTTTTTTTCTTCTTTTCTTTTCTTTTTTTTTTTTCACGTGTTTTCTTTTCCTCTTTTTTTTTTTTTTTTTTTCACACGTTCTCCCTTTTTTTTTCTTTTTTTATTTCTTCCTTTCTTTTTTTTTTCGCTTTTTTTTTTTTGTGCTGTACGGAGAGGGCCGTACGGACCTGGACGTACAGCCACGTGGCCTGTGGGCCACGTCCCACGGGCCAACCCCTTTTTCTCTCTTTTTTTGTTTTTTTTTTTTTGAAGAGGTTTTTTTTGTTCTTCTTCTTTTTTTTTGCTCACCATGATATGAGGTTTATGCAATTCAAGATGATCATGCATTTTTTTTTTTTTTTTTTTTTATGCATCAAGATAAAAGGCTAGAATTTCTGGGTCAAGTCAACATGGATTTTGACTTAGACAAAGTTTGATTGGTTTTGACCAAATTGGGTTGGAATTGGTCAAACTTTTGTCAAAGTTTTCCTAGCATCTAATGCATGATGGTTTTGTGCATGATTTTTGGTAAATGGAATTGGGAGCATGATGATGCATACCTCGAATTTTCTTGCAAGTCTTGGGATTTTTGGAGCTTGCAGCAATGTTGAGCCTACTTCTCCAGTCTCGCAGAATTTCGAGGAGCTTTGCAAGTTTTGGAATTTTGAGCTCGCAGCAATGTTGAGCTCTTTTCTGATCTTGCGAAGATTTGAGAAGAAAGGCTTGATCTCGCAGCAATGTTTGAATTCGAGTCTTCTTCGAGAATCCTTCATTGATTATGAGCTCGCAGCAATGTTGAGCTCATCTTCAAGCTTCCTTTCTTTTTCGGGGTGCCTCCCTTTTCTTCGAAATTGCCCCGGAACCATGCCAAAATTTCGTTAGGATTTTTTTAACAAAATTCTGTCATTTGGTGCTTGATTTCTTCCTTTCTGACTTTTGCAGGTGGTTCCTCCAGAACGAACAAGGGTAAGGGCCTTGTTACAGATGCACCTCGCTGATCTGCCAGATCTTCCAATGCGGCCGTTCAACAGGCGTGGGAAGAGGATCCGGGTTTCAACAGAGGCTGCTGTGTCGAAGGTGATCAGAGGCTGCTGTTCTCGAAGCTCGTGCCAGAGAAAGCACTCTGATCCGTCAGGTTGAAGAGGTTGACGGGAATCTCCGAAGAAAGACTCAGGAGCATGAGCGATGGCAACTTCTTTGGGAGGAATTCCCTCGTGCTGAAGATGGATCGCGGTTTTCTGCCGCATTTTATGGCAGCATCTTGAAGAAGCGTGGCCTGGAAGCTTTGGAGGCTGAGGCCAAGAGTCTGCTCGAGGACCTTAGTCTTTGGTTGAAGACTATGATGGACTGAGCTTTTGACAAACTTTCTTCTTTCTTTTTTTTTGGTACCTCCATGTATAAACATTTTGGCACTCTATTTTTTTGTATCCCCTTGTTCTACTTAAATTCTTTTTGTTGAAAATAAGCAAAAGTTGAATGGGAATGTTTGTTTGAAAATCTTGATCAAAAGGTTATCATTTTGTGAAAATCTTTTGTCAAAAGTGTTGTTTTGACATGAAAGCCAGATTTTGTGGCACAAAGCCTGGTTTTTGATGGCTTGAAAGCCGAAAATTTTGAGGTGGCATGAAAGCCGATTTTGGTGGCGTGAAAGCCAAATTTTGGTGGCGTGAAAGCCGATGTGGCATGGAAGCCGATTTTTGGCATGAGAGCCGATTTTTGGCGTAAAAGCCGGATTTTGGCATGAGAGCCGATTTTTTGTTTTTGGCGTAAAAGCCGGATTTTGGCATGAGAGCCGATTTTTTGTTTTTGGTGTAAAAGCCGGATTTTTGGCATGAGAGCCGAGTTTTTTTGGCGTAAAAGCCGGATTTTTTGAAAACCAATTTTTGTTTTGTTGGCATGAGAGCCAGATTTTGTTTTGATTTTTGGCGTGAAAGCCGATTTTTGGCGTGGAAGTCGAGTTTTTTGGCGTAAAAGCCGAGTTTTTGGCGTAAAAGCCAGGTTTTTGGTTTTCAAAAATGCAAGTATCGACTAAGAGTCGCCTCCTTGCTGAATGGTATTGCAAGTATCAATGGAATGTCGCCTCCTTGCTCATTCGGTTGCGAGTATCGATGGAATGTCGCTTCCTCGCGAAGTTGGGTGCAAGTATCGACTAAGCGTCGCTTCCCTGCTTTTTCTTCAAAAATTTCGTTTTGCGGGTATCGATGGAATGTCGCCTCCCCACGATTTTTTGAAATTTGAGGTTTTTTCGAACCTTTGTTTTTCTTTTGAAATTTGGGTTATGGATATCAACTGGAATGTTGCGTCTCCACGATTTTTGAAATTTTGCAAGTATCAACGAGGTGTTGCTTCCTTGCGATTTTGAGGTTTTGGAAGTATCGAATGGGGTTCGCATCCTTCCAATGGGTTTTTGCGAGTAATGACTTGACATCGCTTTCCCGATTTTTGTTTTTAGACACGAGGGTCGTAAATTTTGACCTAAAACCATTTTTGGCGGTAAAAGGTAAGGCGGACTAGGGTGGAAATTCCTAAGTCCTGATTTTTGTTTCAAACCTAGAATTTTGGGTTCAATGATTGAAAATTTTAGTTAAGTTTGGGAAGAGGCTCCTAAACTTAGATTTTTGGATTTTGATTTTCTTTTGAACAATGAAACGATGAAAGTAAGCATTGTTTTGAAAGTTCAACGTAAAGGTGAAAATTCCAAAAGGAGTGGGTTTGACGAGCAAGTACCTGGAAATAGGCTTTGGCCTTGCAGGCGTCGCTCTGACCCAGTGGAGGAAGTCTTCAAGGGTAGTACCGCTTCAAGAACTTGTCGTTGATGGGCAGCATACATCTATCACCTTCCATGTTTAGAAGTGCGTATGCGCCATTGGAGAAGACCATGCAAAACAATCAACAAACTCACGAAGAAAAACAATCAACAAACTCACGAACAATCAGCATACATCTATCACCTTCCCTTGATATCTTTTTGTAGATTGAGTTTGTGAACTGCTATTTTGGGGTCTAAACCAGGCATTTCAGCGTAAGACCATGCAAAACAATCAACAAACTCACGAAGAAAAGCGATATACTCGGGTAACTCATCATCCTTTATATTCTTGCTTATGAATACAGGACGTGGGCTATCTGGCGTTCCCAAGTCTATCTTTTGAACAGAATCTTCTGTTGGAAGACTTGAAGGTGGTTCCTCCATAATATTTTCGGAGGCTTCCAACTCAACAAGGCCTTCCGGAGTTTCAAAGGTATTCTCAGACCAAGGCTGTGCTTCTGACCATGGGTCTTCTTGATCGGCACTCTTCTCAAGACTCGCTATGAGATGGTCCCAATTGCCTGTTGAAACTGGATCGAAGTATGGCACTTCTTTTGGAGATGATGGTTCTTCTGGACCAGAAGACTGTGCATTTGTATCATCGGACAATTTCTCTTCATCATCAGAGAAATCGTACCAGTTGGAGGAGCTTCTTGGATCCTTGACGGGTAACTCTTCAAAGAGATATCCAGGGAGATCAATATCTTCACAGACACGAGATGTTGAGGCTTCGTCGGCCAGACGACTTTGTAGCCTTTGGGTCAACTGTCTCATGGGAGCATCAGGGTCGTAGCCCAGTCCGTATGAAGACTTTTCTATATGACGATAGAGTTTCCAATCCTCCTGCTGGCCTTTTGTCAGGGTGGGCTCCAATGGTACGAGGATACCGCGGCCACCTCTCAAGCAGATTGGATTTTGAGCGTCATAGCCCATTTTCTTCATGATAGCTTGCGCCATTGGGCTATACAAGGATAGTTGTGGCATAACTTCGTTTTGGAAAGGCTCAAGCGAAGAGTTTGATGAAGAAGTCGCCGACCTGTGGAAAAAGATCGGCTTTTCTTTTGGTGAGGTTGTCGGAACAACGAAGGAAGCTGATGTTGGATCGTCTATGCCAGCAGGTGCCTCCAATGGAGTGAGAGCAGGTTGAGCTTGCTGAGTATCAGCTTGGCTTGACGACGTGTCGTCTTCTGTCTCTGAATCCGAATCTGTGTCTTGCATAATAGACACAAAGGAGATGACAAACTTGCCCCCAGGCTTTTTGATTGGTCTTCTTTGCCTTGGTAGTGATCACCAGCGGCTTTGAAGACTTGAGGGAGACAACAAAAGGAGATTGGTTGATCTCCTCGATTTTGCCGGATGGTTTATTTTCTTCCGGTGATTGTTGAGGAGCCTTGCCTTTTTCTTTCTGGAGACTTTCGGTAAAGGATGCTATTTCTTTCTCCTTTTCTTCGTTTTCATCTTTGCACATCTGCGAGTCTGCGAAATGGACTTCTTTGCCTTTGAAAGGCTTTTTGTTCGCAAATACCCAATGTACCAAGTCGTCGTCGCCAACAAACTTGATGCACTGATGAAGAGTTGAAGGAATAACACCACTCTCGTGTATCCAGGGGCGTCTGAGAAGGATGTTGTAGCATGAGGGGGTCTTTATTGCATATACAGTGACTTCAGAGATAAGATCACCGATTTGCAACTTGAACCTAATCTTGCCGATAGGCCTCTGAGTGCTTCCATCGTATCCAAAGATAGATACGGATGTGTGATTCAGCTTGCTAGGCGGGATGCCTAGCTCTTCGAGTGCCGAAGTAGAGATGAGGTTGAGGGCAGAACCCGGATCGATCTGTACTCTGTGTATCGGCATCTCTTTGATGTACCCTGTAAAGTATAAGGGCTGGTTGTGCTTTGTTTCGCCTAGTAGGAGGTCCTCCTTAGTGAAGGCGATAGTTGCACTTGCTGCTTTTTGAACTAAGAGGCAATCATTGCAAGATCCCTCAGTCTTCTTCTTTTCTCCTTTTGATTTTTTAACTCTATAGTCCATTTCAATTTGTAGGACTTGTGGGGCATGCTTGTCGACATCCACATTCAATCTTTGTAGTTCTGAAATGAGACTATCACGAGTTTGGGGAGACATTCGTAATAAATCTAGGATGTGCAGACGTGCAAGTATGTGTCTAAAGTGCTCAATCAAGTCATACTTGAAAGCCTCCTTAGGGCCTGCATTTTCATTAATGTTGCCACTTGGGGCGCTTACATTCTGTCCCGAAGGATTTACATAAGAAGAAGAAGTTAGATTGTAGTTTTTGTGGTAATCCCGGCCAGAGCAGGTACCTTTACCAACTTCGAAAGCTTCTGGAGACGGTTCTTCATTCGGAAGTCCACCCTTGGGATTGAGGGGCTGATCCTTTTCATTTGCTGAAGATGCTTCCGTGTCAACCTTACCATCCTCAGTGATTGCATTGCATGGGGCATTTTCCGGGAACAAGTCCTGAACAGCGTCCAGCAATTTGTCTTCTTTGTGTACAATTTCATCGGTCCAGACATCACCCATGAGGTTGGGCATCTGGGACCAGTTGACTGGGTAGACTTCATTGGTAGAGACGTCTTCAAGGTAGTCAGCCAGAAGAGGTCTGTACTCTGATGTGACAGTCTCAGAAGACGAAGGTTGAGAAGATATCATCTCCGAGGTAGTAATATCAGAGGATATGCTACCTGATGTAGTATGGGAGTTTATGGCCTCGGCAGATGAAGCTCCAGAGGCGCTATCGTTTCAAACTATCGCATTACAAGCAATAGGAAACGTCTCCGGAACGGATTGTTGGGAGTCAGATTCATCCTCTGATATAAGGGGATTATCCACCCAGCAGTTCTCTTCATTTTCAGGAGTTACTGGAGGGGACTCCTGTAGATTTTCCGGGACCACCGGTTCTGGATTGTGATGAAGCTGATTGATGTGATCTTGTCCTTGCTCTATGGCAAGACGCTGCAAGATCCTTGCATATTCTTCGAGATCAGGCATAGGAGCCAGATCTTCTTCTTCATCTACTCCTTGTAGTTCCTCCTGATCGGGTTCTACCGGAGCATTGGCAGGTGCTGTGTCAACAGCATTTTCCTGAACAACCTCTTGGTCTCCTTCGTCATCAGACCAAGATCCCTGTGGTTGTAAAGGGTTATACCAGATCACCGGCATGAGGTGGGATTCGGGGATCCATTCCTCGTCGGAGAGGTATTCTCCTATTTCGAGGGATTCCTCCCATTCATCGGTGTCACTGGCGGTGTCACTGGACTCGTACCCATCCATGGGGAATCCAACTACTGAATTGCAAAAGTATGATGCCCCCTGCATGTCTTCAGTCTTTAGTAGTAATGGCATGAAATCACGAAGGGTGAATTTCCTTGCCGGCCTCGAAGTCTCGGAAGGAGACTTTTCTGCTGCCCCCAGTGAAGGGGTAGGGGAAGTTTCTGTCTTTTCAGGAACTTCTTGTTTTGGTTGAGCTTTCTCCTGCTGTTTAAGCTTGCGGAGTTGTCTCCTGGCTTGCCTTCGCTGTCGAGCGGTCGGCTTTGTTTTGACGATCTCCCAGTTTTCATCTTCCAGGAGATCAGGATGTACCCATATGGGCTGTCCATCTGGTGTTGGGCACGGGACTAGCTCTTGGGATGTTTGAGCCATTTTTATTACCTTGAAGGAAGTAGTGACCTTCTTCTTTGGTGACTTTTGTGTTTGTCCATACGACACCATGTTGACGGAGGCAGACCCATAGTTTTTGTCAAAGGTGATGACTCCGTTTTTCCACATCTCGTTGATCTTTTCTCTCACAACGAAGCATTGGCTGAGAGGATGCGAGATCATCTGGTGGTATGGACAGTACCAGGGATCGTTGGTTTTGCCAACATCTCCTAGTCTTTTGGGTTCAGGCAGGGTGAGCTTCCCGTTTGCCAAGAGAGCCTTGAAGATTTCTTCGACATCTTCATCGAACGAGTATTTCTTTTCTACTCGTTCTTTGAAGGCATTAGAGAGTTCAGGTCTCTTACCTGCACCTTTGTTTTCAGCTTTCTTTGGTGGCTGCGGAGCTGACTTGGTTTGCACATTGAGAACCTCCTTTTTCTTTTGCTTCGAGGTTGCAATGGCGGTCGGCTCCTTCTTTGATGATTTCTGACTGCTGAGGTCCTTGATCACCGTCTCAGCCTCCATTGATGCTTCTAGGAGTTCTTCCAGATTTTTTGATTTGTTGCCGATAATCATGGAGCGTATCTTTGCTCTCATGTTGTTACGGCAGAAGTCGACCAGCGACGCTTGTGGCAGTACGTCTGAGCATTTGTACGCCATCGCCTTCCACTTGTGAATGTAGTCATATGTCGACTCATTCTCTCCCTGTTTTAGGCTGCAGAGTTGAGCCATAGTCACAGGATGATCCTCACCTTTGAAGTGAGTTAGGAAGCGTGTCTCCATCATGGCCCAGTTTTGGATAGAGTCCTCCTGAAGAGTGGAGTACCAATCAAAGGCCGTACCTTTTAGGGTACTTGCGAAGAGACGGATCTTGAGGGCGTCTTGATCCGCGATGGCTCCCGTCAGGATCTTGAAATGGATGACATGTTGTCTGGCCGAGCCCTTCCCCGTATATGTTTGGAGAGTGGGCTGTTTGAATTTGGTAGGAAACGGTACTGAGTCCATCCATAAGGGATATGGCGGCTTAATTCCGTGTTCCTTTAGTGAATCCTCTTCCTTTGCTTTGGCGAGGATATCGTGAACGTCCTTTTTGGTAAGGGCGCGTGACTCATTTACCTCCTCTTCGTGGTGACTTGGAGGAGCTTCATTATTCAGTGGACGTTGGAGGGTAAGAAGTAAGTTCTCCATGAGAGCTTCTATCCTCTGCTGTCCCTGCTCCAGCTGCTGGATGCGTGCGGCTACGTCATCTTGCGGCGGAGGTTGCTCAGCATTTGTGACTAAGACGTTCATCTTTCGAGAGTCGAATGAGGATATCGTCTTGGTGACTGAGCTGGAGCTCATTCTTTTGGATGAAGAGCTCGAAGAGTTATTGCTCCGGTGTCCTTGACTTGAAGGAGTGGGAGAATCTTCTCTATGTCTTCGTGCCCGGGAGACGCTGCGAGTCACCGGTCGCTTGACATGGATTTTTGTTGCTGACTTCTAGCGCCTTTTGGTTTTGCCAACCATATGGACAGTAGCAACTTGGTTGGGTGCTTCTTTTTCGACCCATTTTTGAGAGACCTGGAGCGTGGAGTGCTGAGCTCTTTGCTTCTCTAGTCTCTTTTGCCGATACGCCGCGCGGCGACGCATACGACGAGCGATTTGAGCTTCAGTTAGCTCGGGCTGTGCTCTAGCCACGAAGGAGGTGGTCCCTCGCGCGCAGCAGCCGAGCTTGTCTTCTTTCTAATTTGGCAAGGACAGGATCTGGATGAGGTCCTTAGCCTGTCGCAGCGAAGCTTTAAATTTGGCGAGCTCGGCCCCTGTTGAGATGAAGGGCCGAGTTGCGGGAATACAGGCCTTGACAGATTCTCGCTGGGGCCTGATAATGCACGACTTGATCCTGGGCTTATAGGAATAAGGCGGCTCGTGCTGGGTGGATTTTGTTTGGTGGAGGGCTGGTTTCTCCTCTTTCGTGTACGAGAGAGGGTAGAACTGGTTCTCCTTGAGCGGGGCCAGGTATGCTGGCCTTGCAGATCTTTGGGACCTTCTTTGTTTTGGAGAAGGTCTTGGAGACCAAGTCTTGAGGTAGACCTGGTTTCTTGCAGGCTGAGGTTTCGCGAGGTTGTCGCGGGCTTCGGTCTTCTTGGCGGTTGCCCTTCGTGTCACGGTAGTGACGCGCCCAGGGGCAGTTCTCTGCTTCTTGGCAGGAGTTGTTTCTTCTGCGGGAAGTGGGAAAGGTCCCAGCGACCCGAAGACAATGGACCGGGGAGCGGAGGTCGACCCGGTGTCTTGTGCATTACCGAAGGAAGTGACACTTCGGCCGCTGGCGAGGCGCTTAGGAGCGCGTTTGTTTTGCTTCTCTTGAAGCATTAGCTGGTACTTGTTCTCGTCGAAGGTGATTGTCAACGAAGCTGCCATGTTAGTTTTGAAAACCTTTCTGAAACAAGACCAGATCCATTAGTAATCACAAGAATGTGGTGATCATAAATGGAAATAAACTATAGCCCAAGCAAAATGAAGGCAAAAAGCCATAGAGTATACAATTGTTCTAAACGCAAGTATGAAAGGCTCAGAGTGAGCGTTCCAGTGAATGCTAGAAGCAATTGTGAACCTTAATTCAGATTACCGAGGAGCGAGGCTCACTCTAGGTAAAGTGATATAAGGTTGGGAGTACAAATGTGTCGGTTGCGAATACAGTAGACCCAAGAGGGCGTACTAGCACCGCTAGGCACAGATGTTGTAAATCGCATCCTTGAAATGGACACGAGATGGGATTTTTGAAAGGTCAAGGTTGGGTTCATAAAAGAGAGCAAATGACACTCCGATCCGAACACGTGCTCAACATTTCTGCGAGCACAGAGTCCGAAAAGGAAATAACCAGAATTTCTCGAATTTGGACCCAACAATGACGGAAGTTTTTTTTTTTTTAGAAAAGTCAGGATCAGATTCATCAAAGAGAGCCAATGACGTTCCAACCCAAACACGTGCTCAACATTTCTGCGAGCACAGTAATCCGGGGAGGAAGAGGTCAAGATTTCTCGACTTTGAACCCAGACGTGACAGAAGTTTTTTTTTTTTTTTGAGATTTTTTTTTTGAAAGTCAGTATCGGATTCATCAAAGAGAGCAAATGATGTTCCAGTTCAAACACGTGCTCAACATTTCTGCGAGCACAGAGTCTGAAAAGGAAGTGATCAAGATTTCTCAAATTTGAACCAAAAATCGACGAAAATTTTTTTAGGGTTTGAGAATACATCGAGTTCTCACGATTCATTCTTATGAAACCAATGTTGATAGACCAGCCCCCAGGTAAGGGTAGGATTACTTAATGAACCCGTTTGGAGGACCCTTACCTAGAACAGCCTAGCTGTCTCCAAACTCTGGACAAGGCTTTTCTTAGATCAACCTCGATTAAAGAACGCAATCAGTAAAACTTTCGTGTTCTCAAATGCTCCCCCCTCTTTTTTTTATTTTTGTTGATGGACTCATCAGAGAGAGCGAATGGTCCGTTCCCAATCTGAGCAGGGGCTCAAACAATTTCTGCGAGCCCTAAGCCAAAAAGGAAAAGAGAACCAAAATTTCTCAAATTTGGATCCAAAAGAAAGGAGATTTTTTTTTTTTTTGAAAATCTGACAAGTTTGAAATCAGATTTTTTTGATGGATTCATCAGCAAGAGCGAATGGTCCGTTCCCAGTCTGAACAGGGGCTCAAACAATTTCTGCGAGCCCTAAGTCAGAAAGGAAAGGAAAACCAAAATTTCTCAAATTTGGATCCAAAAGAAAGGAGATTTTTTTTTGGAAATCTGACAAGTTTGAAATCAGATTTTTTTTTCTTTTTTTTGAACTCGTTAAAGAGAGCAAACGGTCCCTTTCCCAATCTGAAAACGTGCTCAAACATTTCTGCGGGCACTGAGTCCAAAAGGGAGGAGATCGAGATTTCTCAGATCTGAATCCAAAGAACAAGAGAAGATTTTTTCTTTTCGAGAAGGAGAAAGATTGGAAATAGACTTAAAGAAAGAAATTTCCAACAAAAACAAAAATCCCATCTCACGTTTTTTTTTATGCAAGATTCAACATTGGCCACCAACTAGAAAGGTGCCAAAGAATGTAAGTTCATGTTCTCAAATGAACGTGTCCCACCGGGTGTGCCAGCTTGATGGACCCGATTCTTCCCTCTCTCCCGCTGCCTCCGCCCCGGCTCTTTCGGGGTACGGCGGAGGGGAGGAGAAGAAAAGATAAGGGTAACAACATCTTTCTTTTTTTTGTACGGGTATGCCAATTTCACTTTTCCACTTGGAATTTAGAAACGGTGATCCGAAGATTCACATTCACAAGTAGAAAGGGGAAATGAAACTTTTTCTAGTTTCCCATTGCACACATATTTTAAGAAAAGAGACAAAAGGTTTTTTTATATATGCCGTGAAAGGCGATTTCTTTTGTTTGCCGTAAAAGGCGATTTTGCCGTAAAAGGCGATTTACAAATCTTATCCATTATGAAAGACAAGAGTTGTGAGTTTTGTCTCTAAAAGAAAAATAAAGTACAATAGAAATCAAGAAAAGGAATCTGACTTCTCATTCGATTGTGGGGACACGTTCAGATCGACGGTCGCGAGTCATGTATGGGCTCCTCCATCGTCCATGCAGATGAGAACACGATGCTTGGATTCTTGGCTTGGCTTTTTTAACCTCAGATTTTTAAAGGAGAAAGACCAAGAGAAGGTCTTATATCCGATAAAAAGCTAAGTAAATGGGCTGAAAAGCCACGTTTTAGCCATGTTGGTAGAAGAAGGGAGGTCCTTGGGGGGGTGGCCCCCCAAGGGTGCTTCAATCACCTTTTGGTGGTCTTTGCAGCAGAGTTGCAGGAGTTCTGGATTTTCCGGGCAATTCTCTGGATTCTTTTTCCGTTCTTCGTCTCCTTTTTTTTTATCCTTTTTCCCTTTGGAATGCCCTCCTATTTATAGGCCTTTGGTAGCCATTTAGGAGGGTTTATGAGCATTGAATGCATTAATGCTCATAATGGGAGGAGTTACAAGTTTTAAAGTATTTGTTTTGTAACTCCTTTTTCCTTGAATCTGATTGGCCGATGGAGAATAATGAGCTTTTAATTGCCTTTAATCCCCATCATGGGAGGAGTTTCATGGCTTTAATGCCATAAATCCTTTGACTTGTAACTCCCATTTGCTTGCTTTTGATTGGGCCGTCCAAAATAATGAGTTAATGACCGCATTAACTTTTCATAAAATGGATCATTTAACCTCATTAATTGGTCGCCAAGTCGCTTGAAGAGTCGCGGGCCGCGCCGCGTCTTTTGGAATTCTTCTTGCGATGATCGCCGGTGGATCCACACGTTGTTTGATGTTGGATGGCGATGCAATTTCAGACATTGATTAATGTCAACGTGCCGGCAACATCTGTCCTGTCGATTTCACGATCGGGCGGGCAGAAAGTGTGCTTTCTTTGTCGGCCGGTTGGCGATTTCGAGGCATCTAATGATCATCCAATGATTTCGGCGGCGAATCCGTGATGTTGACGAAGATCGACGGATTTCATGCACGAAAAATCAGATTTTGGAAAAATCACAGGGGCCAATCAACTCGAAACGCGAAAAGGACCCGAAAAAAGGGGTTTCCGGCGACTTTTGGGTCGCCGGAATTCCATGGTTGCCGGCGACCATGGGCCGGCGACCCTGGGCCATGGTCGCCGGCGACCATGGGCTTTGGGCCCATTTCTCGGCCGCCGTTCGGCCGCTTTTTCTTCGCCGTTTTTCGATCTTTTTTCATTATTTTTTCTTCTGTATTTTTCCTGACATTTCCCCTCGTTTATTGGCCTGATTCTCTTGAAGAAAACCCGACGAAAAGCCACGCAAATTGGAGCACAAAGTTTCATATTTTTCTGGAAAGCCGAAGACTTTGTTGTGCGGTATTGCCGATTTTTTGTCAAGCATTGAAACTAGGCCAAACGATGTCGGAATGACCTGAAATTTGACGTGGAGCTTCTTGAGCAGTAGATAGGACCAACCATAGGCTTTGGTTTGAGTTTTGAAGCCGTTCGGGGTCCCGCAAATGCTTGCCTTAATTTCGCCATGAGAGAAATGCCGAGCTTTGACTTGCGGTCAACCGGTGTCCGATTGACCTGAAATTTGACAGGGAGCCTCCTGAGTAGTAAGTAAGACCAACCATGGGCTTTGGTTTGAGTTTTGAAGCCTTTTGGGGTCCCGCAAATGCTCGCCTTGATTTCGCCATGAGGAAAATGTCGAGCTTTGAAACTAGGCCAAACGATATCCGTTTGACCTAAAACTTGACAGGGGACCTATTGGAGTCATTTTGAGATGATCCATTAGCTCCAATTTGGATGCCATGATTCCGGGGTGCTCCGCCGCCGGTAGGCCTGTTTTTGCTTCCCGAGAGCTGATGAAGGGTCAAACGTTGTCCGTTTGACTTGAAATTTGGCATGGGGCCTTTTGGAGGTATTCTGAGACTATCCGTAGGCTCTGATCGAAGTTTTGAAGTCTTCGACACTGTCGCTGCCGGGAGCTCCTGTCTGGCTGTCGGAGGAGTGAAGTTAGGCTAACTGATGTTGAAATGGCCCGAAACTTCATGTGTACCCCTCTTTTGGCTGCTTTGAAGGATCTTGCAGTTTTTGTTTGATTCTGACAAGATCTGGTGTTTGAAGTGGCGCCTTCCTATTTATGGCAGGATGTGGCTCCATGTAGCTTTTGGTGTTGAAGGGACATAGCGACATTTTTGGTGTCAACAGTTGGGATAGGTGCAATCACAATTAAGATGTATGACGGTATTGTGAGAACTTTGTCAGATGTTAGGCATGTTCCAAAGTTGAAGAAAAATCTGATTTCCTTGGGTACGCTTGACTTCAACGGTTGTACCTACAAAGTTGGAGGTGGAGTTATGAGAATTTCGAAGGGTGCTCTTGTAGTGATGAAGGGGCAGAAGCAGAATGGCCTTTACTTTCTTCAAGGTAGTACAATTACAGGTGCTGCAGCTGTGTCGTCCTCAGATTCAGATTCAGAAACTACCAAGTTATGGCATATGTGACTTGGGCATATAGATGTCCCAGTTCGACAGAATGTAGAGGAGATGCAAAGCTCAGATGAGGAAACTGCAGTTCCAAATGATTACATGCTTACCAGGGACAGAGAGAGGAGGCAGATTAAACAACCTTAGAGATACGTGTATGAAGATATTGTTGCCTACGCTCTTAATACAGCTGAGAGTATTAAGTCAGAGCCGGTTACATATCGGGATGCCGTCACTAGTAAAGAATCAGCAAGATGGGTTGTAGCCATGGGTGAGGAGATTGAATCTCTTCACAAGAATCAAACTTGGGAGCTGGTGAAACCTCCGAAAGGCCAGAAGATTGTTGGTTGCAAATGGGTCTTTAAGAAAAAGGAAGGAACTCCAGGGGTGGAAGATGCTAGGTTCAAAGCACGACTGGTTGCAAAAGGCTATACTCAGAGGGAGGGTGTTGACTTTAATGAAGTGTTCTCTTCTGTGGTGAAGCATAGTTCTGTCCGGGTGCTACTTGCTATGGTTGCTAAATTGAATTTAGAGCTGGAGCAGCTTGATGTCAAGACTGCATTTTTACATAGGGAGCTAGATGAACAGATTTATATGCATCAACCAGAGGGGTTTGAAATTCATGAAAATGAAGACCACGTATGTTTGCTAAAGAAATCGTTATATGGCCTGAAGCAGTCTCCTAGACGGTGGTACAAGCGTTTTGACGCCTTTATGGTTGGAAACGGTTAGTGCAGGAGTGCATACGATGGTTGTGTCTATCACAAGAAGCACTCAAATGGCTCGTATGTCTATTTGCTGTTATATATTGGTGACATGTTGATTGCTGCAAATGACAAGTTTGAGATCAATAGGTTAAAGGTTCAGTTAAATGGTGAATTTGAGATGAAGGACTTAGGTGTTGCAAAGAAAATTCTTGGAATGGAGATTCGATTGTCACAAAAGGGGTACCTTGAGAAGAATCTGGAGCGCTTTGGTATGCAAAATTTGAAACTTGTGAACACTCCATTGGCAGCACTTTTCAAACTTTCCGCTGCTTTATCACCACAAATTGAGGAAGAGGTGGAGCACATGTCTCGTGTTCCTTATGCTAGTGCAGTTGGGAGTATCATGTATGCCATGGTTTGCACGAGGCTAGATATTTCTCATGCGGTTAGTGTAGTTAGCAGGTACATGGATAACCCCGTGAAGGCCCATTGGCAGGCAGTGAAATGGATACTCCGTTACTTGAGAGGTACTATTGATGTTGGGATAGTGTATGACAGAAGCAACAACACTTCTGGAAGTGTTATTGGATATGTTGATTCAGATTTTTCTAGAAATTTAGATAGAAGAAAGTCTTTGACAGGTTATGTCTTCACTTTTGCTAGCGGTGCCACTAGTTGGAAGGGAGCATTGCGATCCAAAGCTGTCTTGTCTACCACTGAAGCAGAATATATGGCAGCTACAGGGGCAGTGAAGGAAGCTATTTGGCTGACAGGCTTGGTTGGAGATCTGGGATTGGAGCAGAAGCTAACAATTGTTTTCTGTGACAGTCAAAGTGCGATCGATCAGACACACAATCCTAAGTATCATGAAAAGACCAAACACATTAATGTTAGGGCACACTTCATTCGAGATGTCATCGCCGAGGGTGCTATTGCAATAGCTAAGATTGCTACGGTGGAGAATCTAGCAAACATGATGACCAAGACTAATCTAGCAGTCAAGTTCAAGCATTGGTTAGACTTGATCAATGTGATCAGTACCTAAGTGCCTTCAGGGGTAGGTGGAGACAGTGAGACGTGTTTTGTGCATGAGGATCGACTTCAATGTTCGCCAAGGTGGAGATTTGTTAATTAGTATGGCTCACTTGTAATTAGTAAGTCTTGGTTAGCCAAGCCCTTGGATTACCCAAGTTGTACTCTGATTAGAATTAGGTCTATTATAGTAGGTCTACTGTGATTAGAAGTTGGTTTTGGGTGTAACAGGGTTTGGGGCTAATATTATAAATAGAGACCTAGAGTCTCTAGGATGTACAACCTCTTCTGATTGCATAGTGATTTCTCCCGTCTTTCCGTGGACGTAGGCCAAAAACCGAACCACGTAAATCTTGTTTTCTTGTGCGTGATTGATCTCTTCTCGTAGGCCCTAGATCAAAACAAAACAGGTCCTAATTGATCAATGCGTAACAAAGTAAAACCAAAAGTTAAGTTAAATTTCAAATTTTCTATTTATTAGTCTGATCGAAAATATTACGATCATTAGAATAAATTTGAGCAATCACCTATTGGATGTGAGATGAAAAAAATGATACCTTCATGGGTAAAAAAGAAGATGGCAATTTCATGTGGGTCATTAGCATGGTGCAAATTTTTTTTTTTAACTGCCCGTGACTACTTAGTAACTAGATCTCGAAAGTCCATTTAAGGGACCATTAAGATCCACAAATGCAGCAATTCACACTCACTCTACTATCTCTTATTGTTTGTTATCCCTATCAAAACTCTTATGTCTCTCTCAACTTCCTTGTCATGGCTTTCTTTTCCTTTTATCCTTCTCCTCCTTCCTTTGATGTTCTTGACCACCCTCATCATCTTCAAGAATTGAGGTCCTCCTAAAATCTACCTCCGGGCCCCCCACACCTTCCTATCATTGGAAAAATGCACCAGTTGGGGGTTGTCTCCCACAACTCCCTATTGTCACTCTCCAAAACCTATGGTCCACTCCTGCACCTGCAACTCGATAGTGTCCCGACCCTCATCGTCTCATCAGCTGAGCTCGCAAAAGAGGTGATGAAGCACCAAGACCTTAATTTTTGTAGCATGCCTGCATTCATGTCCCAAAAGAGGCTCTCTTACGATTTCCAGGACATTGCTTCCGTGCCCTATGGCGAGTACTGGAGGGAGATGCGAAAGATCAGCATAGTCGAGCTCTTTAGCAAGAAGCGGATCCAGTCATTCGGGTTTATTAGGGAGGAAGAAGTTTCCCAGATGATCACGTTTGTGTGGGGGCATTTCCGTAATGACGAGATAAGCCCTGATCTCAGTAAGCGTACCAATTAGGCTTGTCTTGACCTCGGTCTCCTGGAGTTCGGTAGCAGTACCACTTCATGCCGGACTCGAGCTAGCTTCGGTAAAAGTACCAACTAGGCTCGTCTCGGCCTAACACGGCTCAGTAATGGTACCGATCCTATGCAGTTCAGGAACAGTGCCAAGATGCGTCATCAAATAAGACTATACTTGACTTAGGTATCCCCCTCAGCTCGGTCAACCGAGATGGGTACTAGATATCAATCAGCATTAATAGAATTGCGGCTACATGTTGACAGATAAGATGGGTGCCGGATATAGATAAGGGGTAGACCTTATCCGATGACCACATCAGTAATCATGAAGAAGGTCTAGGCATGGTCCGATGGAACTATACCTCCACCTACCTCCACTGAGGAGAAAAGATATGGTCGGATGGGACAGTACCTCTACCTACCTCCACTAAGGGATAATCTAAGGTGACCGGTGCCTATATATATGCATGAGGTAAAACCAGCAAAGGTATGCAAAAACCATTCACTCATAGCTCTCTTATCCTCTCCACTCATTCACCCTTTGTTGAGTTGTTGAATTAACTTAGGCGTCAGAGTGCCTTTGGTTGGTTGCAGTAGGGCCTCTAACCTTCTTCTTTCCTTTTCAGGCTTCAGGAGCTATCGTCTTTCCCAAAAGCTTTACAGCAAATCCTATCTTAACTAAGTTCGTAATTTTTAGGCACTTACAATTGGCGCCGTCTGTGAGAAAGATTTAATATCAAAAAAGCCATGCCTCCAAAAGCTAAGAAGGTCGATGAGTCATCAAAAACTTTGCCACTGCTACTAGCATTGCCAACACAGTTGTCACCAGTGCTGCAAGAGATACCGGTGCGACAAGGGGCGATGCCGAAACAGTTGCCATTGATGTTGCAAGAGCAACTGCCACAGGTTTCTCACCAGAGAAGATCTGGGGAAAGGTCTCGATCGAGAGGCGCGCGCAGGAGGCCCTATCACACGATTGGAGTCAACTTCAAGGGGGGAGGGGGGGGGGGGGGGGGGGGTAGAGCACCTCCCCAGCAAGATAACCAACTGATCAAGCATCCTCAGCAAGGAGCTTTTCAGCAAAAGCCCATTTTTCGGCAGGCGCCTCCGCAGTAGAATGCTCCCCCCATAGGAGCTTCCTGGCGTGTAGCGACCCCGACCGGGTCATCGGGCCTAATCCGGGATCGGGACTGTGATTGTGATTGTGTATGATGGATGATGAATTAATTTAAACCCAAAACGTATATGAGTCTACCAAAGAATGCCACTCGTACACGCGATTTCCCACAGGTGTCTGCGGTGAGGATAACACATCAACATGAATATTTCTTTTATGTGCGGAAGCGTGTAGCAAATCTATTTCATACATTCATGTCCAAGATAACAAGATTAACGCATGTTTAATACCAGTATCAAAATGAGCAATGATCATTAGTGCTATGACCCCAAAAGGAAGTTAAGGTTTACAACAATATCGTTTAATTACATTGTCCCCAAAAATAGAGGCCAACAAAGGCCAATATTAATAAAATAACAAGTTCCCAAAAGAATGGTTAGACCCAACCCAAAATGTTACGTCACTCGGGCAACCGAATGTCTAGACGACATCATCGGCGTGCCACTTGACTAGACGATGCGGCTCTCCGACCGCCTCCTCATGCTCCTCCTCGGGGAGACCGATAATGGGACCTGAGTACCAAAGCAAAGGATCAAACACGACGGTCTGGCAGGTGGGTGAAAAGACATATCAATAAAGAAATTACCTTGGAAAACATTTAAACCTGTCAAAACAATAGTTTCATAGAACGAGAGAATCATTTATTCAAATACATATGCAATATAAAACATGTAAGGTATCCAAGGAAACGGGAAACAAACAAGATGGCAACCACACATAGCTAAGTCCTCTATCACCGAAGTGACATGAGCATATCGGGATGTTGTCTCAGTCACCGAAGTGAGGAGATGCAACATAAGTAACATATACATATATATATATATAATATAATACGGGACATGACCACGGTAGCGAACCGGGCATCGGGACAAGACTACGGTAATAACCGGGTAGCGGGATCCAAACTGCAGCTGGCGGGACGGGAAGGGGTCTCCAAGTCGGTGGATCAGACCGGCAAGGAAAGTCAAGCTTAGTGGTGCCGACTCATAGGTCAAACGACAAATCAAAACATGTATAAAACATATCGAGTGCATGTATATAAACGAGCGAGACGGGATGCTCAAAGGCACAAGTATCATTTTATTCGGGCATGTATAAACGGGCTAGCAAAATGCTAAAATATACTTTCAATACTTTCGGGAACGATAAATCATAATTCGATAAATTCGGGACTAGTGTCGAGATTCAAGATAAATCATAATTCGAGAAATTCGGGACAAGTGTCGAGATTCAAGATAAATCAAGTGAGTAAGGACCCCGTATGTCCATTGTAATAATGACTTGGTACTCCTTGAGTTTGGAGACATTCTGGGCTCTTTATACACCTTAGTGATTTTCAAACTTTTAAATGAACTTCAAAACAAACGGAACCTCAAAAGAGATCCTAAGTATAATGTCAATCCTGAAGCATCGTACAACCTACTCAGTCATCGAAGGGGATAGGATTCGCGATACCCAAGCGTACAAACCTCGTGCAAAGTTATAAAGGGAGTATCCCGTTGTCCCGTACCGTTTAAGATTGAATTAGGTTAAGTCCCAATACAACCGGATTAACCTCAAAGAATGTCGGGTCAAACAATCTCATGATAAGTCAAGTGAGTCCAATAAAAAGGGTAACCAAGTTCCACCTAAGTCCATTTAAGAAAAGAGTAAAAATGACTTCCCAGGAGAGATTCGCAGTTGGCCCGGTCGACCTGAGGAGGTCAGGTTGACCCCTCTCATGAAGGTCCGGTCGACTGAGCCCTTGGCCGGTCGACCGGCAATTGTAAATAAAAAGGAGTGAACAATGTTTTGGTCAGGTTCCAGAGAACCTGACCCCCGTGTGGCCGGTCGACCGTGTGAACTGCGTAACAGAACCCAGGTTCTATTTTCTGCATTGCAATGGGTCATTCATTAGAGGATCGGACCCCGTGTGGCCGGTCGACTGAGCTCCCTGGCCGGTCGACCGCGTGAACTTCATAAGAGAACTTAGGTTCTGTTTTCTGCAGTGAAATGGGTCATTCCTTTTTCCTTCCTTTTTCTTCATTCTTTTAGACCTGATTAGCAATCTAAATCATAGATAAAATAAGCTAACAAGGTTCACTAATGTGCATTTATTTCAAACCTAAACAAGTCATTAATATCACAAAATATATGGTGAAATCATAAATGCATTTCATAAAACTCATTCAAAGCTAAACATATCAAATCATCCACTTGCCTTGGGTCTCAAATTAAAGGAAAACAAGCTCCTAACCACATTTGCAAGCCAAGATCACAATCTCTACAAAAACCCCCAAAACAAACCCTAAAATGGGTCAAACCAAGCAATGAGAAGAGAGAGCTCCCAATAATGAAAATGGAGCTTCTCAAGGACTATAAGAACACAAATCTAAAAGATTAGGGACAGAACTTACCAATAGGTGCTCTAAATGAGCAAGGCAAGTTAAATGAGGATCTTGGAGAGAAGAGATTTCTTCAAAAATGGTACCAATGGAAAGTCCTTGAAGTGGTGAAGAAGATGATGAAGTCCTTTTTGATGTTGGTGCAAGTTGGTAGTGTCTTGATGATGGAAAAGCCAAGAAGAAGAAGAAAAGAGGCAAGAAACCCTAGACAATAGAAAGTTGCTGGAAAAGGGAAAAAGGGAGGGGATAAGCTCTCTTTTATAAGCAACACAAGTGGGCTCCACTAACTAGCAATCTTGTTGGGCTGAAATAGTAGTTCTCGAGACCTCGGATGAAAACGACGAAGAAGGAAGAAATGATCGTCGAAATTTCTACTTTCCAAAAAGTATATGTTTCGCGGGTTTCGGGAATATTAAATTTTGGGTACAGATTTAGTGTTAAAAGACTGTTTTGCCAAAGCAGGTAGAAAAGTCGAGTTTCGGGATTCGGGACGGGAACGGGATCAACATGAAACTTGAAGGGATTAACAAAATAAGTAAATCGGGATAAAACACCAAATCAAAAGAATCTCGAGTAATCCCCCAAGTACACGTAAGTCATAAAAAGGAACCCTCAAAGGGCCCCACTAATTCTAAAGGCACTTAAAATTTTCAAAGGTATGACAAAGCTATTCTAAACCAACTAAACCAAAATCCACTAAACAAGTTCAAGACTAACACGCGACTTAATTATTACAAATTGAGGTCACTCGGGTTGGGGTCTTACACGACGGAACAGGTCTCTAACACCTGTCAGGTCTCGTTAGTCACATTACCAGACTAATGACGACGACGACGAAGACGATGACAATAACCCTTTTGAAGAAGAGATTAGAGCTCATAATCTCCTCATACAAGAGAAAGATGAATTAATCTGAAGGCTTTAGCAGCAGTTGGAAGAGAAGGTGACGAACTCAGTCCCACTCTCCAGGCCTCTTTCAGTTGACCAGGATTTAAGGCAAGTCTTGGACAACAAGAGGCGCCATTGAGCCTATGATGAAGGCTCAAGCAGCAGCCACCTAGACAACACTCAAGGGAGGCTGAAGCAGAGATCAGAAGAAACTGATGATTTGAAAGAGTGGCTTAACCAACAGGTCGAGTAGGCCATTCAGCAAAACATGGAGGTGGCCGGTCTCACCCAAGGCCGGCTGAATGCTTACGACTCAGAGGATCTCCATACTCTCAAGAGATAAGAGAACTTCCACTTCCCGAGAAGTATAACGTTCCGAGGTTCGTCCTTTACGACGGAACCTCGGATCCTACAGCACATCTCAGACACTTCACCTAGAGGATGTCGATTTGGGGAGACATCGGACACCTGAACTGCAAAGTGTTCTCTTCCAGTTTGGGGGACCTCCCCCTCAGGTGGTTTTGCGCACTCTCACGAGGATCATTTTCGAGTTCGCGGCAACTCAGGATTTCCTTCGTGGAAACATTCCAGGCCCATAGAGTCATCCCAAGAACAGGCAACGACCTGATGATGATTAGGATGAAACAGACTAAAAACATCACTCAGTTCGTTAAGAGATTCTGGACCATCTACAGCCAGATCGAGGACGCCAATAATGAAGTGGCTATCATATGCTTCCAGCAATCCTTGCTGCCAGGCACTGAGCTCCGGAAGGAACTTGTCCGGTACCCCGTGGCCACGATAAAAGCTTTAATGACCCGGGTAAACCAGTTCATTGAACAAGAGGAGGACGAAATCCGAGCTCGGGAGAGCTTTTGTTTCGGGCATAAAGATAGAGCCCGTAAGAAGGACAGGAAGCTATTTCGACGGGAGGAGGCGAACCGAGATAAAGCTTCTTCAAGCTCCGTGATGGTCTCGGCTCCCACCTCGGGGGGTAACAAGAAATTCTCCAAGTCGTCTGCCAACTCCTACAAGGCTGTGAATGTAATCTTCAAATAGCCAATCTACAAGGTTCTCAGCAAGAACAAAACACAGCCACTCTTTAAATGGCCACAGCCGATGAGGGGTGATCGCTCCACCCGAGACTAGAATAACTTTTGTGCCTACCACAAACAAAATGGGCACAAAACAAAAGATTGCATGTCCCTCAAGTCTCATCTTGAGAGGCTCGTCAAGGATGAATACTTAAAGGACTACGTCAAAGACGAGAACAAGAATAATAATGTCTGAGCTCATCAGCACCAGAATAATGAAGATAGCGATGAGCCGGAGGGCATAATAAACGTCATCCGCTTGGCTCCCGCGCCAAGGGGGAGCAACCAGGCTCGTGCCGAGGCCAGGAGGGCCTCACATAATAAACAGGTGATGACAACTGAGCTGGAGCCATCTGCAAAGAAAGCTCGGATAGAAAAGCCCAAGATTTGATTCTCAGATAAGGACCTAGAAGGGGTCCAGCTCCCCCACAACGACCCACTGGTTGGGACCCTGAAGTTGAAGAACTTCATGGTGAAAAGGGTGCTTGTGGACTCTAGGAGCTCCTCGGAGATCTTGTACTATGATTGCTTCAAGAAGCTGGGGCTCAGGGAGGAGGACCTGCTAGAATCACACACTCCCCTGATAGGTTTCAGCTCGAAGCCAGTGTATCCCATGGGAAGGATCTCCCTGAAGGTCCAAATTAGAGGAGTCAGTATGTTGGCCGACAACCTGGTGGTGGATGTCCCATCACCGTACAATGTAATAATGGGAAGGACCTGGCTACATGGCATAAAAGTCGTGCCTTCCACACATCATCAGAAGCTCAAGTTCCCATTGGAGAACGAGAATGACAGAGTTGAAGTGGTCACAGTCAGAGGTGGCCAAGAGATGACCAAACAGAGCTTAATGGCCGTGGTGCCGGACGAAGCAGAACCGACCCAAGTGCACATGGCCGAATTGGAAGCAGAACTGGAGAATGTTGGCCGAGCTCCAGAACAAAAATGCATTGAAGACTTGGCCGAGGTCAGGATCGATCCAGACGATCAAGAGAGGTTCTATCTGCTCAGAAGCCAACTAACCGAGCCAGAAATGTCCGAGCTGTTAGACTTCTTGTTACAGAACAAGAAAGTTTTTGCTTGGACCCCATACGAGATGCCCGGCATCGATCCAGAATTCATGTGCCACAAGCTAAAAGTGGACCCCAATCACAAACCTGTCATCCAGAAAGCTCGCAGAACGGAGATCTAACAGACTGAGGCCGTGATTGAGGAAGTCGAGAAACTGTTGGAAGCTGAAGCAATCAGAGAATTCCACTACCCCGAGTGGCTGGCTAACATAGTAGTTGTCAAGAAGAAGAGCGGGAAGTGGACAGTTTGTGTCTACTTCACCGACCTGAATAAGGCATGTCCCAAGGACAACTTTCCACTCTCGAAAATCAACCAGTTAATTGATGCAACAACCGGGCATGACAGGATGAGTTTCCTCGATGCTTACCGAGGTTACCATCAGATCCCAATGAGCAAGCCTGACGAAGAAAAGACTGCGTTTATAACACCTAGAGGCATCTACAATTACAGGGTGATGCCCTTTGGGTTAAAGAATGCAGGAGCGACTTACCAAAGGCTGGTAACGAAGATGTTTCAGGCTCAGCTCGGGAAAACCTTGGAGGTTTACATTGACAACATGGTCGTCAAGTCTAAAAGATCACATGACCACTTGGCCGACCTGCGTCAAACATTTGACGTCCTCAAGAAGTTCCAACTCAAGCTGAACGCTTCCAAATGTGCGTTTGGCGTCGGCTCCGGCAAATTCCTGGGAAGCCTGTTTACAAGAAGAGGGATTGAAGCCAACCCAAACCAGATCTCAGCAATCCAGGCAATTTAGAGTCCAACCACGTAAAACAAGTCCAGAGGCTCACGAGGATCATTGCTGCGCTCAACCATTTCATCAGCCGAGCTTCGAACAAGTGCTGCTAATTCTTCCAGGTCTTGAAGAAAAGCCCAAAATTCCAATGGACTCTGGAGTGCGACAAAGCCTTGTAGGAGCTCAAAGACTACTTATCCTCACCACCCCTGTTGTCTACACCAAAACAGGGCGAGGTGCTCTATTTATACCTAGAAGTCTCGGAACATGCAATGAGCTCGGTACTCATCAGGGAAGAAGACAGGCAGCAAAAACCTATATATTACACGAGCAAGATCCTCCTTGATGCCGAGCTAGGCACTTTCCATTGGAGAAACTTGCATTGGCACTCGTCAGTGCCTCTCGCAAACTCTCCCACTACTTCCAGACGTTCACCATAGTGGTTGTTACAGAACATCCACCCAAGTCCCTTTTCGTAGAGACCGACTTCTCTGGAAGAATCTCAAAATGGGCCGTCGAATTGGGGCAATTCGATATCCAGTATCAACCCAGAACGACGATTAAGGCTCAAGTTTCGACAGACTTCATTGTGGAGTTTGTTTCTCATCGTTCAGCACCGAGATAGCTCGACACCGAACTAAGGGCAAAGAGGAGGAGGTTACCGAGACGGAACAAGAAAAGACCTGGGAGCAGTTCCTTGATTCAGCTTGGAAGGTCTTCGTCAACGGATCCTCAACATCTAAGAGCGCTGGCATTAGCATAGTTCTCCAATCTCCGGAGGGCCTTGTCATCAAGCAAACCATAACTTTTGACTTCAAAGCCTCAAACAACGAAGCTGAGTTTGAAGCCTTGATCGCGGGGCTCGGTAGCGCCAAAATCCTGGGGGCATAGTAGCTGGTGGTCTTCAGTGACTCACAGTTGGTGACGAGCCAGTTGAATGGAGACTACTAAGCTTGGGACGAAAGGATGGAGGCCTACCTCGCTCATGCAAAACAGCTACTTTCTCAGTTCGATAGAGTTGAAGTCAGGCAAATAGGCAGTGATTCCGACTCTCATGCCGATGCTCTTGCCAACCTGGCCTTTACCGTCGAGGCAGGACGAAAAAGAACAGTTGAGGTGGAGACACTAAAAAGGCCAAGTATAAAACTCCAGCAACCTCGGCAGATTTTGTGTGCTGACCTCGGTCCAACTTTGATGGACCTGATCATTACCTACCTGAAGGATGACCATCTCCCTGAAGATAAGAACAGGGCTCACAAAATCAGGCTGAAAGAAGCCCGCTTTTTGTTATCTCCAGATGGCAAGCTCTACAGGAAGTCCTTCATCGGCCCTTACCTCCAGTGCGTTCACCCAAGCAAAGTCGAAGACTTCTTCTATGAAATTCATGAAGGAATCTGCAGAAGCCATATTAGAGGTCGGTCCCTTGCGTACTGAGCCATCAGTCAGGGCTACTGATGGCCCTATATGCAGAAGGTTGCCTAGCTCTATGCCAGGAAATGTTGAAAGTGTCAGATGTTGTCGCACTCCCTCCATTAGCTAGCGCAAGACTTGAGCCCACTTTCTAGCCCATGGCCTTTCGCTCAATGGGGGTTGGACATCGTGGGATCACTACATAGAACCTCAGGGAATAAGAGGTGGCTAATAGTAGCCACCAATTATTTCAGTAAGTGGATAGAAGCAGAGCCACTGTCCTCCATTATCGAGCACGATACGAGGAACTTCGTCTGGAAAAATGTTATCATAAGATTTGGAGTACCACGAGCTTTGATCTCGGACAACGAGACCCAGTTCGACTCCAATTACTTCGAGAACTTCTGCCAGGAGCTCGGTATCAAAAACTACTACTTGACTCCAGCTTATCCACAAAGCAACGGTCAGGCCGAGATTTCAAACAAAGTGGTGCTCGATGGACTCAAGAAGAGGCTCGATCGAGCTAAGGGAAGATGGGTGGAAGAACTTCCAAGTGTCTTCTGAGCGTATAGGACTACCCCAAGGCGATCTACTTTGGCAACGCCCTTCTCCTTGGCTTATGGAATGGAAGCCGTGATCCCTCTCGAGATCGGTCTTCTAACCCTAAGGTCTAAACTCTTCGACCAAGGACAAAATGAAGTAAATCTGGCCCGAGAGCTTGACTTGGCTGAGGAGCGAAGGGACGATGCGGCCATCCGTCTAACTTCCTATCAGCAACGATTGGTCAGAAGCTACACTCAAAGAGTCAAGGAAATGAAGTTTTCAGTTGGAGAATTAGTCTTGAAATAGATGCTTCCTACTAACAAAAATCCTAACGAAGACAAGCTGGCGCCGAATTAGCACGGGCCATTCAAGGTGGTTTCAGTAGCGGGACAATCCGCATACAAACTTGAGGACATGGATGATATAGAATTACCAAGCCCATGGAACGCTATACACGTCAAGAAGTATTACTTCTGAATTGTATTCAATTCTTGAAATCAATAAAAGGAGTTCTTGTGGAAGGGTTGTGCTTTATTGTTTCTCGCCTAGTTACGGAACTCGGCAATTATCCTAGCTCGATTACGGAACCAGCTACGCCCAAGTTACAAAATTCGGCTGTCACCTCGGCTCGGTTATAGAACTAGCCATCAGGTTGTGGAACCTGGTATATTCAACTCGATTATGGAACTCGATTACAGAACGAGCCATGCAAATCACTCGGTGATATAAGTTCCAGTTACAGAACCAACCAAACGCCAACACCTTGTTACGAAACTGGGTGATCTCAGCTCGGTTATGGAACCGGCTCAGCTAGGTTATGGAACCAGCCACCCAATTCGCCAAGTTACGGAACTCGGCGGTCATCTCGGCTCTATTATGGTACTAGCTGTACAATACACCTTGCTACAGAACTTGGTGATTCCATCTCAATGGCTTCAGCTCGATTATGGAACCAGTTGCATAAAAGCACCAAGTTACGGAGTAAAGCAACAATACCAGCTCGGTTACAGAACCAGCTGACACCAGGTTGTAGAACTAAGTGACTACTATAGCTCGATTGCGAAACCAGCCATAAGTCATAGGGTTCGATGGTATGGAATCAACTGCACAAAGTATTTGAGTTATTGAACTTGTTTACTTAGAATACAAAAAACTTAGTCCAGATTACCTCTTTTGGGTCTAGTTAAACTCGAAACAGAGCAAATTTGGTACAAGTTCATTTTCTTGAGTTAAGGAACTTAAGAATTCTATCAGGTTCCGGTTATTGAACTTAGAAGAAACACATGTAATTCCCAAAAGAAAATATACAATTGCAAGTATTGGAAAAGAAGAATTTGTATTCATTAATCAAAATAGTACAAGGTACGATTTTACATTACAAAAGAAAAGAAAATACATCAAAAATAAAGATTAGGCAGCGCCGTCCCCAGCAGTAGTATCACTGGGGACCTCGGCGGGAGGAGCTTCCGGTGGAGGGGTCGGAACGACTCCAGAAGGAACCTCGGCAGAAGCTTCAGGAAGAGGAGTCGGGGCAGCTTCACAGGAAGAGGGGGCAGGACTCTGCTCGGGCACCTGATGCTTGAGGTTGGGCAGGTCCTGATATATAGGGTTGTCCGTGGGGACCCCCATCTTCTCCAGTACAACCCGGCACCCATGCTCAAACAGTCGTGGGCCCAGCTCTTCAACCTGAGCCTCATAGTCTTACGTCGCCTCCGCCACCCCATCGCGGTAGGCGTTATTAACTTTGGCTTGAGTTGAGGCCTTGAGGTCGGCCTTCACCTTCAACGCAGCCTCGAGCTCGACCTTCTTTTTTTCCAGCTCAGCCTTCTTCTCCTCCAGGTCGGCCTCGAGCTGGATCACCCTCTTGGCCTTGACCTCGGTCACCCCTTTCAGCTCGTGGAACTCGCCCTTCACCTTACAGACTTCATTCACGGCGAATTCCAGCTCTTTCCCAAGGCCGATGTTCTCCTCCTCCTCCTCCTTCAGCTTCTAACAGCTACCCTCCAAGGCCTCCGTGAGCCTCTTCCTCTCTGCGCCTATCTACTCGATCCTGGCGTCTCGGTGCTGAACCTTGTCCAAAGGCACCTTCACCCGCTGCACGATCTGAAAAAAAAGAGACCAAGTGTCAGAAAGAAACAACCAAAGCTTAAGTAATGCCAAAATATCTGAGACGAAAGGAACTTACCAAGAAGGCAGACTGTAGAGTGTTTATCAGCAACGTCGCGTCATCTATTCCCTGCAGCCTCTGTATGTCAAGCGGCAGAGCACAGGCGTTTACGAACGCGGCGGCGGCGTGAGGGTAACTATGAAGACGGTCCTCCACCGTTACTGGTCTCCCGGGCCCGAGTTGGAGGGATGGCCTCCACAGAGCCGGCACTGCGGGCTGGAGTGCCGAATCTTTGGTAGGGGCCAGCTCTGCCAAGCCCTTTGCCCTGAGTCTCCTCTCTAGAGCCTTCTCCCGAGTCTCCTCAGCAGGTCGTCGCCGATTTGCCGAGCCTGGCCCCTCGTACCTAGGCCTTTTCTCTAGCCGGGCCCCTTCCTTTCTTGTCTCGGCAGGGCACTACCGGACTGAACCAGAAGCCCCAGCAGCGGAAGAGGCCCCAGCGGCACTTGAGGCCGTAGAGATGGGATTTGAAATGGTAGAAGGGGGATTGGAGGCAGAAGGAGGGTTGGACGCAGAAGGAGCTCCCTTCCCGAAGAACTTGTCCCCCAGCCTTTTTGTCTGCAGGGCACGTCGGCCACGCGTCATCCTCTCCTCTTCTTCTTCGGAGCTCGGGAAGGTGTAGGCCTCAACGACTTGCTGCAAGTCTGTGCCTTCCGGCTAGGCTCCCGAAGTAGAGGCCTCAGCTCCTGAAGCTTTTCTGCGCTCGAGGTCGGTAGAAGCGACCGCGGGCTCCTCCTCCTCCAAGGGCACGTCGGCCTTCCTCTTGATATAGGTACGGTATTTCGGTTCGTACCCAAGAAGGTCCTAAGCAGCTCGGTAGTTTTGACTTTTATAGTTGCGCAAAACGATCAACCAAGTGTCGTTTTGCCTCCAACCAGAGTTGCGGGCCGCGCGCTATCTCTGCTCGATCTCTGCACGACAAACTAAGAGGGCGTCAGGTTGGCAAAACAAGAAAAAGTGAAATACAAAGACACTGACGAGGTCGGTATTTACTTGGAGGAATCCCGAAGTGACGGGCGATCCTGTACCGCCTCTCCGCGGCGGTCTCGTTCTCCCTGAACTCCTAGTTGCAGGAGATGAACAGACGATCATCCCCGGCATGTCGGTTCGAGTCCTTCAATTCGATAAAAAACTACTCTCGCCTTGGCCTATCCCGAAGGTAGAAGCAGTGACCGTCCCCAATGGATTTCCATACATCATATGCATGCTCAATGTCGTGCACACCGAGGTTGATGCCTAGAATCCTATTGAGCTCTACAGTGCCCATTATTATTTTATAACTATTGAACATCAATTGACAGGGGCCGAGATGCCATGTCGCCAGAAAGGCCCTAAGAAGAGGGTGGACCGGAAACCTAACCCCACCTTCAATTATTGAAACTAAGGAGAAAGCCATCCATCCATCCTGGAAGGAGAAGCCATCAAAAGGGCCCTACGGGTTGTCTAACCTAGTTTGGACATTATTTGGGATGCCATACATCTCCCTGAAATTGGCCATAGCCTCAGGGGTATCCAACCAGTGCCTATAGACTCCCATTTTACTGAAGGACGGAAAAAAGAAACCCTAGACAGAGGGCAAAACAGTAAAATGAAGCCAAGAATACAGAGAGGAGAAGAATGAGGAAGAAGAGGACTCATGAAGACTAAACGACGGACTTAGGCCGGGGATAGTTGACAGCAACAGGACGTCTCTCGCCTCTGCTCTCGCCTCTGCAAAATCTTCTTTCTCTCCAAAATGCAAAAGTAAAGGAAGAAATGGGCAGCACTCGTATTTATAAAAATAACAGGGCACCCTTTTGGATTTTGAGGGCGCACGTGCGAGGCGTCACCTTGAGCACTCTACATGCCTCTTCGAAGATGCTAGAAGGCCCATCAGGCAGCAACACGTGATACCTTCGTTTTGCTTCCCATATTGATCAAGACGCCTCATTTATAGCTCCATTGATTGTTTAGGGCAGGCGAAATGACGATAGCGTGCTAATTGATCACCTTAGGAAGACGAAACGGCAGCAGCATCAATCGCCTCGGTTAGGTGAAGAGACAGTGACGTCTCATTAATTTCTCGGACAGTTGAAGTGACGCTATGATGAGGATCAGACATCATCAACCAGCACCGAGATGAAAAGCTCCAAAGCCAACACTAAGGTCTCCCTTCATTACACTTAGCTCCGGACCTCAAAGAGTTGGTGAACTCTAAGAGGTCAAGAGCTAAGGGGCAATTGTGTGGGGGCATTTCCGCAATGACGAGATAAGCCCTGATCTCGGTAAGATTACCAATTAGACTTGTCTTGACCTCGGTCTCCTGGAGTTGGTAGCAGTACCACTTCATGTTGGACTCGAGCTAGCTGCGATAAAGGTACCAGCTAGTCTCGTCTCGGTCTAACACAACTCGGTGATGGCACTGATCTTGCACAGTTCGGCAACAGTGACAAGATGCGTCATCAAATAAGACCATGCTTGACCTCGGTATCCCCCTCAGCTCGCTTGACCGAGATGGGTACTAGATGTCAATCGACATTAATAGAATTGCGGCTAAATGCTGATATATAAGATGGGCGCCAGATATAGATAAGGGGTAAACCTTATCCGATGATCACATTAGTAATCATGAAGAAGGTCTAGGTATGGTCCGATGGGACTGTACCTCCACCTACCTCCACTGAAGAGAAAATGTATGGTTCGATAGGACAGTACCTCCACCTCCCCCACTAAGGGATAATCTAAGGTGACCAGCGCCTATATATATGCATGAGGTAAAACCAGCAAAGGTATGCAAAAATTATTCACTCATAGCTCTCTTCTCCTCTCCACTCATCCACCCTTTGTTGAGTTGTTGAACTAACTTAGGCGTCGGAGTGCCTTCGACTGGCTGCAGCCAGGGCCTCTAACCTTCTTCTTTCCTTTTCAGGCCTCAGGAGCTATCATCTTTCTCAAAATCTTTACAGCAAATCCTATCCTAACTAAGTCCGTAATTTTTAGGCACTTACAACGTTGATATCTGATTCTTGCTCATCCTCCAAACCTATCAATTCGAGCGATCTGCTGCTTACACTTACAAGGAACATCATTTGTAGAACTGCCTTTGGCAAGTGTTACATGGGAGGCACTGAGAAGAGTGATTTTCACAGGATCTCTCTGGAGACTCAGGCTTTGTTCGTGGCCTTCTTTGTCAGTGATTTCATTCCATGGTTGGGACGGATTGATACTCTCACTGGACAGCCAGCACGGTTAGTGAAGAATTTCATCGAATTGGACGCTTTCTACGATCAAGTCATCAATGAGCACATGGACCCTAAGAGGCCCAGAAGTGAGCATGAAGACTTCGTTGATGTCATGATTAAATTGCAGAAGGATCTCAATCTCACAAGAGATCACATCAACGGAGTTCTCATGGTCATACACTTGCTTCACTTTGAACATCACTAGCATTCTCTTGAAACAATTTGATTATATTTTAATATTTTATTTACATCTGAAAACACCTTTAATTAATACTTTGTTTATAATAAAAAACCTGATTACATTATTAATCTAATATCCTCAATTTAATATAGTATTAATCATATCAAATCAGGCACCAAACACTTGTTAGTACATAGATCTAAACAAGCGCTCTGAATAGGTGTCGGCTGGACAGACACCTAATCATCATTATAATACCAGCCTTCTTAAAATAAATTATATATATATTGTCTTGGTTCTTTTTTATCATTATGATTTGAACTGGAACACTATTAAAACCATAGTTTCTCATAGTTATGATAAATTCTTGGCTTTCCTTTTGCTTGGTTAGGGACAGACACCAAACACCCCCTCTCTTTGGGGTGAGGTTGTGTCAGTTTGATTCCCACCAACCCAAAATGGAATGTAATTGGTTCATGAGTATTCTTTTCTTATTTTGTTACAGAATATTTTATTAGCTGGAACGGATACTGGCTCTGCAACTGTGGTATGGGCAATGACGGAGCTTATAAGGAACCCAAGAGTAATGACGAAAGCACAAGACGAAGTTAGAAGTGTTGTTGGTAGCAAGAACAAGGTAGAAGGGAGTGACCTTGCACAACTCCATTACCTTAAGTTGGTCGTGAAAGAAACATTCAGATTGCACTCTCCTGGTCCATTGCTTGTTCCAAGGGAAACCATTCGACATTGCACGATCAATGGGTACGACATACTTCCGAAAACTTTGGTCTTTGTCAATGCAATGGCAATTGGGCGTGATCCTGAATACTGGAAGGACCCAGATATGTTTGTGCCAGAGAGATTCATAAATAGTGAAGTCGATTACGAAGGCACGCATTTTGAGCTCATACCATTTGGTGCGGGAAGAAGAATATGCCCAGGAATGTCATTTGGAACTATGACCGTGGAGCTTACTATGGCGAATCTTGTTTACCATTTTAATTGGGAATTTCCCTCTGGTGTGAACAAACAAAACATAGACATGAGTGAAGCACCTGGCATCGCTGTTCACAAGAAATCTGATCTTCTTGTTGCCACAAAAACTAGTTCTAGTGACGTGCAACGACAGGAATAAAATTCTACACTCGTCTTGTTTAGTGTATATATATCTCCTTCCTCCTTTACGATAACATGAACCGTTCAACTTGGAACAAAACCTGCTTTTTAGTAGGAAATTATGTGGCATGGTTAGCTTACTAAAACTATGTCAGAGCAGTCAGACAGTTGAATTAATTAATGTGATGAAAGCCATTCTCAGTTTCATGTGGATCCCAAATGGTAGCCACCAAAATTTGGTAGTCTTTTTTTGGGGCAACCTTTTGAAAAACATTTATAAAACTATACAAAACGTCCATGTATTTGGTTATTGTCAATTTCCTCGCTATTTTATCCATGGCCATTCATGTAATGCCTAAAAAAATTATGAAAGCAAAAGCAATAGCCAAAAAGTCAGTAGCTCCATAATGTAAGTATCACCATTTCTAATAACATAAAAATCTGTACCAACAAAAAATGGAAAATGTGCACAAGATTACGAACATGAATTAACTGTACAAGATCACATCATAGGTCCTACATATTTTCAACATCCACCAATGATAATGCCAAATTTATAAGCATAAAAAAGCAAGCACTTGCAACATGTTTCCAGCAACCATTAGATAAAATGATTACCAAGAACAGCCATTACCAACATGTCTCCAAAAATCTATTAAAGAAAATACAAGAAATAATAATTTTATGGGATTGATTTAAATATAAGAAAAGCGGAAAATTACAAAATGTTAATGGAAATTCCAAAAAAAATCGTTAATTATAATCTCCTCAAAAGATATAACCCACATAACGAAAGAAACCAATAAACTCACAAAAATATATAAAGTCTTTTGATTAAAATAAAATAAAGTAAAAAACTCTGTTGCCCTTCCATAACTTTATTTTAAAAAAAAAAAAAAAACCTCTATATCTATACACAAATGTATATATAATCATAGTAGAACATACAATAAAATTATGTGCAATTCTCTGTGTAAATACATCTAAAATTCCAGATAGAAAACAACCAGTAAGACTCTTTTCCATGTCCTTACCAGCGTTTATAGTTGGGCATCATAGGCTATAAGTTTCCTTTGGCCCATGCAAAAAAAAAAAAAAAAAATTGAAAATATATTTCAAATTCAATATTTTTTTAAAATCGATAAAAAATAAATGAGCAACAAAGGTCAGTGTTATGCCTGGGGAAAAAAAACACAAGAATAGATACATAATTGGTTTTTTCTTTGAAATATTGATAAAAATAAATTGAAATGATAAATATTCTATTAATAAAAAATTGGCCCGTGCTAATTGTAGAAGATCATGTGCATAATGCTTCGCCATGCCTGGGCCTTATCCAGGCTTTATCACGTGATGACTAAACGGTTACTGCAGGACTTATATCAATTGATAATCGACATCTGAATCTATAAAGGTATCTCTTCACTAATGTTTGTGAAGAATCTGATGCAATTGCAAAGTAGGGGATTCCAAAGTTAGCTTTGTAAGGCATGGGGTTCAGTTTTGATGCAACCTATAAATCAGCAATATGAAATTGCCTTTAAATCAAAATAAAAATAAAAAAGAAGAAAACGCTCTTAGGTGATGTGCTTAATAATACTACAGTTGGAAGGCATCCGCCATTCAAATGGGCCCAAGAAACACATCTTATTGAAAAGGCTCAAATCATGTTAAAATTTTAAAACAGCAGGGGCACAAATTTTCTCGGACTCGTGCTTAGAAGTTTATTTTGTATGGTCGTAGGAATTTTTAACAATTAGTCAAGCTTAAAGAGGAACTCATCAGAAGAACATGCCAACTGTCTATCTTCTACTGGCTGCACGTCCAAAAAGATTTCTTGGGACACTCAGAATGGCTACAATTAATCGTTAATTAGTCCGCGAAATGTTGACAACTTCTTTTTTTTTCATGTGCGAGGGCATTGACATCTCTATGGCCTTATTTTGTTTCGCCTTACGTGGTACCTAATTTGATTTCGACAAGATCTCGGGCTATGGATTGATCAATGCAGGGCAATAACAGTTTTGTCTTTGGTAAAGCTAGTTAATAATTGGTCTAAAGGGTTCAACAGCATAATTTTCACCAACGAATAGACTGAATGTGCAGTCTGGCTCCATGGGTTTCACTATGGTACATCTTTGATAAGTGCAGCGTTTTGTCACTTTTATCCCTCCATAATTCGACACTACTCCCGTTCTTCTCCTGTGTAGCCGTTTATTCACAGTTGGGCTGATTCTAAAAAAATTCTATAGTTAAAAAGACCATTAAACTTTAAGATTGCAAAATCAATGGCTAGGATACAACATGGGGCTGGCTGATTTTTGCATGACTCCGGTACATAAGAAAATCATTCCATCCATCCTACCCAAACTGATAGGAAGGCATCCAAGTGGGCACAGTGTGTGGAAGTCTTAAAGGTAGAATATGAGCGAGCAAATGTTGCGTGACAAGAATGCCCAATATGGGTTGTGATGTGCATTATTGCATTTCTCCTCTTTGATTGATCACATGTGACTCCAGGATTTGTAAAGTCTATTAAACTGAAGTCAAGATCAAACAAATGTAGCACATTCACACTCTCTTATCATCCGCTCTCAGAATCAAAACCTCCATGTCTCTCTTCACTTTTTTGTCATGGCTTTCTTTGCCTTCCACCATCCTCCTTGTTCCTATAATGTTTCTGGCCGCCCTGATCATCTTCAAGAGATCAAGGTCCTCCTTAAATCTCCCTCCAGGTCCTCCACCTCTTCCCATAATTGGAAACATGCACCAATTAGGGGTTCTCTCCCACAACTCCCTATCTTCACTCTCCAAAACCTATGGCCCACTCATGCACCTACGACTCGGCAGCGTCACAACCCTCATAATCTCCTCAGCCGAGCTTGCAAGAGAGGTGATGAAATACCAAGATCTTAATTTTTGCAGCAGGCCTCCCTTCCTCCCAAAAGAGTCTCTCCTACAACTTCTTGGACATTGGTTTTGCCCCCTATGGCGAATACTGGAGGGAGATGCGCAAGGTCTGCGTGGTTGAGCTGTTCAATCAGAAGAGGATCCAGTCATTTGGGTTCATAAGGGAGGAAGAAGTCGCCCGGATGGTTGCATCGATATCGGAATATTGTTCTTCTTCCAAAGCTATAAATTTGAGTGATCTTCTAGTTACACTTACAAGCAATATCATTTGTAGGGCTGCTTTTTGGTTAGTGTTACATAGGAGGTGCTGAGAAGAGCGATTTCGACAAGGTGTTTGAATAGACGGAAGCAGTGCCGGTGGCTTCTTTTTTCCGATTTCATTCCACAGTTGGGATGGATCGATAAGCTCACCGAACTGAGGGATGGTTGGAGAAGAATTTTCTTCGATTTGGATGCTTTCTATGAGCGAGTCATCAATGATTTAGATCCTAAGAGGCCATGCTTGAGCACACTACTAAAAAACAATGATTTATATCGGTTTTTTAAAATCCCTTAATATCGGTTATTAGTAAAAACCGATATAATATGCTACTCCAAAATCTCTTATATCAGTTTAAGTTTTTAAATATCGGTTGCTACTTTTAGATATCGGGTGGACTTAAACCGATATATTAAGGTAACCATTTTATATCACAAATATTTAAACCGATATAATATTTTAGAGTGTCTCTAATATCGCTTTTTAAACTCATCTGGCACTGAAACCTACGTTTTAAAAAAAATTGTCACCGAAAGATAGAATTTTGGGTGCAAGTACTAAGTTGTCACCGAAAGGTAAAAGTTATAAAAAAAAAAAAAAAAAAAAGGGGCACCCAAATCACTTAAACCCTACCGCACTAACTTTCCCTCCATTCCATCACTCTCGCACCCTGATCCCCATTCGCACTCGTTCCCTCCATTCTCCCTAATCCCTCATTCCCTACTCGGTTCCTCCATTTCTCCATAATCCCTCATTCTCCTCTGTCTTCTCTTCCCTGCACCAACGCCGCACTCGGCAAAACCAACAATACTGCACCAACAATCCCCCAATCACCGAGCTACCAAATCACGAACTTCCATCGCTTCTCATGGCATCTCCATCACCACCAGCAGTCTTCTTCCTTCTCGGCACCACCAACGACTCATCAGCAAACCATGGTGCCTGCCTTAACCCTCACAGACGCTCACGACGCAAACGAGGTCGGATCCATTAGAGATGGGGTTTGGATATGTTGGGTGAAGTCGATGGAGATGAGTCTTTGTCAACGAAGATGCGAGCTCTGACCGGTTGGTGGCGTCGTAGCGAAGAATGCTGTGATGGGAGAGACGGAGCAGATAAATCCGGAGATGTTGTAAGAGGGACAGTCTTTCGACATAGGGACAGACTTCGATGCCGGTGGAAGAGGTGGAGAAGACAAAGAACAGCAGAGTTTTCAGTCAACGAGAGGACTTGATGCTTCTATTATCTTCTTTTCTGGTATTCTGTTGATTTTGTCTTTTCTGTAATGAATTGTTGCTTCTATTATCTTCTTGATTTAGGGTTCGGTTTGAGTTTTCTGTTGACTTATGAACTTCCTATATTGAGTTTGTCAAAAATGCCTCTAATATTGTGATTTCGCGATTTAAAATTACTCTCTTAATTAAATCTGAGGACATAGTTACAAACAAAGGACATTTTAAAGGGGACATACAATACTACAAATGTTCATTTCCTTCTGTGGTTAAACTTCTAGTGCCCATTATCTGATGCTGTGTGTAGAGAGCATTAATTATTTTATGATAAAATTCCATATTGGAGTTTTGAGGGGTTGCATTTGTAACAGCACTTGTTTGATTCAACTTGATGTCACGTGGCTAAATGGAAATGTCGGTGTTGAGTTCTGTAGCGAGTCACGATGTTTAACTTTGGTTAATTCTGCCATCTTTGGCATCTCATATGCGGCATTGATATTGCACTACAAGAAATCTAGGCTGTCTTGACGAAATCTGATGACGAAATTTTTTTTGTGTCTTAAAAGAACACCCAAAGAGGACGAAATATAAATTTTATCGTTTGTTTTCATTTTTGTCAAAAGTATAGGAGACGAAAAAAAAAATTTCGTCTCCAAAAACTTGGCGCCAACTTGGCGCCAATTATTTTAGCTAATTAGAGACAAATATTTTTGTCACAAAATATAAATCTTTTTTGCGACGAATGTAATTTGTCACCAATAAGGATATGTTATAAAAGACGAATATATTTCGTCACCAAAATAAGGTGCTATTTTGGCGCGAATTATTTTAACTCATTGGAGACGAAAATTGTCGTCACAAAATCTAATCTTTTTTGCGACGAATGTAATTTGTCACCAATAAGGATAAGTTATAAAAGACGAATATATTTCGTCACCAAAATAAAGTGCCATTTTGGCACGAATTATTTTAACTCATTGGAGACGAATCATTGTCCGCACAAAATCTAATCTTTTTGCGACGAATGTAATTTCGTCACCAATAAGGATAAGTCCTATAAAAGACGAATATATTTCGTCACCAAATAATGGTGTCCATTTTGGCACGAATTATATTTTTACTCACTGCGAGACGAAACATTGTCGTCACAAAATCTAATCTTTTTGCGACGAATGATAATTTGTCACCAATAAGGATAAGTTGGTATAAAAGACGAATATATTTCCGTCAACCAAAATAAGGTGCCATTTTGCCACGAATTATTTTAACTCATTGGAGACGAACCATTGTCGTCACAAAATCTTAATCTTTTTTGCGATGAACTTAATTTGTCACTAAATGAGATAAGTTATGTAACGAAACATATTTCGTCACCAAAATAAGGCGCCAATTTCATTTGGTTTTGGCTCGCAAATTATATTTACCTCATTGGAGCATGAACAATTTGTCACAAAATATATAATTTGTTTTAAGACGACAAATTCGTCACTAATTAAAGATAAGTTATGGAAGACGAAAATATTTAGTCATTAAAATAAGGGACCAATTTCATTTGTTGCTGGCGTGAATTATTTTAATTTTATGAGATGAACATTTTTTGCTCACAAAATATAATATGTTTTTTGCGACGAATGTAATCCGTCACAATAAGGATAAGTTATGGAAGGCAAAATAATTGTGATCAACCAAAATAAGCGCCGAATTTCATTCTGCGATGGCTGCCAATCTCATTACACACATTGAGCATATTCCTCTCTACACAAGTATTGCATTGGAAGCAGCCTTTAAAATGACTAAAATGGCCCATCAGTCTAACGTCCCCCCGCCCAAAATTCCAACTCTCCTTTCCAAAACCCATTCTAGCTTCCCTTTGTCTTTCTATCTACCTGAGTCTCTATTTTCCTAAAACCCTTTTCCCCCTTTTCCAAAACCCTTTTCTAGAAGACAAAGAAGAACCCTTTTCCCCATTTTCCAAAACCCTTAGTGGTTAGAAACTCTTTTCAGGACATACATGTA